>JZKD02S2323477.1:10923-32531 GCA_000966675.3 Picea glauca | reverse complement strand
ATTGGTTCATGAATTTGGCATCCATGGTGTCAAATTGGTGTTGGAATTGGGTATCGAATTGTTCAAGGAGGGAATTGGTAGAGCCAATCTCATATGTCACATGTTGTATGGATTCTTGGGCTTGATTGATGGAATCTTGCAGTTCTTAGTTGCAAGTTGTGGCCATTTGGAGAGGGGGAGTTCGGGTAAGGGAAAATGGGTGGGTGGGACCACAGAAAAGGAATTATAATTGATAGGTACCATGAAAATTAGGGAGATAAGGGAAATATAATGGAATAGGTGGGAAAATAGGCAATTTTGTATGGGGTCGGGTCCACCTTAAAAAAACAAAAGGATTAAAAATGAAAGGTATGATTGCGATCAGGGAAAAAAGGGGAATCCAATTAGATAGGTCCCAAATAAGTGTGCCGGTGGGGCCACTATACTCGTTTTTTTTTTTTTTTACTCCTGCGAAGTTATACTCTAGATTGAATAATACTGGACTGACAAAATGCCCAAATGCTTAACAAGAAGAAATATGTAGTAATTTCGCAACCAGAATGTTGAAGGCATAGTTGCACGGCAATAGATCTTGTCTGTTCTATTTTTGTTTCTGTCCCAAGGGGTAATGTATTCATGGTTTCTAAAGAGAATGGTTTTCCCTGTGTTATAGCTGTTCTATATATGTGTGGGGTCCAATAGTAGTACTCGACCAAATATCTCAGGGCACCAACTAAGGACGCTAGACCGTTCCCTTAGTCATACTACCCGACTACCCAGGTACTAGAGAGTATCTTCCCAAGTGTTATTCTCAGTGGAACTAAAGTAGATAAGTGGACAATCGGTTTATCTATAGAGGGATTCAGGAGATCTAGGCTGATCCGTATACATGTGTTGTTTGATGCACTACCACTCGAAGGGGTATCAACATGGGTTACAAGGGTGGCCAATAGATGTGTGCTTGAGTGCCACTTGTATTTATTGCGTGTATTACTCCCCGATCATGGTTTTATGTGCATAACGACATATCTTTGTAGCTTTAAGATGTCGGAATACGTCTATACCTTGAAAAAATTAACCCACAATTTTCTATCGACGAAAGTGATATGATACCACTTGTAAGGTACCAAGTCTATTATATTATCAGAAAAGAGAAATAATGCAGAAAATAACACTAATATAGAAACAAAATATGGAAATACTTCATAGATAATAGTGGAACAACAAATTATATGGAACCACAACACAAGAATTATACCTTTATTGTTAGGAAACAAGGTTCATTTACCTCTTCGAGGGGGCAACCTCCAGCAGAGAAGAGCTCTATTACACTAATTCTTCAAGAAAAAACTTCTCATACCCTCTACTCCTATTTATACTAAATATTTATATCCAAAAGAAAAATCTAGAGGAACATCCTTCTAGAAGTGGAAGCTTCTATTATGTATTCTTACATTTGACTTATTCCTCCTTATTTCTAGGCCTTATTAATATTGAACTTTATTACGTGGAAATATATTATTCTAACCACTTGAGGGGTTAGGTATGTTAGGTCCCTTAAAGAAAGGGTTTTATGAAAAAACCATGATTTAGCTAATCCATGTGGGTCATCCTATCAGTGTCCCATGAGGCACCCCGCGGGTTGCGTACGTCTTGTCAAATGAGGCCTTGCTAGACAATTGGTTTTGTCCCACAAGGAAAAAATAGATCTTAAAGATGAGGGTTGTATCAGGATGTCGAAGCTGAGGAGAGTCTACATGCATGTGTGACAGTGTTCAATTACAATAGAATCATCGACAGAAAGTAAAGGTATGCTTATGTTCTTGTTTGAGATTGTTTGAGATGATGTTGTAGAGCATGCTTGAGGCATGTCTTGGTGAGTTTTGGTATATGCTCTCTTGAATGTATGGTACTATTGTAGTGAATGATTTGAGGAAAATGTTTTGAGGCACATTGTTGGTGCACATGTTGGTTATATCAGTATACATTCTTTGTTATTTTGTTGAGGCATATCATCTATGATATGACACATATTTGAGGTATATATTGGCATACTTGGATACATTGTTTGAGGCATTATTGGTACATGTTTGAGACTGCATAACAATGATTTTATGGCACATGGTTTGATGTGAGGTTTTATGGAATTTGGTTTATGAATTTTGGTGATATTGGTACATGATTGGTATATGATTGGTACTTGTTTGGTACATGACTAGAGGTATGTCTTGGTGATGTTGGGAATATGATTTGAGATATACACTTGGTGATATTGGTGATTTATCTATGTGATTAGATCTGTTTTGGTTGATGAGGTTGATGTGAAAAGTTGATGTGACAGGTTGATATTGATAGTGATAGGCTGATAGTGGCAGGTTGACAATGATAGGTTGACAATGACAGTTTGGTCTACACTTATATTTGGAAATAGGACGAGGCAAGGAAATGGGTTTGTAGCCTCCTTCCAGTTGGTTCCGAAGAATCAGGGAGTTGGAGCTTCCTTCCGGTTGAAGCCTGTAAACAAGGGTGTTGGAGCCTCCTTCCATTTGTAGCTGGTAAATCAGGGATTTGTAGCTTCCTTCAGGTTGGAGCCGATAAATAGGGGGTCGTAGCCTCCTTCTAGTTGGTGTTGGGGAATTGGGAAGTTGGTTCTTCCTATGAATGTATTTCTTCTGACATATAAGAAAAACATTCTGTGGTTTTCTCTCATTTGGATTTACACGTAAATATCTAGTGTATTGTGTATATGTTGATGATCTTATGCGTTGTTGATTTATATTGTTGATGATATATTGAATTCTAATGATAAACCAATGAGAGGTGCCACAATCTTTCCATAATTCTAAACAAACTTGTGATAATATCCTATTAAACCCAGAAAGCCGTGCAATATTTTGATAGTATTGGGGCGAGGCCAATCCTGCATTAATTCAATCTTCTTAGGATTGACCCTAACACCAGCCTTGCCAACAATATGACCCAAGTACTTGACTTCCAAGGTGAAAGGAAAATTTAGAGTGTTTGAGGAAAAGTTGGTGTCAAGAGAGTATATGGACAACTTGATCCACATGGGCAAGATGGGATTTCCAAGTTTTACTATAGATGAGAATAGCATCAAAGATAACTAAGACAAAATGATGGAGAAAATGATGGAAGACATGATTCATGAGGCTTTGGAAGGTGGAGGGGGCATTACACAGGTCAAATGGCATGACCAAGAACTCATAGTGACCCTCATGAGTTTGAAAGGAAGTCTTGGGGATGTCAGCTTCTTGGATACGTATATGGGGGTAGCCAAAATGTAGATCAAGTTTAGTGAAGTAATGAGCACCACCCAACTCACCCAAGATATCATCAATGACAGGAATGAGAAACTTTTCCTTGATGGTGGGTTTATTGAGGGAATGAAAGTCAGGACACATGCACTAAGTACCTTCTTTATTAAGTACCATGACCACAAGAGAAGAATAAGGGCTGGTACTAGGGTGAATAACACCCGCTTGGAGCAATTCCTGCACTATTTTCTCAATTTCATTCTTTTGGGAAAAGGGTTGACGATAAGGGAGAACATTGGGAGGAAGACTGACAGGAACAAGGGATATGGAATGATCATGAACTCCATGAGAAGGCGGAAGTCCCTAAGGAGTGGAAAAAATAGCTTGATGTTTGGATAGGATAGCTTGGAGGTTAGGATGAATAGAGGGTGTCTCAACCAATTGAATAGAATGGAGTTGAGAAATAATACCAGAGTTCCCTTTCTTGAGGCGATTTTCCATGTGATGGGAACTGATGATATTAGGAGAACCAGCTATGAGACCTTGGAATTGATAACTTTGTCCTCCTGCTGGAATTGCAAGGTTAATTCCTTAAAATCCATAAGAATGGGACCCAAAGTGTGTAACCATTCAACACCTAGCACAATGTCACAACCGCCCATTTAAATGGAAAACATATTATATTTCAAGTGGTAATGTCCAATTTGAAGATGTACATTTTTACAATGCCCGCCACATTTCATGGACCCACCATTGGCTATCATGAATTGAAAATTATTGACAGTAGAAATATAGAAATTGATTTCCTAGGAAATGCGACAATGAATAAAATTGTAGGTGCTACCACTGTCAACAAAGATGATGACCTTCTTATGCTTAATATATCCAATGAGCTTGATGGTTTATGGAGCATAGAATCCAGTGAGGGAATACAAGGAAATGAGTTGGTCAACTTCAGGTGGGTCAACGGGGTCCTAGGTAGCATCGAGAAGGGAGGGCTCTTCAACAAGGGGAACTGTCACATCTTCAGAAATGGCCATAAAAAGTTTTTTTTCCTTAAATTTGTGCCCCAGAAAATATTTTTCATTGCAATCATAACAAATACCCTTCAGTTGGATTTCATCCATTTAATCCCAGTTAATTTATGTACCTTGAGGGGAGTGGCAGGCAGGTTAGGATTAGTGGGTCAAGGGCGAGGAAAAAAAGAGGGTTTGTTGTTATGGGAAAAAAAAACTTGTCAGGCCTCTTTAGCATGTTTAGTAGATTCCATCCAAGTTTGAGGGAGGGCCATGAGAACCTGGGATCGGATTTCATCCTTTAGGCCACTTATAAATAATTCAGAGAAGAACACATATGAGATGCCCTCAATTCAAAAGGCCAAAATATCAAAAGTAGTTATAAAGACTTCAGTTGTGCCTGACTATTTCAACTTGGTCAAACAACCGAGATAGTGGATATCAGTGTCAAAGTGGTCATAGAGCTCTACAAAAAACTGGGTCCATGCAATATACCCCTGATGTGATTCTTTACACCATTTCCATCATTCATGATCTATATAGAGGAAAATATAGAAAAGTTTAGCGAACTCATCAGTAATACCATGCAGAGAAAAATAATGCTCCATTTGAGTGACCCAACCCATTGGATCAGAGCCATTAAATTTATTGACCTCGATGTGAGAAAGACGGGGGTCACAATGAAAGGAGTTAGATTGAAAATGTAGAGAATGAGAGGAATCAACAACATAGGGTTGGTCCGAGGAGGAAGCACCTAGAGTGTGGTTCAACAATTGGTTGAAAACAGAGTGGAGGGTGTTAAATTGGTCCATGAATTTGGCATCCATGGTGTCAAATTGGTGTTCAAATTGGGTCTCGAATTATTCAAGGAGGGAATTGGTAGATCCAATCTCATATGTCACATGTTGTATGGATTCCTGGGCTTGATTGATGGAATCTTGCAGTTCTTGGTTGCAATTGGTGTCCATTTGGAGAGGGGGAGTTCGGGTAAGGGAAAATGGGTGGGTGGGACCACAGAAAAGGACATATAAGTGATAGGTACCACAACGATTATAGCGATAAGGGAAATATAATGGAATAGGTGGAAAAATTGGCAAGTTGGTAAGGGGTCAGGTCCACATAAAAAAAAGGATTAAAAATGAAAGGCAAGACTGTGATCAGGGAGAAAAGGGGAATCCAATTGGATAGGTCCCAAATAAGTGTGTCAGTGGGACCACTTTGTTAGCAACATTACTTGTCTTTGGCATCAGGATATCCTGGTCCGCAGGTTGCACGAGGAGTGCCCAAGTGCAGTGCATAGAAGAAGTCCTTTTCGGACTTAAAATCAAGCGAGCAGGCAAAATTATGGTGTCAACGGTCTGGATCCATCCATATGAGCAGACCAACGGTTGACGGGAAATCGTAGATAGCGAATTTGTGCCGAGGTTAGCACATGGATAACGCCCATATTTTGTGCAGGAATGGATGGCAGTCGATCATCCCAAAGGATGCGTGGCACAAGATCTGGTCACGTCGGCTTCTCGGCAGTCGCGATTTCGAGGGGTGAAGGTTTTATGCCATTGTATATCTTGAATCCCCGAACCCTGAAGTGTCGATAGCGCCCAAAGGCAGGCCCACAATATCGAGGAGCAGTCTCAGCCATCCATCTGAAGCGGACACCTAGCGCGCTATTAGGCTCCCCACCTGTTCGCCCCTCATGATTTCAAAGTGCAAGAAGTAGCTCCCTCATATCCCCGATGCGCGAAGGGACGAGAGATTCTAGGGCCTGGGGCCCATAGCAGCATCGGGTAAATTTAGGACCACCAGATTTGAGAGAGACGCGTGGCGCCCAATTGAGTCGTCTCGACGTTTCTCCCATCGCAGCTATGATAAGCAAGGTCCAACATCATCATATTCCTGATGTGCGAGGTGTCGGGAGTGTCCAGGACCTGGGCCCACACCATCACCGAAGTGCATTCAGAACCGTCAGATCTAGAGGGGCGCGTGGCGCCAGATTAAGCTACCTCGACGTTTCGCTCATCGCGATTTCAAGAAGCAAGGATTATCTCCTTCCCATTCGCGAATGTCGAGGGCACCTTGGGGATAAGCACGTGGTCACATCCCGTGGTCACTTGGGAAAGAAAAGAGTTGTTCAGGAAGGGTCGAAGGCGTCGTGTATGATTCACAGAAGGAATTACTGCGACCTCCAAGTGCCATTTGATCTGACCTCGGTCCTGGTTTTATCTTGGAGTAAATGAAGGCGAGAAAGGGTGGTTGAAAAATCTCCTCATTCATTAAATGCAAAGAATGGAGGGTATGGCAAGAGGACTGCTCGAGAGGGTCCTGTGTACCCATTTTTCCAGAGAATCCATGCCGAGTTCTTGAATAGTTGGAGGAGGTCTACACACACTAGCTCAGCATTTACTGGCTCAGCTACTCCTCCCCTGCAAAGGCCATGCGAAGTTAAGGGGACGTATGATGAAGGACTTTTTCCCGAAGATTGATTGAAGAGACGCTACACCTTGGAGGGCAAGAACGCCTCTGTTGGGAAAATCTGCCCAAGTATATGTACTCAGTTTTGGCATTTTTGAAGGCATCGATGGTAGAGCGAAGCTCCCGGTTGTAAAGTTTTAGCAAACACCCTAGTTCCTGGGTTATGCATATGTATGTAAGATTTCTTGTTTAATGAAAGGCAGTTTCCTTATTTCATCTAGTTTTCATATCATACTGAGGGAGTTCGTGATCGACTGATTCGCACGAATTATGGCGATTATGCTATGATAAAGGATTTATTGTGGCATTATTGTTTTCTCCAGTTTTCTGCGTTTGAATGTAAGAAGATCTTGCATTTAGATGTCTTCTTCTATAGTCTGTAAGGAACCTGACGTTTACGACAAAATTTAGCATCTCCCTGATATAAGTCTTCCCCCTACTCACCCTTACTACAACTCACTATCTGAAGTTATCTAAGACCTCACTTGCCCATGCATGCTTGGCCTAGTTTCAGAGTTAGAACCACATCATTGTGAGTTAACTTCCATTTGATCACCCCATTAAACAAATCGTGACATAAACTGATGGGCATCGGGCTCTGCTCCTGCTGCAATCCAGGGGTGACTTCTGACGCTAACATTTCTGGCGCCATTGTCGGGGACGAAGTTGAAAATTTTCCTCGGGATTGAACAACATTGAGCCTCTGATTCTGAAGGTGCATCGGGTATCAGAGCCTTTGAAGATTGCACTGTGCACCTGGCGACTCCATTGTGACGACCCCACTGTGGCGAGCCTACCGCATTAATTGTGGCTTTCAGAGGTAGACACACGCGGTCTCATCCATAGCTGCCTCTAGCTACACCTGAAACTGATCCAGAGGTGGTTCTCAGGAAATGAAAGGCCCCTGAAGAAGAAGCTTCCACCGCTAAAATAGGTAATCTGCCATCTCCTTCTATAAGAACTCCATTTTATCCTCCTCAGATTCTTAATAGACCTCCTTCAGAGGTTTCCCGTTTCCTAAATTTCGGGAGTGTTCCTGCTGAGTTTTCCCCTCCTGGTCTGGGATTGGAGGGAGAAATCCTTATCACTCCCCTCTCCTCTTAAGATGCACCTCGACATAGACCCAAGACTACAGAATATTTCCCCACTCCTGCACAAAGAGGCGCACCTGTTGACTTGAGCTCGTTAGCCTTCTCCTTAAATCCCCTCTTGTTTCCCACTCCACTTCAAGCCTCATTCCCAGTAGCCCCTTCGCAAACTCCTTCTCCTCCAATCTCTCCTCCACCTAATATCCCTATGGCTGTTGCTAATCCCCCTCTAAATATAATGGACGCCATAGTCACTGCCATATATGCCCCCTTAATCCTACCTCATCCTATGAATCATCTCCCTGCTGGAGATTACTTGAAGTATATGCCCAAGTTCACTGGGGAAGGGGACATAACTGCAGAAGAGCACCTAGCTTCTTTCTACAGTTATGCAGACAACCTCAACATTGAAATTGAAGATGTCTGGATGAGAGTCTTCATCTAGAGCCTGGATGGCGAGGTGACGAAATGGTTTAGAGGATTGGCCCCCAGATCTATCGTGGGGATCGAAGCCCTGGATAGTGTTTTCCTGAGGCAGTGGGGCGATAGGAAGGATTTCATGTATTACATGACAGAGTTCGGATATTTGAAGAAGATGGATGGAGAGTCTGTCTTTGACTTCTCCAAAATATTTAATAAGATGTATAATAAAATTCTTACCGAAATAAATCCTTCAGAAGCCTCGGCCAAGATTTCTTATGCTAGTGCGTTTGGCCCCGATTTTTGTCTACTATTGAGAGAAAGAAGAGCCACCTCCTTAGCTCAAATGAAATATGTGGCCATAGAAGTGGAATCGAATGTATTAGCAGCTGATAGACTGAGAAACAAGGCTAACACAGACAGAATAAAGTAAAGATCTGAAGCCTCAACTTCTAGCCCATCGGTGCCCCACCCTCAAATGGATGAACTGACCAAAATGGTGAATTCTTTGTCTGCAGAGATGGAGAGAATGAAGGTGGAAGGGAGACAAGCATACAATGGCCCTCAGAGCGCTGAAAACAAAGGAGGTTTCAGGAGGCCAAACAATATCACTTCCCCAACTGTGCAAAGGGAGAGGGGAAGAGACAGAGAAGACCAGAAGATTTAGGCCCCCTTCCAAAACAATTTTATGGCCGGGGAAGAAGAAGGGGAAACAGGTGAGCTTGATTTTGAAATCCATTGCTTCGGAGAAACTCCTCCTTTTCCTCATCTAACTCAATCATCATACGAGGAGTCTCTCATGAACAGTCATCTAAATGAACTGAGCAAGGAAAACAAAACTAGTGGCCACCAAGGCAGGTATGACCTGAGGTCTCAGAAGAAGGAAGTAACACTTGATGTTCCTGAGCAGTCCACTAGAACAGAGAGGCCGGCCAATGAAGTAGCGGATAGTCATAGAGGTAAAAAAACACCAACCCCTCTCTCCCATAGTCCAGATTCATGCCCCCGAAATAAGAGAAATCCCAAAGCTTACATCTTCTTTTAATTTTGAGCATGAAATTCAAAAAATTAGAATCCCTGTGCCCCTAACTGAATTGATTAAACATGAAGGGTTCAAGAAACACTTCTCTGAGATTTTATAGTCTGAGGTCTCAAGCCTTCCCACAGACTCCATCAGTTTGAAAGATGAAAATCCTGCAGTTATTCTAGGTCCTATGGTAGAAGACAGGAATGACTCATCCCCTCCCTTCTACACTTCCTTGAACATACATGACAAGGTGTTGCACAACTGCTTGATGGATTCAGGAGCTTCTCACAACCTCATGCCCAAAAATGTCATGGAAGAGTTAGGGCTAGAAGTCACCCGAGCCTATCATGACCTCTATTCCTTCGACTTCAGGAAAGTTCAGTGTCTAGGAGTTATCAAATATCGGGTCGTGACCTTGTTCCAGTTGCCCATGAAAAGTGTGGTTATGGATATTGTAGTGGCTGATGTCCCCCCCAAATTCGGTATGTTGTTATCAAGATATTGGATAAAAAGGCTGGGGGGAACCTTGCCGATGGACCTCACATATGCTACTATCCCAGTGTTCGGAGGAGAACATAGGAGGCTATATAGGGAAGCCCAACTGGCCTATATAATCAGTGATGAAGCCAATCCTACCAGACATCCCATCTTTGCCTTGGACACTGATTTAGGTTCCAGTTTACTGCAACTCACTCATGCTCCCGAGCCTCCTCTTGAACTCAGAAAGTAGCCCACCTCTCCTCATGAACTTCCTCCTTCTATCACCCCCGTTTGGAAAATGTTTTTTGATGGAGCCTGTTCCAGGGAAGGCGCTGGTGTTGGGGTGTGTTTTGTGTCACCTGCCCAAGAAACCGTATCTCTGTCATACGAATTAGAATTTGAAACCACCAACAATGTGGCAGAGTATGAAGCCCTTGTTCTAGGGTTAGGAGCTGCAAGGGAAATGGAAATTCAGGAGATAGCAGTGTTTGGAGATGCAGAATTGGTGGTCCAACAGATCAGAAGTGCTTATCAGGCTAAGCACCCTCGACTCAGAAATTATAGAAATGAAGAATGGGACCTAATTGACAATTTCTTCTCAGCCTTCAATATCTCTTTTATTCCAAGGGAGGATAATGTTGTGGCCGATTCTTTAGCTGTCTCAGCCAGTTTTCTCAAAGTTCCTCTATCGCCTATGGTCAACTCTGATGTTGAAATAAAATATAGGGCCTATGTACTGGACAATGTCAAGCATTGGAAGGTATTCGAAGATGATTTGGAAATCGAAAGATTTCTCCAATCTGTTGATTAATTTTCTGCGTTGCACATTGATCATGATCCTGACATAGAAGGTGACCCTCACCCTGAGGTGTTTTTAAATAAAATTTCTAACCACCAAATTATTCAGGTACCTAGCAATCACATTCTGAGGGGACTAGTCCCGTTAGAAAGATTGTTCGATGGGAATGATGTGGCAGTAAAGGGCAGGGTTGCAGATGAAGATGCTGACACAGCCGAGTGCAACATTGGCACACCAGAGGAGCCTAATTTTGTCAAGTTGTCAAGGAGTTTGACCAGAGAACAGAGAGCCGAATATACTGAGTTGTTGAGAGAGTTTGTTGATGTGTTTGCATGGACCTATGAAGACCTCAAGACGTATGATACATCCGTCATTGAACATAAGATCCCATTGAAGGAAGAGGCTAAGCCATTTAGGTAGAAGCTAAGACAGATAAATCCCATGTTGCTGCATGTCATGGAGAAAGAAGTGAAGAAGTTGCTAGAGGCCCGGATCATCGTCCCCTTGAGATATTCCAAATGGGTGGAAAATTTGGTTCCGGTAAGAAAGAAAAGTGGAGAAATCATGCTTTGTGTTGATTTCAGGAACCCGAATAGGAGCTCAAAGAAAGACAATTATCTCCTACCCAACATGGAACACATATTGCAGAGGGTAACCGGTGCATCTAGGATTTCCATGATCGACGGTTTTTCTGGCTATAATCAGATATCGGTCATGCCTGAGGAAAGAGAAACAATGACCTTCACCACTCCTTGGGGTACATTCATGTATGCCAAAATGTCTTTTGGGTTCATGAATGCAGGAGTGACATTTCAGCGAGCCATGGACATATCCTTCATTAGGGAGAAAGATAATTTTGTGGTGATCTATCTGGATGACATAATAGTCTTCTCCAGGTCTGACAAAGAGCACTGTTGTCACCTGAGAAAAGTTTTTTCGAAGTGTCGGAGGTTTGGCCTTTCCCTAAATCCCAAGAAATATTTGTTTGCTATGAAAGAAGGGAAGTTGTTAGGCCATATAGTATCAGCAGAAGGAGTGAGGATTGATCCAAGCAGGGTAGAGGCAATTCAGACCGTGTCACTTCCCAGATCTAAGAAGGAAGTTCAGGCCTTTTTGGGGAAGATTAATTTTCTAAGGAGATTCGTCTCAAATTTTGCCGAGCCGGTGAAACACATCACAGCCATGCTCAGGAAGGGAAATGAAGTGAAATGGACCGCTGAACCCAAGGAATATTTTGTCCAAATAAATATGGCATTGACTGAGGCACCCGTGCTAAACAGCCCTGACTATTCCAAAAATTTCCTAATCTTCTCTTTCGCTTCTTTTGATACAGTAGCGGCGGTCTTGCTGCAGAAAAATGAGGAAGGGTGAGAGCAACCCATCGCCTTCTTCAACAAGGCATTAAGAGATTCAGAGGTCAGGTATGAAATCATGGAGAAATAGGCCTATGCTTTAGTGAAATCTCTCAAAGCTTTCAGAGTCTATGTCTTGCACTCAAAGGTGACCGCATATGTTCCTTCAGCCTCTGTGAAGGACATCCTTGTACAACCCGACATAGACGGGAGGAGGAGTAAATGGATAGCCAAGATCCTGGAATTTGACTTGGAAATAAGGCCTACCAAATTGATCAAAGATCAAGGCTTAGCCAAGTTGTTGGCTGAAGCTAATTACAAAGCTTTGGGGGTAGATTTCATCAATGCATGTCCAGGAAACCAGGAGAATCAGTTGTCCGATGTAGACCCTCGAACAGAACCCCTATTGGCTCGATGTCCTTGGTATAAGGATGTCATATATTTTCTGCAGGAGTTGCGGCCTCCAGACGCCCTGCAAAGAAACAAGGCAAGAGCTATGAAGCTCAAAGAAGTCAGATACTGCCTCGTCGATCAAATTTTATACTGGAAAGACCCCCTGGGGGTTCTTTTAAAATGCGTAAATCCACAAGAGGATGACAGGATCATGGTTGAGTTTCACAGCAGCCTATGCGGAGGGCACCATTTCTGGAAGACCACAGCTCACAAAATTCTCAAAGCTGGGTACTATTGGCCCACCTTGTTCACTAACGTCTATAGGAGAGTTAGATCATGTATCCCATGCCAAAGATTTTCAGGAAAGCAACATCTCAAGTCTCTTCCTTTAAATCCTGTAGTTGTTTTGGGCCCGTTCCAGCAATGGGGGATAGATTTTATTGGAGAAATCCACCCTGCTTCCAGCGAACAGCACAGATGGATCCTGACTGCCACAGATTTCTTTACTAAGTGGATTGAATCTATCCCCACCAGGAGCACTTCTCATAAGGTAATCATTGGATTCCTGGAAGACCTCGTCGTAAGGTTCGGTTGCCCAAGAAAGATTGTTACTGATAACGCAGCCTCTTTCAAGGCTGATCCATTAGTCAGGTTCTGTGAACAATTCGGGATCAAGCTCATTCAATCCACCCCATATTATCCCCATGGCAATGGTTTAGCAGAATCCTCCAACAAAAGCCTAATGAGGATCATCAAAAGGTTACTGGAGGACAACAAAAAGGCTTGGAACTCGAAGCTAAAATTCGCTCTATGGGCTGATCGGGTGACCACAAAGAGATCTATAGGCATCTCCCCTTTCCAGTTAGTTTACGGAGAAGAAGCTATTTTCCCTTCTCAGCTGGCCATTCCTGTAGAGAAATTATTCCATGATTATCAAGAAGAGCCCAATGATATGATCAGAAGGATTCATCAACTAGTAGAAGTCCAGCAGGCCAGAGAGCAGGTAAGGGACAGAATTCAGGATCATCAGCAAAGGATCAAGCAGGTTTTTGATAAGAAGGCCAAGAAGGAGTTGTTCCAGATAGGAGACCTGGTGCTGAAATGGGACGCTCCAAGCAAGATAAGGGCAAACACGACAAATTTGAAGCCCTGTGGATTGGCCCCTTCAAAATATCTGAAGTTTTCTCAAATAACACTTATAGGTTGCAAGATTTGGAGGGTGAAGAGGTTTTTAAAATCCCAGTAAATGGGAATTTTCTTAAGAAATGTTTTTTCTGAGCCTTTGGTGGCTCCTTCATTTGTAAATATTGTTTTTTTGACTCTTCGTTTATTTTTATTTTGTATTTTTATTTTTCGGCTTAGTAGACGACTCCATAGCCCAACAGCAAGGCACTGGAACTTCAAAATGAGTCCTTAGAGCATCGCAGGGACGACTCTATCCCCCATGGAGCCTAATGTTAGCAACATTACTTGTCTTCGGCATCTGGATATCCAGGTCCACAGGTTGCACGAGGAGCGCCCAAGCGCAGTGCATAGAAGAAGTCCTTTTCGGACTTAAAATCAAGCGAGCGGGCAAAATTGTGGTGTCAATGCTCTGGATCCATCCATATGAGCAGATCAACGATTGACGGGAAATCACATATAGCGTAGTTGTGCCGAGGTTAGCACATGGATAACGCCCATATTTTGTGCAGGAATGGATGGCAGCCGATCATCCCAAAGGACGCGTGGCACAATATCTGGTCACGTCGGCTTCTCAGAAGTTGAGAGTTCGAGGGGTGACGGTTTTATGTCATTGTATACCTCGAAGCCCCGAACCCCGAAGTGTCAATAGTGCCCAAAGGCGGGCCCAAAATATCGAGGAGCAGTCTCAGTCGTCCATCTTAAGCGGACACCTGGCGCACTATTAGGCTCCCCGCATGTTCGCCCCTCGCGATTTTGAAGCACAAGAAGCAGCTCCCTCATATCCCCGATGCGCGAAGGGACGAGAGCTTCTAGGGCCTGGGGCCCACAGCAGCGTCGGGTAAATTTAGGACCGTCAGATTTGAGAGAGACACGTGGCGCCCAATTGAGTCATCTCGACGTTTCGCCCATCGCAGCTATGATAAGCAAGGTCCAGCATCGTCGTATTCATGATGCACGAGGTGTCGGGAGTGTCCAGGACTTGGGCCCATACCATCACCGAAGTGCATTCAGAACCGTCAGATCTAGAGGGGCGCGTGGTGCCAGATTAAGCCACCTCAGCGTTTCGCTCATCGCGATTTCAAGAAGCAAGGATTATCTCCTTCCCATTCACGAACGCCGAGGGCGCCTTGGAGATAAGAACGTGGTCACATCTCGTGGTCACTTGGGAAAGAAAATAGTTGTTCAGGAAGGGCCAAAGGCATCGTGTATAATTCATAAAAGGAATTACCGCGACCTCCAAGTGCCATTTGATCTGACCTCGGTCCTGGTTTTCGCTTGGAGTAAATGAAGGTGAGAAAGGGTGGTTGAAACCTCTCCTCATTCATTAAATATGAAGAATGGAGGGTCTAGCAAGAGGACTGCTCGAGAGGGTCCTGTATACCCATTTTTCCATAGAATCCATGTCGATTTCTCGACCAGCCGGAGGAGGTCTGCACACGCTAGCTCAGCATTTACTAGCTCAGCTACTCCTCCCCTGCAAAGGCCATGCGAAGTTAAGGAGACGTCTGATGAAGGACTTACGCCCGAAGATTGATTGAAGAGACACTATGCCTTGGAGGGTGAGCGCGCCTCTGTTGGGCAAATCTGCCCAAGTATATGTACTCATTTTTTTCATTTTTGAAGGCATCGATGGTAGAGCGAAGCTCCCGGTTGTAAAGTTTTAGCAAACATGCTAGTTCCTGGGTTATGCATCTGTATGTAAGATTTATTGTTTAATGAAAGGCAGTTTCCTTATTTCATCTAGTTTTCATCTCATACTGAGGGAGTTCGTGATCGACTGATTCGCACGAATTATGGCGATTATGCTGGGATAAGGATTTATTGTGGCATTATTGTTTTCTCTGGTTTTCTACATTTGAATGTAAGAAGATCTTGCATTTAGATGTCTTCTTCTACAGTCTGTAAGGAACCTGATGTTTACGACAGAATTTAGCATCTCCCTGATATAAGTCTTCCCCCTACTCACCTTTACTACAACTCACTGTCTGAAGTTATATAAGACCTCACTTTCCCATGCATGCTTGGCCTAGTTTCAGAGTTATAACCACATCGTTGTGAGTTAACTTCCATTTGATCAACCGATTAAACAAATCGTGACATAAAGTGATGGGCTTTGGGCTCTGCTCCTGCTGCAATCCAAAGGTGACTTCTGACGCTAACACACTTTACTCATTTTTTTTTTTTACTACTGTGAAGTTATACTCGACTGAATAATACTGGAGTGACGAAATGCCCAAATGCTTAACAGGAAGAAATATGTAGTAATTTCGCAACCAGAATGTCGAAGGCATAGTTGCATGAAAATAGATCTTGTATGTTCTATTTTTATTTCCATCCCAAGGGGTAATGTGTTCATGGTTTCTACAGAGAATGGTTTTCTCTGTGCTATATCTTTTTGATATACGTGTGGGTTCCAACAGTAGTACTCGACCCAATATCTCAGGGCACCAACTAAGGAGGCTAGATCGTTCCCTTAGTCATACTACCCGACTACCCAGGTACTAGAGAGTATCTTCCCGAGTGTTATTCTCAATGGCACTATAGTAGATAAGCGACCAATCAGTTAATCTATAGAGGGATTCAAGAGATCTATGTTGATCCGTATATAGGTGTTGTTTGATGCACTACCACTCGAAGCAGTATCAACAGGGGTTACAAGGGTGGCCAACAGATGTGTTCTTGATTACCACTTGTATTTCCTATGTGTATTACTCCTCGACCATGGGTTTATGCACGTAAGGACATATATTTGTAGATTTAAGATGTCTAAATACGTCTATACCCTGAAAAAATTAACCCACAATTTTATATCGAGGAAAGTGCTCTGATACCACTTGTAAGGTACCAAGTCTATAATATTAGCAGAAAAGAGAAATAATGCAGAAAATAACACTGAGATAGAAACAGAATACGGAAATACTTCAAAGATAACAGTGGAACAACAAATTATATGGAACCATGACACCATAATTATACCTTTATTTATAGGAAATAAGGTTCACTTTCCTTTTCGAGGGGGAAACCTCTAGCAAAGCAGAGCTCTATTACAATAATTCTTCAAGAAAAAACTTCTCATACCCTCTACTCCTAATTATACTAAATATATCTATCCAAAAGAATAATCTAGAGGAAGATCCTTCTAGAAGCGAAAGCTTCTACTAGGTATTCTTACATTTGACTTATTCCTCCTTATTGTTAGGCCTTATTATTATTGACCTTTATTACGTGAAAATACATTATTCTAACCACTTGAGGGGTTAGGTAGGTTAGGTCCCTAACAGAAAGGGTTTTATGAAAAAACCATGATTTAGTTGATCCATGTGGGTCAGCCTATCATTGTCCCATGAGGCACCCCCACAGGTTGCGTAGGGTTCGTCACACGACGCCCCGCTAGACAATCGGTTTCGTCCCGCAAGGAAAAACTAGATCTTCAGGATGAGGGTTGTGTCAGGATGCAGAAGCTGAGGAGAGTCTACAGGCATGTGTGACAGTGTTCAAGTACAACAGAATCATCGACACAAAGTAAAGGTATGTATATGTGCTTGTTTGAAATTGTTTGAGATAATGTTGTAGAGCATGCTTGAGGAATGTCTTAGTGAGTTTTGGTATATGCTCTCTTGAATGTATGGTATTGTTGTATCGAATGGTTTTAGGAAAACAATTTGAGGCACATTGTTGGTTCACATGTTGGTTATATTGGTATACATTCTTTGTTATTTTGTTGAGGCATATCATTTGTGATATGTCACATATTTGAGGTATATATTGGCATACTTGGATACATGGTTTGAGGCATGATTGGTACATGTTTGAGAATGCATAAAAAATATTTTATGGCACATGGTTTGATTTGAGGGTTTATGGAATTTGGTTTATGAATGTTGGTGATCTTGGTACATGATTGGTATATGATTGGTACTTATTTGGTACATGACTAGAGATATGTCTTGGTGATGTTGGGAATATGGTTTGAGATATGCACTTGGTGATATTGGTGATTTATCTATGTGATTAGATCTGTTTTGGTTGATGAGGTTGATGTGAAAAGTTGTTGTGATAGGTTGATGTGATAGGTTGATATTGATAGTGATAGGTTGATAGTGGCAGGTTGACAGTGATAGGTTGAAAATGACAGTTTGGTCTACACTTATATTTGGAAATAGGACGGGGAAAGGAAAGGGGTTTGTAGCCTCCTTCCAGTTGGTTCTGAAGAATCAGGGAGTTGGAAATTCCTTCAGGTTGGAGCCTGTAAACAAGGGGGTTGGAGCTTCCTTCCATTTGTAGCTGGTAAATCAAGGATTTGTATCTTCCTTTAGGTTGGAGCCAGTAAATAGGGGGTCATAGCCTCCTTCTAGTTGGTGCTAGAGAATTGGGAAGTTGGTTCTTCCTATGAATGTGTTTGTTTTGACATATAAGAAAATCATTATGTGGTTTTCTGTCATTTGGGTTTCCATGTAAATATCTGGTGTACAGTGTATATGTAGATGATCTTATGCATTGTTTATTTATATTGTTGATGATATATTGAATTATAATGATAAACCAATGATATATTGTTGATAAAGTTAAAGAATACATATTGTGGTTAAAACTAATATAATTTCTCATGTTGATTTCCCCCCCCTCTTAGTATTCCAACAGTTAGTATCAGATTTGGTCCCTTCAAGGAAATAGTTTAACCATTGGAAGGAAGATCATAGAGAGAAATACTTTGTATAGAAATAGAATACCACGGTTCGATAGTCAGAATGGTATGAATTATGAGATGTGGAGAAACAAAATGAGAACATTTTTACGAGCACAAGGGTATGATGTTTTGTACTTAGTTGTTATAGGTAACACCACTACCAAGAATCCAAAACAAAATAGCCAAGAAGGTATTGAAAAGAAACAAAAAAATAGCAATGGATTTCATTTGGGAAGGATTACCCGATCCGGTAAGAGAAAAAGTTGGAAAATGTTTCTCAGCTAAAGAACTTTGGGATAAGCTACATGATCTCTATTTTAAATAATCTCCCATCATAGATCCAGAGAGTGCTAGATAAAGTGTAGGTATATAACAAGAACAAATCTACTCATCATGTCAGACAGACTCAAAAGAAGAAGATTGTGAAGAAGGCATAGTATAAATTGAAGGAGAATTAATCAGTTCTCTAGAATAATTTATGAAAGAAAGAAAGAAAAACAAGTCTCTTGAAGAACAATTGGTCAAGAAGAATTCTCAAGAAAGTTTGAAAGAAGCCCAATAGGTCATTTTGAAAATGAAATCTTGGATAGAAGAATCCAAAAAGATTGAAGAAACATACATAAGTCAGATGGAAGAGAATCTATGTTTGCAAGCCGAAAGAAAGGAAGTAGAGAAAAGAGAAATATTTTGACTGATCATCCTAAGGAAAAAACTAAGGACTTAGATCAACTCGAAGTAGAATTCAGTCAAGAAGAAAGAATACTTGAAAATGAAATAATCTCCTTGAAGATCCAACTTGAATAATAAAAGAGAATAGAAGAAGCCATGAAAATTTAGATGATGAAGAAAGAAGAAGAGATTGAGAAGCTTGAAGAAGAAGCTTTCACATTGAGAGACAAAATCACCAAGCTTAGTAAGAACGTTGAAAATACAAAAACATACACATCATCAATAGAGAATGTTGAAGAGAAGCACTCCAGGTTTCCATAAAGGAAGAATGAAGAAAAGAGTAAGAGTTTTGCAGAAGTACTCAAAGGAAGTAATCATGGTTAGCCAAAATCAAAGAAAAATTATAGAGATACATCTTCAAGAAGACCCTCCACATTCAAGCCACAAAGAATCTTCAATCAGAATGAAGGGATCAATAGAAGAGAAGATCATGATCATCCAAGGAAATAATCCAACATGACTACACCACAAAGAAGATAATTCACTCCCAGGTATGTAAATTTCTTTTATTCTCATTGTTTTTATTGTACTAACTTTGGACATAAAGTAACACATTGTAGGGATTATGAAAGAAATGTCCAAGCAATAAATGATTATGCGGCACCACATAACATTAAATGTTACAAATTCCATAACTATGGACACATAGCTCATGATTGTACAATCATGATGGATACTTATATGAAAGAGAACACTGATATCAAATATAAGAAAGTATGGAAACGGAAAAAAGAACAGGAAAATGAAGAGGAGATGAACAAAGGACACCCATAAGTCATACTCTTAGGATTGGAAATAGAAAGAGATCAAGAAAAATATATAGGAAAAAAAGGATATGTCATATACAGAAAATTTTGGAGAATAAATAGAAAACAATAAGGACATTTGAATAAAGAATAGGCCCCAGAGCTCGTAGAATTGGAAGTAATGCGAGAAAGAAGAGAAGAGCGGGTGAATAAAGAACAAGCCCAAGAGATTGTACTTCCAGGAATTGTAGTGCAAGATCAATCCACGGGCAGAAAAGAAAAAGTCATATTTCAGAGAGATGATGAATCTACATATGCAGAGGAAGAATACTCCGCATTAGGGTGGATTCCTTCATTGTTCTTAGCCATCCGACTTGGAGATTCCCAATAAATATGAATATTGAATAGGGGGAATCGGTGCAGTAGCTACTACAGATCATAGAACCACATTTTGAGCAGTTTGAAGTGTTTATAGAGACAGATTCAGAGAATTCAAATAGAAGAAGTATAGTGTGACAAATTGATCAGTTGAGAAGTAGTGTTTCCACGCAGATATCAGTTGCTAGTTACACAGGAAAATTTTTATGATTATATTCCATGTATGTATTCAGGAAGGGATATCTTCAGTATAGGTTGTTCTATACATGCATAGTTTGATTTGAAGATAGAGAAGACTAGTGGACACATTTGACTCCATTTGAAGAAACAATAATATGTGATTATCAGTTGCAGACATGAATCATTTATGATAGTACAATGACAAATGGGTAAGCATTGTGGATAGTTGAGTAGTAAATTTGTAGCACACCCATTTCGGAACTCTGGGCTTACTCACGCTCTGATACCCATTTGTACACACCATTTGTACAAAGATCATACAGATATCATATATCCCATGCATTTAAACAAATAAACACATTTAACTCAGAGTAAAAAATATCATTACTACTATAATTAAACAATCCATAGCATACCATATTAATTCGTATACACAGCGGAAAACATGATAACATTTACAGTAGAGACATGATAAAATGTGATAAAACATAGTTAGACACTTATCTTGTAACAATGGTGGGATCCACCAACCAAATGCAGGCCTTCCATGAACCTCTCATCCTTAGACCGCACTGCTCATCAAATCAGTAGTGGGTCACCCCCGAGCTGGGACTAAGCTCCACCCCAAGGAAAGGAATCTAGGCTCAGGCTGAGGTTACAGGGAAAACAGTCACACACAACCACAAGGAAAGGATTCTCTCCAAGGAATCTCCCACGCTCACTACCCACAGACCCTCATTCCCCACATGCTTGTTCCACCCCAAGAGGATGCACCTTCTCTGTCACCTGGACAGTCCTTCAGCTGCCAATCTCCCTTACCTTGGGTTATAGGAACAGACCGGACCGGAAGTCTCCGGGCTCTATGGCAGCTACAGGGTTCCTTCTAGGAGTTCTCTCCTTCCCCTGTGCACTCTCTCACCTGGAGGGAGTCACTCACAGGCTAATAAGCCTCACGTAGTCCAGTACTGCGTAGTCTCAACAATCCCACAAGAAAACTGACACAGGCTTTCCAAAAACTGGTTCGACAATCACAGGATGGCTTCACAGTCACGGCTTCGAAACAGGGAATGCTCGCATAGGCTCACTCATCTTTCCCGAACAAGTAAAGAATCTTCCCCCAAATAAACATAGGCTTCTCATAGGCTGGGGTTACACACATGGGATTTCTCAGAATCAGACACAGACATTCTACTCACAGGGTCTCACGGAGGTTCTCTACAGGAGTCGAGTTAGTCATACTGCTCTGAGCTCCGTACGCATTCAAACAATCTGGTGGAATGGGAATGGCCTTCTCATGGCTCACCCTGGTCGTTTTATTCGCATGCACCAGGGTTGACACTTGTCACCCATGGAACTGCATGCGTTCCACCAGCACGCGTTCCTCCCACCACTTGGGAAATCA
>JZKD02S2323466.1:0-13783 GCA_000966675.3 Picea glauca | reverse complement strand
TCCATAAACAATGGCAATCTTGAGCCCGCCAGTCCTGGAGCCTGTGTATCAATTTGTATATCGCGGAGCTCCGAATGTTGTTAGGAGGTCACAGAAAAATAAAAGTGCAATGTTGATCCAACCAACGTGCAAGCCCGTTGGTCAATTTGTATATCGCGGAACTCTGGGTGCTACTTGTAGGACACAGAACAATAGAGGCCCAATTTAGACAAAGGGGAAGCGCTCGGTCGAAACACATGAATCCGCCAACCCGCGCAACAAGGGATTTTCGGAAAAAAAAAACCGATTAAGTAACCAAGAAGAGAAACTACATGGGATAAAAGAGTGGGAAAATAGAAAGGCCGAGGGCAGTTTTCGTAAGTGCGAATTGGTTTGAAACAAGCCCCATTGTTGCAAAACCATCATTTTCTACTAATTGTCATCAAATGCTTTGTTGAATATTAGATTTTATTGCAACGTGTGGGTGTAAGTGTGTTCTTGATACATTCTTCCATGGCTGTAACATATTAATTTAAGTATTAAACTTCATTTTCTACTAATTGTCAGCAAATGCTTTGTTGAAGATTAGATTTTATTGCAACATGTGGGTGTAAGTGTGTTCTTGATACATTCTTCCATGACTGTAACATATTAATTTAAGTATTAAACTTCTTGCATTATGGGTTGTTAGCATTAAAACTTAATAATTGCATGTCTAGAAACAAGAATGATGATTTTGCTGCAACATTGTACTTTGGTATTGCTATGTTTTATCTACATTGTGAATATAATTGAATGTTGGTTTGAAATTGTTGTAATCCATTTTTTGTTTGCATAAAAGCCTGATGGATTGACACAGTACATTGTCATATAATTGTTAGATGCTCCATCTTAGAACAAATTACCTAAGTAAATACAATATCGAAGAACTACGAGACCAGCGAACCATGCCAATGAGAAGAGACATTAAATCGAGAAAAGAACCAGCAACAAAGACTCCAAGGCAACTTTTTTTAATAGCAAATCCATTTAAAAATAAAAAATAAACACCGAGTATTGTACATCTATCCTTAGAAATTGGACCCAGTTCTTCAAGCCAAAACATTGAACGTATCTGCCACAAACACATGCACGGGATCCGCAGTATGTAGGATCCTTGCAGTTTTCTCCTCGATGAATCATCCTGTGCTAAAATTGATAGTTACAAAAGATTATCGTGAGGAAGAAGACAAAAAACGTTGCAGGGCAAATGGAATAGCCCTTAACTAAAAGTTAGGAGACAACTAGAAACCGCCTCTTCACAGTCGAAAAAACTTTAGGGACACAGGTTGCACGTGCAATTTCAGAGGCCCAAATTAGTCCATTCTGGGTGGAAGGATATGACTAGTAGAAATATGGATTACACCAGTGGGAGTTTTGGTCCTCATTCCCAAAGATGTTAATTGTATATCCAGAGAACAGGACAGTAGTCCCACAATTGAATATTTTTTTGGCTTGAAATATATCTCTGGGAGCATCAACGTATCATTCCTTACAGTGAAAGTCTTCCGCCCAGAACAAACTAATTTGGACCTCTGGAATTCCTACTTTCGAGCTGCAAAGCGGCTATTGCATTCAACGTTGGTTTCTTTTCTGAAACTCCTTTTGGTGTTGTCGAGACCGCCATCACTGAGCCGAGAAGTTCTGCCCATTATGGTTGATTTCAATTTGGGAGCAGGAATGGGAACAGTCTCTGCATTTCCACCATCCATTGTCGTATCATCGTCCATCAGATCATCTTGTTCTGGCTTGGAATCCATGACATCAACCTTTGCGCCAACCATCAATGTAACTGGGCAGGTTCTCTGAGCAGGCAGGGTTACCTTGGAATTCTTTGGCTTGAAATATATCTCTCAGTGTACCAAGGGACCATCTCCTTTTTTTCTCCTGGGTGGAGGGAGATGAGTAGTAAGAATATGCCCTGGAATACTGGAACCTCTGGCCATTATGCCCGAATGTGTTTACTGTATCTGGATAGAACTGCTGCCACAAGTTAACGAGAATTTTTGTTTGCTCCAGACAATGTTTGAAATTAAAATTGGGGAGGGATAATATAACCCACCACAAATTATGGTTTAATGCGTATCAATGGAAGATCTCCTCGAGCCTTTCACTGTTCAATGACAATCTCCAGGGTTCGTGGGGAATGAGTAGTTACCATTAAAGCTCACTAATTGTATATTTAGAAAAAAGTGCGAAGGTGACGGTGACGATGAAGAGAGATTAAGAATTAGAGATTTCTTAAAGGCGCCAATCGGTCAGCGCATGAAACAGATTGCATCATGTTTGAAATGAATACTTGGAAAGGATAACACTCTTCTTCGCAAATCTTGGTTTAATTCGTAGTAATGACAAATCTTCTAGCATTAAAGCTTAATAATTGCATATCTGGAAATAAGTATGAAGGTAGCGGTGATGGCAAATTGCGACCAAGCATTGTACATTTCGTCCACCCGCCAACCTGTGAAACAGATTCCAAGAAATGCCCAAGTATGAAAAGCGGTCGGGCGGGTCACAAAAAAAGGGCCAGAAGATATACCCGCCTATGCAGGAACCCGCGATTCAAAAATTTTGTTCAATATGAAAAGAGGAAGTGGTCGGTCGGGCTGGTGATATAAAAGTAACAATGGAAATCTAAAGACTTGAATATGCCAAATCCCACACCTAGACATTTTTCGAAAAAACGAGTAAGAAAGGGAAAGAAGAGGGAAAAGAGAAAGCAGATGGCAATTTTCGGAAGCGGGAATTGTTGTAAGAAAGCACCATTGATGGTCTTAACAATAACTATGGAGTGCATTAAACATGTTAATAGGTTCTTCAATCAAGGAATAGATACAACAAGCGATGTTTATAGTTTCTAGGATCTGTTTGTATAAGAGAAGCATCGAAAAGTTACAAGAAAATCATTTTTTTGGATGTTTAAGTAAAGTTTTTGTATTGTTAGCTTCACCGCAAGTATAACAATGACGAATTTGAATTTTAATGTCCTCTTGTTCATATGATTGTTCCATTAGACTTCGCATAGTATATATTATTTTATTTCAATTTGTTTGCTAATTTGTAGATCATGGAAGTCAAGGTGTTGTTTGCAGGTGACAGAACAATGGAAACGCAATATTGAACCCACCTATCCGGTAACTCACCTATTCAAAAAACCGTGAGCCAAAAAGTTTGTACAATATGAAACGGGGTAGCGGTCAGTCGGGTTGGTGATATAAAAGTAAGTGAAATATGAAAACGTGAATCCCACATTCCATACTTAGCCACTTTTTGGATCATGGGTTCTCGGGTTGGCGGGCTCAAAATTGGGCCTCTATTGTTCGGTGCCCTGCAAATAGCACCCAGAATTCGATGATATACAAATTGACAAGCAGACCTGCGGGCTAGTTGGCTCAACATTGCACTCCTATTATTTCGTGTCCTCCAAACAACACTCAAAGTTCTGCGATATACAAATTGACAGACGGACTCCAGGGCTAGCGACGTCAAGATTGGGATTGTTTAAATATTGATTGTGATTAATATTAAATATTGATATTGCACAATTTAATTAGACAAAAAAGTTTGTACAATATGAAACCGGGAAGCGGTCGGTCGGGCTGGTGATATAAAAGTAAGTGAAATATGAAGACGTGAATCTGCCAACTTCCGCACCTAGAAATTGTCCGAAAAACGAGTAAAACATACTAAATATGTACTTCTATAAAGTATGGACATGAGATTTTATAGAGCATGTATGGATCCCCATACTTAGTCACTTTTTGGATCGCGGGTTCTCGCACTGTCGGGCTCAAAATTGGGCCTCTATTGTTCCGTACCCTACAAATAACACCCAGAATTCCACGTTATACAAATTGACAAGAGGACTCGTGGGATGGCTAGCTCAACATTGCACTCCTATTGTTCTGTGTCCTCCAAACATGACTCGAAGTTCCGCAATATACATATTGATAGACGGACTCTAGGGCTGGCGGCCTCAAGATTGTGCTTGTTTACGGATGGTAATCCCTATCAACTATCTAACATTATCTAAAAACATTATTTTCATTACTAAATTATTAATATTAAATATTGATATTGTACAATTTAACTAGACAAAAAAGTTTGTACAATATGAAGTGGGGAAGCGGTCGGTCGGGCTGGTGATATAAAAGTAACTGAAATATGAAGACGTGAATCTGCCAACCTCGACACCAAGAAATTTTCCGAAAAAACGAGTAATACATAGTTAATATGTACTTTTATAAAGTACAGACATCAGATTTTATAGAGCACGTACGGATGCCACATTCCATACCTAGACACTTTTTGGATGGCGGGTTCTTGGGCTGGCGGGCTCAAAATTGGGCCTCTATTGTTCTGTGTCCTACAAATAGCACCCATAATTCCGCGTTATACAAATTGACAAGCGAACCTGCGGGCTGTCTGGCTCAACATTGCACTCCTATTGTTCCATGCCATCCAAATAACACTCAGAGTTCCGCGATATACAAATTGACAAATGGACTCCAAGGTTGGCAGCCTCAAGATTGTGATTGTTTACGTATGGTAATCCTTATCAACTATCTAACATTATCTAAAAACATTATTTTCAATACTAAATTATTAATATTAAATATTAATATCGTATAATGTAATTAGACAAAAAAGTTTGTACAATATGAAACGAGCAAGCAGTTGGTCGGGCTGGTGATATAAAAGTAACTGAAATCTGAAGACGTGAATCCGCCAACTTCTGCACCAAGAAATTTTTCGAAAAAATGAGTAATACATACATAATATGTACTTTTATAAAGTGTGGACATGAGATTTTATAGAGCATGTACGGATCCTGCATTCCATACTTAGCCACTTTTTGGATCGCAGGTTCTCGGGCTTGTGGATTCAAAATTGGACCTCTATTGTTTTGTGTCCTACAAATAGCATACAAGAGTTCTGTGATATACAAAATGACAGGCGGACTTGCAGGTTGGCTGACTCAACATTGCACTTCTATTGTTTTGTGTCCTCCAAACAACACTCGGAGTTCCGTCATATACAAATTGACAGACGTACTCCAGGGTTGGCGGGGTCAAGATTGCGATTGTTTATGGATGGTGATTCCTATCAACTATCTAACACTGCCTAAAAACATTATTTTCAATACTAAAGTATTGATATTGTACAATTTAATTACATAAATTTATTAAAGGATGTTAAATATCTTATTTAAAAGAAAAACCCGCGTATTCGAAAACTCGCGTTCCAAAATTTTTGTACAATATGAAACGGAGAAGAGGTCGGTCGGGCTGGTGATATAAAAGTGGGTGGAAATCTGAACACGTGTATCCGCCAACTTCCGCACCTAGAAATTTTTCGAGAAACGAGTAAYACATACTAAATATGTACTYTTATAAAGTATGGACATGATATTTTTATAGAGCATGTACGGATCCCGCATTCCATACTTGGCCACTTTTTGGATCGTGGGTTCTCAGGCTGGCGGGCTCAAAATTGGGCCTCTATTATTCTGTATCCTACAAATAGCACCCAAAGTTCCGTGATATACAAATTGACAAGTGGACTTGCAGACTGGTTGGCTCAACATTGCACTTCTACTGTTCCGTGTCTTCCAAACAACACTTGGAAGAAACGAGTAATACCTACTAAATATGTACTTTTATAAAGTATGGATATGAGATTTTATAGAGCATGTACAGATCCCTCATTCCATACTTAGCCACTTTTTGGATCGCGGTTTCTCGGGTTGGCAGGCTCAAAATTGGGCCTCTATTGTTCCGTGTCCTACAAATAACACCGATAGTTCCACGATATACAAATTGACAGGCGGACTTGCGGGTTGGATGGCTCAACATTTCACTTCTATTGTCCTGTGTCTTCCAAACAACACTCGGAGTTCTACGATATACAAATTGATAGACGGACTCTAGGATTGGCGGGCTTAAGATTGGGAATGTTTACAGATGATCATCCTATATAACATTATCTAAAAAACATTATTTTCAAATACTAAATGATTAATATTAAATATTGATATTGTACAATTTAATTACATAAAATTATCAAATCCGGTAACTCGCCTATTCGGAAAAACGCGAGCCAAAAAGTTTGTACAATATGAAACGGGAAAGCGATCGATCGGGCTGGTGATATAAAAGTAAGTGAAGTCTGAAGACGTGAATCCGCCAACTTTCGCAACTAGAAATTTTCCGAAAAATGAGTAATACATACTAAATATGCACTTCTATAAAGTATGGACATGAGATTTTATAGAGCATGTACAGATCCCGCATTCCATACTTAGCCACTTTTTGGATTGCGGGTTCTCGGGCTGACAGACTCAAAATTGGGCCTCTATTGTCCAGTGTCCTACAAATAGCACCGAGAATTACATGATATACAAATTGACAAGTGGACCTGCGAGCTATATGGCTTAACATTGCACTTCTATTGTTCTGTGTCCTCCAAACAACACTTAGAGTTCCGCGATATAAAATTGACATACAGACTCCAGGGCTGGCAGGCTCAAGATTGCGATTGTTTACGGATGGTAATCCTTATCAACTATCTAACATTATCTA
The DNA here is from genome assembly GCA_000966675.3 of Picea glauca. Classification (NCBI taxonomy): domain Eukaryota; kingdom Viridiplantae; phylum Streptophyta; class Pinopsida; order Pinales; family Pinaceae; genus Picea; species Picea glauca. Next base: position 7,184 of record JZKD02S2323466.1, on the reverse strand, counting down.
AAAATATTATTTTCAATACTAAATTATTAATATTAAATATTGATATTGTACAATTTAATTAGACAAAAAAGTTTGTATAATTTGAAACGGGGAAGCGGTCGGTCGGGCTGGTGATATAAAAGTAAGTGGAAATCTGAACACGTGCATCTGCCAACTTCCGTACCTAGAAATTTTCTGAGAAATGAGTAATACATACTAAATATTTTTCTTTTATAAAGTATGGACATGAGATTTTACAGAGCATGCATGGATCCCTCGTTCCATACTTAGCCATTTTTTGGATCGTGGGTTCTCGGGCTGGCGGGCTCAAAATTGGGCCTCTATTGTTATGTTTCCTACAAATAGCACCCAGAGTTCCGCGGTATACAAATTGACAGGCATACTTGCGGGTTGGGTGGCTCAACATTGCACTTCTATTGTTCTGTGTCCTCCAAACAACACTCGGAGTTCCGCGATATAGAAATTGACAAACAGACTCCAGGACTAGCAGACTCAAGATTGCGATCGTTTACGGATGGTCATCCTATCTAACATTATCTAAAAACATTATTTTCAAATACTAAATTATTAATATTAAATATTGATAGTGTACAATTTAATTACATAAATTTATCAAAGGATGTTAAATCGCTTATTTTAAAAAAAATGAAGGAAACAAAACAATTTTTTTTTAAATTCTATCACCGCAAGCATAACAATGACCGATTTGAATTTTAAGGGCCTCTTGTTGATATTATATCACAATTGGAATTCTCACAATATATATTCGTTGATTTCAAATTATTACAGGAGATTAATTTTACCAAGTTCATCGATCAAGGAAAAATGCTAAAACAAGCCACATATTATATTTATGCCATAACACCATACAAATTGACAGGTGGATTTGCGGGCTAGCTGGCTAAAAAATTGAAATTATATTGTCCCATGTCCTCCAAACAACACTCGGAGTTCCGCGATATACAAATTGACAGACGAAGCATACAACCAAGAACCAACTAAACTCCAAACAGACCGCAAGAAATTTCCCACAAGGTTCCATAGAGCAGGACACATCGACCTTTGCATCAAACAATTTGATATACAAAGAAAAGACGTCCCGACATTCGTTTTCTCTTACATTTGGTATATGTTCCCAGGATAAAATAACTGGGGCCATGGGTTTGGACCGAACAATCTTATGCGCGTGCAATCTCAAGTACTGGAGTTCGACCAACATTCATCTGGATGTTGAAGAAATATTACAGAGACACATGAGATATTTTCGTTTCTTGCCAAAGTTTGATATGTTTTATTTTTTTCCTTCTTCAACTGATATGCAAAATTGCATTGTCCTCATTTAAGGTAAATTTGTTGTGTATCCGAAAGTCGTGCAACATGTAGACACCGCTTGCCTTTTTCTGTAGATATGTTTCATATGACAATTCTGCCAACTTATGAAGCACATTTTGTAACAGAGACTGCCTAACTGTACAATGCACGGTTGTGTTTCCCATGGTTCGGATGGCAGCATTGAGCCAATGTCCATATATATATGGACATTTTTCACTGCATCACAGACAATCAATCGTATCATCACTTATCAAAGCGGAGGTAGAAGCAGGAGAGTTGCATTTCGCACATACAGGTTCAAAGGGGGTCGAGTATGCATTCACTACAACCAAAACACCTTCAACCTCAAAACGCGAGCATAGGAATTAATACATTGAACAATATAATACACAACTGGAACCAACCCCCCCCCTAAAAAAAAAAAAAATATAAAACAAGCCCCAAAAATTTGGTGAAGGCTATTTGTATAAGCAAAGTGAGGATGATTTTGTGGATGTATACGCACAATAGTTGTAGAGCTATCTAGTTTCTTCAGATCCCGTACTATATCTGCTCACAACTCTGTTACAAACGTTGCTTGGGTTGTGCAAAAGATCCTTTCTCTAACATCCCTTTTCTTTGTTATATTTTTGAAGAGCATAAGTGGAAATTGCCCTTTATGCAATTGTTGTTTCATTGACGAAAACAAATTTGAATAGGTATCGAATAATTGAAGTTGCAACATGGAACAGTGCAATATTTGTGTAACTTACCTGGGATACATGCACATGCAAAAGTAAAGGACAAAACTGGATATGGAAAGCGGTACCATTGCCTTGTCGCTGTCTGACTCTCCATCCTTTATATGGAGAGTGTGTTGTGAGCCAAGTTTTCTCGCCAGTGTGACAGCTGCGCCAATGGTTCCTATTGGGTAAATATCACTACTCTGTGCAAGCTGGTTGATAGTCATGTCCAGGATGAAACAATATTTTGAACAAACAACGAGAATTTTTTCCACAATACTTGTTTCATTGAGCAAAATAATCCAATCACAATCACCACAGTCATATACTGTTTTGGGAAATATATTAAAATTTTTACTTGATATCCCATTACCCGACAATATCTTTTCTGCATGTTTCTCGACAAGTTGTGTAGGAATAGTCAGTGTCACTATCATCATGGCCTCCTTGTCTGTCATGTTAGCACACATAATGGATCTAGTTTTGTTTGCCTTGTCCAAGTAGGTGTTATAGACGACAATTATGTCCCCGACGAACACTTGTCCAGTTTGGCGGTTGTTCAAGCCCTCTATTGATAGTACTTTAGGTGTTACAACTCTAGACCTGGTGACAATTTTTGAATAGGAAAACTAAAGTGAATGGTATTGTGCATTTTTTTTTTGTATTCTTCTTTCATTGGCATAAATCTACAACTATATGCATAGCTTCGATGAACTATGGAGCCATAGTTTTGAAACCACACCTCTTAGTCTGTGGAACCTGCGCTATGTTGGACGTCTCGCTTGTTCTTGTTGATACTTCTTGTGAACTGAAAACCATGTATTACAGATGACATCAACATATTTACCATGCCATAGATGAATAAATAGCCGAGGATATTTGTTTGGTAAACATACTAGGAGCAGAGTGTATGCATCTTTACCTTTGGCCTTGTCGGTCTGCTGATGTTTGGGATAACTGACTGCTCATGGCCATGTCACTAGTCCAACTTTTTCTGATGCAAGCATGTGGAGATGAACATCAGAAGGACTAAATAAGGTCACCTAATGCATTCTTCTTGAACTATGTGTAAATTATTTGAATCATCGTGTGCCTATTAAGTGAGGAGGTATGTTTTGGGGAAATAAGAACTTTATCCCCATTCTCTTCATTTTTTTTTATTAAAATGGTGACTACTACAAAATAATTGTAATAAGCATATGTATTGTATACTGTCCATCAGAAGGAATAAAGAAGTGTAAAATTGTATGCATTTGATTTTTTTGACTGGAAAAAGGTGTAACAGTAAACAGGGTGTGAGGGCGGGGCACCACGACCAATCTGTATATTGCGGACCCCCGAAAGCCAGGGGAGAAATCTTGAACTCACCAGCCCAACACTCGCAATCGAAAAAGTGGGTAAGTATGGAATAAGGTAGAAGCGTGACCATACAAGTGAAATCGTTCATCTGCCAACTAGCGAACAAAGGCATTTTTAGAAAGACCACTAAGCAGATAAATTAGAAAATAAAAGGGATAATAGAAAATGGAAAAGTAGAAATAGGGAGGGCAAAAAGGCCCATTGCTTCCAAGCCATCGTTTTCTAGTCTAATATTATATGCCCCCACCCGATTTGTATATTTAATTTACCAGCACAGTTGGTATACATTTTCGAAGATTGTACCACATAACCCTTTGTTGTTGCACATAACAATTCATCTTCCTGTCCAACCAACCTGTTTCTTCCAAGGTAGCAACGCCGAATATGAAATGGACATCAAGGCAAGTTAGTATGAAGACAAACATGTAAAAGAAAGATAAAAAATTATATTTATTCCAATGTAACAACAAACAAAATACGATTCACATGAGAATACGCAGAAAGATATTATAATTGAAGGAAGCAAAGAACAAAGAAAAAATAAAAAATAAAAAAGGTGCAAAGCAACAGAATGCACAACAAATTTACAGATAGTAAATGAAAAAATGAACACTGGAATATGAAATAAGAGTACATGTATCCACCTCTGTATGTCCTCGTCTACATTCTCGCCAAAGAGTCCATCGTCCTCTCCAGCCATTCTGTTTGTTTAAATGTAGCAATGCAGGGAAAATACAACGAACATGAAGTAGGTTAGTATGTAGGAAGACACGTAATGAAGATAAGTTATTATGTAGGAAGGTACGCAACATATACATACAATAAACTAGGTGAACACATATACATAAAATAAATGAAATACAAAACAACGCAATGTGAAATAACAGTACAAGCATGCACCTTTCTATCTCCTCTTCAACTGATGTAGTCAAGACTCCGTCGTTTTCTCCAACTATTTTGTTTGTTTGAATGTGGGAACGCACAAAATACAATGAACATGAATGGAAACTGGTATGCACCAGAGAACAAGTAATATGTACATACAGTAAAAGAGACTCAACGAATAGTCTAAAAGATAGGAAAGCATGCACCTTTCTATCTCCTCCTCAACCGATGCAGTCAAGACTCCGTCGTTTTCTCCAGCTATTCTGTTTGTTTGAATGTGGGAATGCACAAAATACAATGAACATGAATGGAAGCTGATATGCACTGGAGAAGAAGTAATATGTACAAACAGTAAAAGAGACTCAATGAATTGTCTAAAATATAGGCAGAAACACGAACCTTTGCGCTTCTCCATCCATAACTGTAAATATGTAATTTTTTTTCCCTGCCCAAAATATATTACAAGCCACAAAATATTACGAAATTGCATGGCCGTAGCTAAACGATTTTTGGTTTTCTGTGGAAAAGTATCCAGATATGCTTCCACCGATGGAAATACATGTTCTTTATCCTCTACACAAACCGTTGTTCCCACGATACAAGATTTTGGTTTTTCATGGAAAACTACCCAGATATGGTTCCAGACATGGAAATATAATTTTGTAGAATCTTTGTTGTACATATCATATCTCAAGTACAAGATAAATTGTATGGTGGGCACACTAGTCTGTGTAGAGGATAAACAACATGTATTGTCATATGGGCACATTTCACCATACATGGTTTATAAATGCAACCTGTATATGTTTTATTTTAACAAAAAAATAGCAGATATTGCAATTTCACATGTACTTCTCGAACTATTTTTCATACAACTATTTTCTATCATGTCAACACCGAAGCACTAACAAAATGTCATAGTAGAACATATATTGACCTCACCAGACAGGGCAAATAACACAATTGTATGTCCACCTGTGGGTGTAGGGGCTGAACACCGTAAAGCACCCAAAAAACAATAATAATACAAAAAAAAACCAGCTCCAACTACTGGCGCAGGACCCCAACCCTACAAAGTCGAATCAAACAAAAGAAAATAGCAAGCACCAAACCAACGAGAAAGCATGAACAAGCCCAACTATAGCCCCAGGGCCCCAGAGCCCCAGAGCGTAAACTTGAGCCAAACAAACACAACCAGTAACCGACGAACCAGGGAACAAGCAACAACCATCGAACCAGTAAACAACATATATATCTCCAACGATTACGAAACTGCAGGCAAAGCACAGAAGGAACCAACAACATACAACGAGCATGCCAGTAGAAATAAGCAAACATTCTTACTTGCAAACTGCAAACAAAGAACAACAAAGAAGGAATAGAAAATGAAACTATGGCATGGAAACTTACTCCGAAACGATGAAAGGCAGAAGCGCAGGTTGAATTGTGAACCAAACAACAACAAGAAGCAGCAACCGACGAACCAACGAAGAAGAAGCACTCACCAAACCAGTAAACAATGTATGTAGCTTCAACGATGAAGAAATTGCATTGCAAGGCTCGAAGAAGGATGAAAGATACAATGCCTATTCAACTGGCGGTGGACAACAATATTGTGCAAAATCACTGCAACATTGTATGGAAATTTTCGAGGAAAAATGTACTTCGAGAAGCATATTTAGATAAACATTTAAGGTTGTTAGGCTGTCTAAGGACCTCGCGGTATGCACACTTTTAAGCCGCCAGGCCTTCAACTGGTGGTGGACAACAATATTGTGCAAAATCATTGCAACATTGTATGGAAAATTTCAAGGAAAAATGTACTCTGAGAAGCGTATTTAGATAAACATTTAAGGTTGTCAGGCTGTCTAAGGACCTCGCGGTATGCAAACATTTAAGTCGTCAGGCTTGTTGGAGGACCTCGCGTCATGTAAACATTTAAGCTGTCAGGCCTATTCAAGCACCTCAAAAAAAATGGTCAATACATTTCAATACAAATACATGCGACAACGACGTTATAAAATTTGGAATTATCGATCATTATAAATATTGGATATCTAAACATTTCAATATGATTAGTACAAATAAAAAAATCACCATATATGATCTAAGACAATGGCAACAGAAAAATGCTAAGATAAACATTCGAACTAATGCTAGCATTAATCCACCTTCAAGCAATGCATAAGAAAAATACATGATTCAAAAAGACTGTAGACGATGAAAAAGTTTGGATATGCTAACATATAAAACATTGGGAATAGCATAGCCAGCAATAAGACCTCCAATCTATTATCCAATCATATCACTACATATATGGTACTTTTTATTATATAAAATTCAATGTTGTTAGTTCCTTAGCTCCAACAATAGATATTATGCAAATATTTCTGGTCAAAGGACAAACTAATGTGAGGTCAACGAATTATCGATCACTATAGTCCCTCTATGCCTACAACAAGGACTAATAACACTTTGGCTCATTTTCGCTCTTTTCAAGTCCTCTAAACTCAATAGAGGCATTACAATTCATCTCAAATTCCACCGATGAAATCTTACAATTCATCCACCGAAAGAGACATTACAATTCATCCCAAAAGTTGTCCACCAATGAAATCTTGTTAGAAAAGAGCAAACTATTAACATGAACGCTTTTTTTTCACTATGATCTAAATCATTTTGTATTTATCCCCAATCATTTGAACATTTTTGTTTCAATTTGTTGTGAGGTGCTAATTTATCTAAATTATTTTGTATTTATTTTCAATTATTTATTTATGTTTTTAGAAAATTGAAATTGGGTAAATGGTCTAACATGTTATTGTTTTTATTGTAATTATTTTTGTGTCCACCAATGAAATCTTGTTAGAAAAGAGCAAACTATTA
>JZKD02S2323444.1:0-10200 GCA_000966675.3 Picea glauca | reverse complement strand
TGTGACAAGATTGAGCATGATGTCTGTGTAAATTGATTTGGAGATTGCTCTGTGACCAGAGTTGAACTCTGTGTATCTTGATTGAAGGACAGAGCATGAGGTTTTAAATCAAAGTGGAGTATGCAATATGTAGGCACGAGTTGATGAAGATGAGAATTACAAACAGAGAATGTATGAGGTTTCCTGCGTAGAGAAGTTGCACGAAAAGGTTGGAGTGCCTACGTAGAGAGGACAGTTGGATGAGTTGTAAATTGCAAATGGTGAAGAAACGGGAAACCAACGGTTCCAATACGTTATGCAGACGATCGAATAGTGGGAGGACGATGGGAATTGGAAAACATTGTTTTGAATAGTCAAAGGCTGACTTGTTAAGGAGGTAGAGTTGAACAAGGTTAAATGGTTGCGATAGCCTTTTGTTATGATGCATGGCCGTATGCATTGAGAGGAGAGGCATGACAGATGTGGGTTTAGGTACCTTATATGTATGGAAATGAGAGCCTGGTCGTAGGCCAATGTTGTGTGTTATATGAGAGAGCGCTGAGGAGGTAAGGGTAAGTACCTTCTCGAAGAGATTTGTGAAAAGGCCAGGTCTTGTGAATGATCATATGAAGAGCCATTGAGTTCTTAAGAAAGATTGGAGTGTGTTAATACTGTGAGCACATGTGTTTGTGCATGAATAGTCCAGGCTAATTTTAAGTGTATAAACATTATGCATAGGATAGGCTCTTAAGCCTTTGAAGAAAGGTATAGTGCCTAAGTTTGGAGTGAAGCTAACTTTATCTAGAGAGAGTATAACTATAAAAGTAGAGCCTTGAATGATGAAAAAGGGCTCAATCTTAGGCTTGTAGAGTGTGTAGAAAAGGAAAGTGCACACTAAAGGGACAAAGGTAGTTGAGGTGCTCGGGTCTGGGTAGGCCTAGGTATGTTCCTGCTATCAATTGGTATCAGAGTAGGAAGGGAGTAAGTTTACTCTGGTGAAGGAAAGAAACAAAAAGCAAGAAAGTTCTTTTGTGAGGGCAAGTAGACAGACTAGCAGTCTGTAAAGAAGAGGAGTTTTGCATGCAAGAGAAGAAGAGGCTTGTAGCCTGAGCAATGAGGTCTCTGACAGAGATATCTACATTGGGAGGAGAAACTACATGCAAGAGGTAGAAGAAGAGAAACACCTCAGCAAGAAGATCATATCCTTAGGAGCAGTGATGAAGGAATCCAGTGAGGGTGTTGTATCCTTTTTGTCACTTGAATGAGAAAAAGAGGGACACTTGCAAGTTCAGTTGGGTTGGATGAACATGACAGAAGTTAGTGCAAGAGTTAAACACATCAAGAAAAATAAATAAACAAACAACTAAGATAATAACAACTAAATAAACAAAACTAAAGTGCATAAGGAAATTATAACCAAAATCAACCAAACAATTGACCAATATTCATGCCACCAATGNTTTTAAATCAAAGTGGAGTATGCAATATGTAGGCACGAGTTGATGAAGATGAGAATTACAAACAGAGAATGTATGAGGTTTCCTGCGTAGAGAAGTTGCACGAAAAGGTTGGAGTTCCTACGTAGAGAGGACAGTTGGATGAGTTGTAAATTGCAAATGGTGAAGAAACGGGAAACCAACGGTTCCAATACGTTATGAAGACGATCGAATAGTGGGAGGACGATGGGAATTGGAAAACATTGTTTTGAATAGTCAAAGGCTGACTTGTTAAGGAGGTAGAGTTGAACAAGGTTAAATGGTTGCGATAGCCTTTAGTTATGATGCATGGCCGTATGCATTGAGAGGAGAGGCGTGACAGATGTGGGTTTAGGTACCTTATATGTATGGAAATGAGAGCCTGGTCGTAGGCCAATGTTCTGTGTTATATGAGAGAGCGCTGAGGAGGTAAGGTTAAGTACCTGCTCGCATTGTTTTCGAAGAGATTTGTGAAAAGGCCAGGTCTTGTGAATGATCATATGAAGAGCCATTGAGTTCTTAAGAAAGATTGGAGTGTGTTAATACTGTGAGCACACGTGTTTGTGCATGAATAGTCCAGGCTAATTTTAAGTGTATAAACATTATGCATAGGATAGGCTCTTAAGCCTTTGAAGAAAGGTATAGTGCCTAAGTTTGGAGTGAAGTTAAATTTATCTAGAGAGAGTATGACTATAAAAGTAGAGCCTTGAATGATGAAAGTTAACTTTCTTCTACTGAGAGTACAATTGTAAGAAAGAGTGTTGAGAGGAATTGCAAGAGTGACCCATTGGAGAGAGAGGGGAACCGGTGGGACCCAAACCTTCTCGAGGTGTGGGAAAATAAAAACTATATACAAACGAGGTAGGCATGCCCCATGCTCGTGTCATGTAACTCAAATGTGTAAGGTAGTAACTGAAGCTATATGTTGATGTAGATAATTGTAGCACCCTCCAGGGTGGTTTGATAATGCCAAATGACAATTCTAATGGTGAACATACTCTGAAAAGAGTCGATGACACTTGTAAGGAGTGTTGATGACTTGTAGGCATTGATGGCCCAATAAATTTCAGAGGTCTTCGGCTAGTATAAAACAACTGCAATAGTCATGAAGAAAGACCCATTGTAACATGATATTGTGTTGAAGTTGAATGATACGGGGGTCAATGACAACAGGGAGCAATGATGGTTCACTCTATGTCTTCCGAGACTCCTCGCTATAAAGGTAATGAGATTCAAGATACTATCGCCCTTCTAGAAACTATGTTGATGTTGACAGAAAGGGAGACATGACTCCAAGAAGCAAAGGGCTTCATGAAATCCACTAGATGAGATCAGGAACTAGTGAGGAACATCGACAAAGTCAAGAGGTTGTGAGACTCAAGACTTCCCTTAGTTGGGGATATATGTGAAGTATGAATGGAAGAAACCATGGAACTAAATCTAGTGTCAGGGGGATGACTAGAAGTGGGTTAAATTGTGCCAGAGGCGTGACAAACTGGACAAACTCAGAGATCGGAGGTACATGGAATATGGAATACTCGAGGTTTATGGACGATGTCAACAAGAGTAGAAGGTAATAGATACCCTAACCAAGGGTGACAGGGGTTTCTTTGCCAGAAAAGAAGGTCACTAAAGGCAACAACAAAAAAATATGTAAATGTTGGAAATAAAAGCTTTGTACAATTGCCAAATGAATAAAGAATAATTTGGGATAATTGTGCAGATACAGAAATGGGTGCCCCAGTGTAAGATGGCTTGGATTGTGAGGGCGCAAGTTGCGGGGATAACTGGTGGAGGGTGGGGGGCCCATAGGTGGGTTTTTGTATGAGGTAAATGAATGGAGGGAAATCTACAAATGGGCAAATTGACAGTGGATTAAATGGAGGGTTAATGATATTGCAGAGGTGCAGTCAAATTAGAATCGTGAGGAGATATCTTGGGAGTCTATTTGGGAAAGCTAGCAAAATAAGGAGAAGGAGTATGTGTTTGATTCTCGAACATGCGTGAGACTATCGAGACTCCCATCCCTAGGGAGTGAAAGCAGAATGAGTGTCAAAGTGCCAAAAGGGGACTATGAATGGGACAACTCATTTAGGGGAGAGTGCTACTAGGTGATAGTACTTAAAATGCAGTGGAGGTGAGAGTAATGCAGAGTCAGATGGGGGAATCCTATAGGAAAATGTCGGAGGGTGTGACTGGGAGATGCAATTGATATTCAAAGGAAATGATTACATGCCAGTGTCGATCATATACCTACAGGGGCTACGTTGATGCAGGATGACCAAGCACCTGCACATCTAAAAACTGAATACTCGACGTGAACAATATCGAAAGAGAAAGAACATGTAATAGTTATTCGATAATTTTGAACATGAGCATGCGTACCTAGGCGTGTTGTGAGAAAAATGCTCCGCCGAGGAAAAGTGAAAATGATCACCCGAGGAAAATGACTGTGTAAGTGGCCGAAAATGGTTCGGAAAATGGAGCTTATGGGCTCCTGTACCAAAAAATGAAAGTAGGAAAAAGGGATTAGATATGGATGGTGGGCCCATAATGCCATCCCAGTTGCACCAATACTATGGGTAATCAGACGATAGATTGGTGGGAGGACATGGACCTCCCCTTTTCTTGAGGATTGATGAAGAAAGATAATGAATTACATTCACGAGAGCATTGGTATGGAGTGTCGGAGGAAGCTCAGGTAGATATGTGTGGCATTCTATGGCTAATCTATGGCGGACGTATGGGATCAATGGGCAATGATGAGTGTAATGCCCATATTCTGCACATATGGCATAGGAGAAATTGGTTCGTATATTTTTTTTGTGTGTGATTGATGACTCCACAGTAGTGTGGGATGTACTTGGTGGAGTGGCAAGAAAAAGGGGTGTTTGAGGAAGATGGATAAAACTATGTAGCTCAGGAAGAGAAGGACATTTGTGAGTGGGGTGTCCTTTTCTTTCACATAAGGCACAAGGGAGTTGAACTCAAGGAGGTAGTGGAGCAATGGGGTCTTTCATCTTCCATCTTCCCCCAACCACAATAGTGGTGCCGACGATTGGGGGTGAGAGTGGTGTGGCTAGAGTTAGTACTGGGATATGCATCGGGATTCCATCTAACTGAGGAGGGAGGGATGGTTGAGGAACCATCTCGAGTGGATGTAGATACCATACAGGGATGGTGAGTACCATGTTCAGAAGGGTAAGTGTTGTGGCTACCTGGAATGCTTTGACTCCAGGTGGGGGTAGAGAAAGGGAATTTGGGTAATGGCCTCAGGGACTGTTTTCCAAAACGGGATTTTCCCATGGAGAGGGGGGATATCTATGATAAGTGGTGTGGTGGTGCTCTCAGGGAACTCCTGAGGTAGTATTTATTTAACTGGTGGAAATTTGATATGGGGAGGGGACTCAATGATAGGATTCTTGTCTCTGATGTATGTTCCTTTAGAGTAAACTACACACACTTGTGCTGAAGAATATGGGTTTAGGAACGGTGGTGCTCCCTGATAAGTGTTGAACATGGATGGGTCTTGGAATAATCCAGGGCCAATGTTGACAACTGGAAAATCATCCGAGCTAACACAGACAAGAGGGAGGATGTTATCGATTTTGGTGGAATGGTTAGGCTTGTAATGTGTAAGTTGGTCGATGGTGACGATATTCCCATGATGGGGGGGCATCATCGTATGAAACACAAAAGAGGTGACCGCCTTCATAGTATACATGTAGTTGCATTCAAACAAGATATTGTAATCAAGCTTGGCATCAATAACTTCAATGTCAATGAGGATGATTTTCCCCCCAATTTCTATGGGGACATTTTGAAAAATCCATGCAGAAAATGTTGGTCGACCATCGTAAGCTCGAAGGGTGATGGCAGAGGGTACTAGCTCAGGGGAGCCAATTTTATGCCATACGTAATATGGAGTTCCATATTATGGTGTATCATTGATGAAGGTGCATAATATGGAACTCCATATATCAACAAATATTGGGGTGTACCATACATAGGTGATGGTTGGAAGTATGGGTTGTGGTGTGTTGTGGTACCAATCAATCCATCCACCAGGTGAGACATCCTAGGTTTGTCCTGGCTGAATGGTATGGGTCTCGGGGCGTCAGGTAGTACCGTATATAAGTATCTCGACTATGAATAAATGAGTTTGTACTATTGAGCCTTGCTGATGGATTCTTCTTCACTTTGGGGGAAGGTAGAGGACACATCTTTGTCAAGGAGAGGGACGAGTTATCTGAGAAACCAATCGAGGCAGTGTTGTTTGGTGGTTTCATATTTGCATAAACCACATCACTGATGCCATAGATATGTGTGGCTAAGGTTTGTTTAAACTCAGAGAGTAGTTTGAGACCATTGTCATGGCGAATTGGTAGTTGAAAGAAGGTTAAAAAAAAATTGGCCAGTGATTCAAAAGTCACATGGGACCCTGATATTTTGTCTGCATATCACTTGGTTGATGGGCCTATGAGTGTGCGCTAGAATAAATTTAATCAGACTGAGTCATCCATGATGTTTTTTTGAAGAGAACCATAGGTGAAAGGTCATGACATGGTTGGTGGGATCTTCTCCCGCATTTCCTTCAAACTTGGGAATGTCTGAAGGTAGTTTGGTAGGCATTGCAGGCCATGTGGGGCCGTTCAATATAGGATCACTTGTGAGATTTCTCAGATCCAGTATGTTGAGGGAGGCCAAATATGGCATTGGGAGTGGCAGTGAAGGATTAGTTCCAGCCATGGTGTGATTGGTTTGTGAACCTGACCCTTGAGGGGTGTTAGGTGGGGTTGTACTTCCCCCTGCTTCCTTATAAAGGAGAGNCAAACCTCATCCTTCGACCCTTCACGAGTTTCTCCCTGCCTTATAGTGTTAGGAACACTTGAATTGGAGGATTTTAAAGTTCCCTATTTTTCAACTTCTAATGTTTGAAGACGTGAGAACTAGATAATGAGGAGTTATTTGGATGCATATCCACGAGATCCTACCTAGGCTAAAAATTTCTTTTGGCACCTCCCTTGGAGGAAAACTTAGTGAGTTTTTAGAAAACTTTAGATGTGGTTGTTTGAGATATTGGGGGTGTGAACCAATATCGTTTGAATTAAGTGAGAGTGGATAATTCCTTCAAGAAAAGGGCAGGGCATTTCAGAATCCCTTTGGGGGAAACTTACTTCAACCTCCACAATTCGAGATGAAACTATGTGAGTGAGTAGTGACTTTGTGTGTGAGAAAGTGATAAAATGTGCCAAAATTTTAACAAGTTAGGTGTCACCTTGCAACATGTGGACTTCGTGTGGTCCTTACAAGTCTTGATTACTTATATTACTAGATGCCATTGGTACAACCTTGTAGAATTTTTAAGTTCTTAGAGAACTAGCATGTGGACATGTGGGTCCTTACCAATCCTTAAAACTCCCTAGTGTGATTTAGTCTAAGAAAGATTTAAAAACTATCCTAGATTGAAATCATGTGGGCATGTATGGGCCCATTACAATAATATTTAAACTTCCCTAGTGATGTAAAATAATAAAGTAGCTTCAAACTATCCTATCTTTGCAACATGCGGGCATGCATGGGGCCTTACAAATTTAATATGTTTTGAAAACGAAACTAAGAGGGGGGCCTAGGGGGGATTCGTACTCTTCTAAAGATTTTGTTTTTAAGGGAGTTGAAATCTTCCCTCAATCGTTTTTTTGATTCTCAAGATCGCCCTATGGTGTGAGAGAAGATCATACTCGATGATTGAAGTTTGATTTCTGATCCCAATGCAAGTGTTTATATATGTGATAGTGAATGATTCTAGCATAACTTTTACAATCAAAACAAGCCATCCATGTGGAAAAATGAAAACAAAAAGAGGAGAAATATGGATTTTAACCCCTAAGTGCCTATGTTTTGACTAAAACTTCATGTGGAGAGGGAATCTAAGTGTGGTTCATATTAAAAATTGCATGGAATCAATATTCAGAAGGCTAAGGGCCTTCAAAACACCACAAAAAACCCTTATAATGTTGGATTTCTGGATAGATACGTGGGTCACAGAGTAGACAGAGGCGCATGTGGCGCCAATGCATAGAGAAAAAATGACATGTTGGTGCAATGTGCACAGAATGCACTGATAAACACAGTTCTTTTGGCGCACGTGCTTGGAAGACGCGCCTGTGGGCTAGAAAACCCGTGCATGTTCTGATACACGGTTGGGAATTTTTTTTAAAATGAAATTCTCTTATTCCAGCTTTGAATTTAGATTTTTGCAGGTAGGATTGGGCCAATTATGATCCCTGCAAGGTAAATAGATAAAAAAGAAGTGATCAAACAACCCAAATANCCCGTTACAATAATATTTAAACTTCCCTAGTGATGTAAAATAATAAAGTAGCTTCAAACTATCCTATATTTGCAACATGTGGGCATGCATGGGGCCTTACAAATTTAATATGTTTTGAAAAAGAAACTAAGAGGGGGCCCTAGGGGGGATTTGTACTCTTCTAAAGATTTTTTTTTTAAGGGAGATGAAATCTTCCCTCAATCATTTTTTTGATTCTCAAGATCGCCCTATGGTGTGAGAGAAGATCATACTCAATGATTGAAGTTTGATTTCTGATCCCAATGCAAGTGTTTATATATGTGATAGTGAATGATTCCAGCATAACTTTTACAATCAAAACAAGCCATCCATGTGGAAAAATGAAAACAAAAAGAGGAGAAATATGGATTTTAACCCCTAAGTGCCTATGTTTTGACTAAACCTTCATGTGGAGAGGGAATCTAAGTGTGGTTCATATTACAAATTGCATGGAATCAATATTCAGAAGGCTAAGGGCCTTCAAAACACCACAAAAAACCCATATAATGTTGGATTTCTGGATAGATACGTGGGTCACAGAGTAGACAGAGGCGCATGTGGTGCCAATGCATAGAGAAAAAATGACATGTTGGTGCAATGTGCACAGAATGCACTGATAAACACAGTTCTTTTGGCACACGTGCTTGGAAGACGCGCCTGTGGGCTAGAAAACTCGTGCATGTTCTGATACACGGTTGGGAATTTTAAAAAAAATGAAATTCTCTTATTCCAGCTTTGAATTTAGATTTTTGCAGGTAGGATTGGGCCAATTATGATCCCTGCAAGGTAAATAGATAAAAAAGAAGTGATCAAACAACCCAAATANCCCGTTACAATAATATTTAAACTTCCCTAGTGATGTAAAATAATAAAGTAGCTTCAAACTATCCTATATTTGCAACATGTGGGCATGCATGGGGCCTTACAAATTTAATATGTTTTGAAAAAGAAACTAAGAGGGGGCCCTAGGGGGGATTTGTACTCTTCTAAAGATTTTTTTTTTAAGGGAGATGAAATCTTCCCTCAATCATTTTTTTGATTCTCAAGATCGCCCTATGGTGTGAGAGAAGATCATACTCAATGATTGAAGTTTGATTTCTGATCCCAATGCAAGTGTTTATATATGTGATAGTGAATGATTCCAGCATAACTTTTACAATCAAAACAAGCCATCCATGTGGAAAAATGAAAACAAAAAGAGGAGAAATATGGATTTTAACCCCTAAGTGCCTATGTTTTGACTAAACCTTCATGTGGATAGGGAATCTAAGTGTGGTTCATATTACAAATTGCATGGAATCAATATTCAGAAGGCTAAGGGCCTTCAAAACACCACAAAAAACCCTTATAATGTTGGATTTCTGGATAGATACGTGGGTCACAGAGTAGACAGAGGCGCATGTGGCACCAATGCATAGAGAAAAAATGACATGTTGGTGCAATGTGCACAGAATTCACTGATAAACACAGTTCTTTTGGCGCACGTGCTTGGAAGACGTGCCTGTGGGCTAGAAAACCTGTGCATGTTCTGATACACGGTTGGGAATTTTTTTTAAATGAAATTCTCTTATTCCAGCTTTGAATTTAGATTTTTGCAGGTAGGATTGGGCCAATTATGATCACTGCAAGGTAAATAGATAAAAAAGAAGTGATCAAACAACCCAAATAGGGAGGAAATTGATACCTTATCCCTAGTATGGTCGCCAATCTGTTGTATCATTTTCGTCACTTGAATGAGAAAAAGATGGACACTTGCAAGTCCAGTTGGGTCAACTGAACAAGACAGAAGTTAGTGCAAGAGTTAGACACATAAAACACAAGAAATAAACAAACAACTAAGCTAATAACAACTAAATAAACAAAACTAAAGTGCATAAGGAAATTAGAACCAAAATCAACCAAACAATTGACCAATATTCATGCCACCAATGGATAGATTGTATTAGCGGGAAAACACCAAAGAGAAAGGGAGACTTATTGGTCCTCTCTTACTCCAAGGGAGGGCTCTTGAATCCCCTATGAGAGAGCTCTTCTTTCAAATAGAAAACTAAAAGGAAATGGTGAATAAATCCAAAGCTCATTCACTCAAGAGGTGAGGTGAATAGCTTAATGAAATGATGCTAGTATGCTCCAAGAAGGAAAGAGGTTCCTCGTAGGATAATAGAGGCAGCATAAAAATACAAATAGATTCTTGAATTCATAGTGCACCAATAGCCTTTTTTTATAGGAAATATTCGAGGCATTATCCAACCGGTCTTTAGTGTGAACAAGGGGTCCTTTAGGGCACCCTTAGTGTTAGAAAAACAGGACCGCGGATCAATAAAATAAAACAAATGCAGAAAAAAAACATAGAAGACACACAATACAAGAGAGACACAGATTTATGTGGTTCAC
>JZKD02S2323433.1:0-32535 GCA_000966675.3 Picea glauca | reverse complement strand
TCATCCAATTCTTAGCCCATTCAATATTAATATTGCTTGAATCAACCTTCATTAACCTTAGCCTTTTCCATGAGAAATCCCTCTTTATATAGGGGAAAGAGAGATGGTTAAATAGATTAGGATGATCCCACCAAATCTAAGAAGCGAGTAGGATCCCAACCATATGGATGACACCTCATCTTCTAGAAGATCCTCTTCTAGAATTTTCGTGAAGGTCGACCTTTTCTTAGCCTTTTGACATTGACGCACCCCATTTGTAGAGCAGCATGCGGAGACATCAGAAACTAGTTTTAGGGAAAAGTGTGACGACCAAGCATCGTCACACCCTGCTTATGATGCAGCCTATGAAGATCCTCCTTAATAGGTTTTTTTATAAGAAGAATTCAATCACATTTCTCATGAAGATAGGCTCATTTTGGAACATGAACACATGTTTGTCAATGGATCACCAAGATGACAAAAATAATGTGTAACGGAATGCCCCCCAAAGTATGAAGCTGGAACTCGTGATAGCCAAAATACTTTGTAGAATGTGTGTGTCGGAAACAAAGAGTGCACCAGTCAGGAACCTACAAACAATCAAGCATCATCATGATAATATACCGTTGTCTGGGGTAGGCATTCCCATACTCAGATCAAAAAATTTCAAACAGGTCATGGCCACTAAATATACATTGTGGATCCATGTTGAGGTGAATTGGCATAGCCACCCAGAATACACTGTGGATCTATGCGCTAAAATGACTCAAATTTGGACATAGCCACAAGACATACAAAGTGGATATTATGTGCCAATACGAATCATAAATACTCTGTCGCAAACTTGATCAGAATGGTATGATCCAGGGTTTTCATTTCCATCGTCCTTAAGTACGAATCTAACCATACGATTATAGGTGTCAAAGTTGAACATGGTAGAAACCACTTTATTACCGGTCAATGATGAAAACCGTTAACAAGTGTGAGGGAAATCACCATTGATGTGAATGACTCCCAAGGTACCCTAGTACAATCCAATGAGTGTGAATGAAGGAGTTGAAGTTGAACACTCGAGGGAATATTCCAATCAGGGGCCAATGATGTGAACCCACTATCGAAAGCGAAGAAACTTGTCATTGTGGCATACAGACTCTAAGGCACTGAATGATTTCTAAGTCTTGTTCCTGGATAATGAGATGAGGTCGACAGGAAAAGACTTATCACAGGAGGGCATTGATGTATCCCCCATCAATGACACAAAATAAGTAACAGATTTGAGATAGATTAGAGTATGAAATGATTCAAAACTGACACAGGGAAGGCCTACATGGTAGAAAATTTATAACTGCAGATGGACGACTCAATAGGAGGCTTATTAAGGCTAGACTTCTCTTGAACATATGAATGACACGACAATGGTCTTGGCAGCATTGACTCAAGGAGGACCCAACATATGGACATGTGGATGGTCAAATGAGAGATGAATGGTTTTCCCAACCTGGATACAAGGATGAAGGGGTGTCATGTTCAACAGTGACTATTATTACCATAACACAGATACAGAGACACATTTCTTTCCCAAATTTCCCCCCACCATTTATGGCGAGTACCTCTTTATTTTTATGCAAGATTGAGGAGGATAACATATGCTTGTTGATGTAAGCTCATCCTTCGGATGAGTCCCTCCGAGTATGTTTAACAGACCCTGAGAAGGAGTGGTTCTGTCCCATATGGGTCTTTCGATGTTTGTTTAACGAGTCCAAAGAGAGAAAACTAGGGGGTATTTCATGTTTAGAGAATCTGAAAAACACTTAAAGAAGACTTCAAAAGTTCTTTTTTCATAAGCTAATTTGATGATACCGAAAAAGTGATAACCTACCTCTCATCAAATGTTTTCTTCAAATACTTTTACGAGCATGAAAAGAACAAGATCACTCAGCAATATTTTCATTTTTATGGAGCGTGAAAAGAGCTTAAAGGATACTCCATGGGTTTTGTTTTTCATGTTACCAATACAAGTACGAAAAGATGACAAAAGTATACTCCACTACATTCTCATTGATTTATGAGCATGAGAAGGAACAAAACCTAGGCTCAGAGTTTTCCCTGAAAAACTCTAAAAGGATCTATATGTGCTACAAATGTATAAAATCAAACCAAAAGACATATCCATGTTCAACACTTCACCCCTAGGTTTTTCATCTGCAAAAAACCAAACACTTGCAATGTCGTTAAAACATTAGGGTTTAAGTGGAAAATATAAAATAATATAACAAATAAGAATGAAAAAAGTAAAAAAGTAATAAAAATAGGTAAAAACTTATTTTTACCATTTCATTGTTACTCCACCCAAACTTTGTTCCAAAACCCCCATTTTACCTCAAACTTCCACTGTGGATTACGGGAGGCATAGTTGATCATTTGATGAACCATCTCCGTTGAACAGGTAATTTTCATCTCCTTTATCTTTTCATGGATTCATTTTTTCTTTTTATTGGTTAGAAATGGATTTTTCATTTGCATTTTTAAGGGTACTTGCGCTCGAAGGTCATCGCATGCACCCTGTATCATGCCCTACGATGACCCAAGTTCATCATATACGACTTTTAAGTTGCAGTGCAATGACTCTGCACTGTAAGGGTGAGCTAGCCTGCGACATGTGCAAAACAAAACAAAAAATAAGATGTTTCGGCCAATAAAAAGTTTCCAGGAGAGAGATGAAGGTGCCAATCCCTCTTTTATGTTCCATTTTAGGTTTTCTATAGTAAGGATGTTGGAATGGAGAGAGAGAGAGAGTATGAGGATGAAAATTACTTTGTCAGGAATGACCCAGGAATGTTAAATTCTCTCGGGCTGTGTGGACTTCTAAAATTCTTCAAGGTCCATGATATGAGGGCCCGGTTAAGGTTGCTCGAATACTTAGTTCACATGTGGGATGTGGATCAGCAGGTATTCTGTGTGGGGACTCACATTATTGAGATAGATATCGAGGATATCTACTTCTTAGCCAGGTTATCTCATTGTGGGGATTGAGTTACATTGATAGGTAGCAGAGGAGGTGGCGAACCTATGAGCCATTATATCAGCACACATTACATGCCCGGTACTCAGAAGCATAGCAGAAAGGTCGCTATAAGAGATGTTTGTGACTTAACTTTACGAACTATCATCTACACCATTGCGCACATGGAAGGGAGTGCATCTCCCCATATGGCCCTTTAGAGGGATTTCCAGTATGTGTTGGAATGTATGGAGCCCCGAGTTTTCAACTAGAAAGACGGGGTTCTTAGAAGCATGAAAAAACAATTGATCAAGTGTAGGAGAGGTGACCTGAAGAAGTTCGGATACGGGTCAATTTTGGTGTCCTTCTTCCTGGAGAGGGTTCCAAACTTGCACCTACAGGTAGAGTGGGGCATACCTACCCCACAGGATCCAAGAATGAAGAGGTGGATCGACCTCATGGCATGGCATGTGACCGGTCCTATTGTCAGGTAAAATGACATTTTATTTGATTGGTTGAGGCCCCAGATGCTTATGGTGGACGACTACGCATATGTCGACTTAGACCTCCGAGGTGATCCAGACTTGGTTCTTCTTGAAGTTTCTCAATGGGGGAACATAGGTAAGAAGTACATTGTTTTTATAATGTTTTTGTGATTTTTTAAATATGAAATATTTTTATGTTCTTTATTTGATGACTAATCAAAAATCTCTTTGATGATGCAGACATGGGACCTCATTGACCTCCAGGTTCATCTCCCATTCAGAGACGAGGGGAGAGGGTCGAGGTAGAAGGATTAGTCATTACTGACTATGAGGCTATAGAATAAAACTTGGAGGGGCTAAAAATGGATGTCTCGGATGCCTCTATTGATGAGATCCAGAGGCATTACCAGCACCATACAGTGGGTGTATATGCATCCATCGGTCGACTACTCCGTAGAGTAGCATGGGCAGTCGCATGTTATCGTGAGAAGCATCCTTGATGCTAGATTTGTATATAAAGCCATGTGCTTCACATTTTGATATTTTGATCTTCGAACAAAAACATTTTTTGTAAAAACTTTTATCGTTATATATATATGAGACTTCTACCAGCTTACTTGTTGTATATACACAGTGTGATTGGATTTTATAAATTTCTCAAATGTCTGTCTAACACATAATTATCCAATGCATATGTTAATGTATTTAGACATCTAGGATTGTGTTGATATTCAATGTAATCAAAATGACGTTCCAAGAGGTGAATTCGTAAATATACCCTCAATAATGTAGGACTTCGAATGGAGTAGACGTTACTCAACTGTAGGACTACTAACTGCGAATCGAGTCGTACAATAAGATGATGGATTCCAAGAGACACATTGTCGATCAATAATTCAATGACTGTATTGTATTCTGTGATATTGTTGGTTGCACGACCAAGGAAAACACCATGTAGACTAATCAATTCATTCGTAGGTGCATAAATTTCCCAAGAAGCAGATACTAAGTTCTGAGTATTGTGACTAGCACCATCAGCGAAGCCAATGTAGGGTAGCGAAGACACCAACATCTGGAAACCAAGGACGGTGCAAGGTAAGCAGCTGAAGGTCGAAACCAAACAACGAAAAATCACACAAGAGTAAGATACACTAAAAGTACAAGAACTCATGCAAAAATGACTTAAGCATAGTACCTCTTTAAGTAAATCCCATTTAGGGGCTCACTCAAATGGATTCCATTGCAATTGACTAGCTCATAATCTCCCTTGTCCAAGGCACGTTTGACAATGTAAGGACCTCGCCACATGGCCTCAAATTTATTGGCCCCTAGAAAATCACGATCCTGCATGTAGAGGAGGACTAGATCACCTTCAGAAAAAACACGTGGCTTGACATGCTTGTCATATTGGGCTTTAACATGTTTCTTTAGAGTTTCAATAACTAGGGCAGCATCACGACAGGTTTCGTCTAATTTCATTAAATACAAAAGACACTCTTCTTCGACAAAGGTATTGGGGATAATTTCAACGACCAATTTCAAAGATGGTATTTCACATTCAATCGGCAAGATAGCCTTGATACCATAAACTAGTTGGAAAGGTGTAAATCTCGTGTCAAACTTAACATATGTCTGATAGGCCCATAATGCTGAGAACAACATCGTGTTCTAGGTCATCTTATGAATTCCTATCATTCATCGAAGCATAGTAATGAGAACTTTGTTGATTGCTTCAACTTGGCCATTGGCCTGTGGATAATAGGGGGTTGAGTTTTCATGACAAAGAGCCAACTTTTCAGTAAGTTTAGACATCATAAAATTCTGAAAATGACTACCATGATCAGTAATGATAGCTTGAGGGATACCAAACCAAGTAATGATATGATTGAATATGAACAATGTTGCAGTTCTCCCGGTGTTATCAAATGTAGGCATCACCTCGGCCCATTTAGTGAAGTAATCCACAGCTACAATGATGTATCCATGCCCCTCGGTCGAGTGAGGGTTACATGTCATGAATTCAATGCCCCATTTGGAAAATGGACCAATGGAAACTACAGGATGTAAAGGAGAGGGATGATATCTTATCTTGTTATTATAAGTTTGGCAAGCATGGAATTTATGAACAGCAGTGATGCAATCTTTAAACAAAGAAGGCTAGAAATAACTCGCTCGTAAGATATTTTGGGCAGTGGCATACCCAGAAATATGACCGCCACAGGCTTCAGAGTGATAGACATTCAAAGCTTTCTCATCTTCATCGTAAGCGAGACATCGTCAAAAAATGGAATCAACACCGCGGAGGTAAAGAGTATCACCTAGAATGATGTATTGGCGGGCTTGATATTGTATACGACGATGATCCGTACTAGATAAATCATACCGGAAAGTTTGAGTATGGATATAGATAATGATATATTTGTACCATACGTCATTAGAACTTATCAAAAAAAGGGATTCATCAGGTAAGGAATCCTCTGCCACATTTTCTGTCTCAATGGAGGGAAGGTCACATATCAGTTCGGCGAAAACCAAAGATTTCTTAGACTTAGCATGTTCAAACTCTAAGTCAAACTCCTAGAGAATAACTATCTATTTGGAGTATTTTCCCCCTAGAATTTATTGGGTAAGGATATGTTGCATAGGGTTGCAATCGAAAATAACATTGGNATACCGTTGTCTGGGGTAGGCATTCCCATACTCAGATCAAAAAATTTCAAACAAGTCATGGCCACTAAATATACATTGTGGATCCATGTTGAGGTGAATTGGCATAGCCACTCAGAATACACTGTGGATCTATGCGCTAAAATGACTCAAATTCGGACATAGCCACAAGACATACAAAGTGGATATTATGTGCCAATACGAATCATAAATACTCTGTCGCAAACTTGATCAAAATGGTATGATCCAGGGTTTTCATTTCCATCGTCCTTAAGTACGAATCTAACCATACGATTATAGGTGTCAAAGTTGAACATGGTAGAAACCACTTGATTACCGGTCAATGATGAAAACCATTAACAAGTGCGAGGGAAATCACCATTGATGTGAATGACTCCCAAGGTACCCCAGTACAATCCAATGAGTGTGAATGAAGGAGTTGAAGTTGAACACTCGAGGGAATCTTCCAATCAGGGGCCAATGATGTGAACCCACTATCAAAAGCGAAGAAACTTGTCATTGTGGCATGCAGACTCTAAGGCACTGAATGATTTCTAAGTCTTGTTCCTGGATAATGAGCTAAGGTCGACAGGAAAAGACTTATCACCGGAGGGCATTGATGTATCCCCCATCAATGACACAAAATAAGTAACATATTTGAGATAGATTAGAGTATGAAATGATTCAAAACTGACACAGGGAAGGCCTACATGGTAGAAAATTTATAACTGCAGATGGACGACTCAATAGGAGGCTTATTAAGGCTAGACTTCTCTTGAACATATGAATGACACGACAATGGTCTTGGCAGCATTGACTCAAGGAGGACCCAACATATGGACATGTGGATGGTCAAATGAGAGATGAATGGTTTTCCCAACCTGGATACAAGGATGAAGGGGTGTCATGTTCAACAGTGACTATTATTACCATAACACAGATACAGAGACACATTTCTTTCCCAAATTTCCCCCCACCATTTATGGCGAGTACCTCTTTATTTTTATGCAAGATTGAGGAGGATAACATATGCTTGTTGATGTAAGCTCATCCTTCGGATGAGTCCCTCCGAGTATGTTTAACAGACCCTGAGAAGGAGTGGTTCTGTCCCATATGGGTCTTTCGATGTTTGTTTAACGAGTCCAAAGAGAGAAAACTAGGGGGTATTTCATGTTTAGAGAATCTGAAAAACACTTAAAGAAGACTTCAAAAGTTCTTTTTTCATAAGCTAATTTGATGATACCGAAAAAGTGATAACCTACCTCTCATCAAATGTTTTCTTCAAATACTTTTACGAGCATGAAAAGAACAAGATCACTCAGCAATATTTTCATTTTTATGGAGCGTGAAAAGAGCTTAAAGGATACTCCATGGGTTTTGTTTTTCATGT
This sequence comes from Picea glauca, assembly GCA_000966675.3. NCBI lineage: Eukaryota > Viridiplantae > Streptophyta > Pinopsida > Pinales > Pinaceae > Picea > Picea glauca. The sequence goes on along the minus strand of JZKD02S2323433.1, from coordinate 25,013 downwards.
TACCAATACAAGTACGAAAAGATGACAAAAGTATACTCCACTACATTCTCATTGATTTATGAGCATGAGAAGGAACAAAACCTAGGCTCAGAGTTTTCCCTGAAAAACTCTAAAAGGATCTATATGTGCTACAAATGTATAAAATCAAACCAAAAGACATATCCATGTTCAACACTTCACCCCTAGGTTTTTCATCTGCAAAAAACCAAACACTTGCAATGTCGTTAAAACATTAGGGTTTAAGTGGAAAATATAAAATAATATAACAAATAAGAATGAAAAAAGTAAAAAAGTAATAAAAATAGGTAAAAACTTATTTTTACCATTTCATTGTTACTCCACCCAAACTTTGTTCCAAAACCCCCATTTTACCTCAAACTTCCACTGTGGATTACGGGAGGCATAGTTGATCATTTGATGAACCATCTCCGTTGAACAGGTAATTTTCATCTCCTTTATCTTTTCATGGATTCATTTTTTCTTTTTATTGGTTAGAAATGGATTTTTCATTTGCATTTTTAAGGGTACTTGCGCTCGAAGGTCATCGCATGCACCCTGTATCATGCCCTACGATGACCCAAGTTCATCATATACGACTTTTAAGTTGCAGTGCAATGACTCTGCACTGTAAGGGTGAGCTAGCCTGCGACATGTGCAAAACAAAACAAAAAATAAGATGTTTCGGCCAATAAAAAGTTTCCAGGAGAGAGATGAAGGTGCCAATCCCTCTTTTATGTTCCATTTTAGGTTTTCTATAGTAAGGATGTTGGAATGGAGAGAGAGAGAGAGTATGAGGATGAAAATTACTTTGTCAGGAATGACCCAGGAATGTTAAATTCTCTCGGGCTGTGTGGACTTCTAAAATTCTTCAAGGTCCATGATATGAGGGCCCGGTTAAGGTTGCTCGAATACTTAGTTCACATGTGGGATGTGGATCAGCAGGTATTCTGTGTGGGGACTCACATTATTGAGATAGATATCGAGGATATCTACTTCTTAGCCAGGTTATCTCATTGTGGGGATTGAGTTACATTGATAGGTAGCAGAGGAGGTGGCGAACCTATGAGCCATTATATCAGCACACATTACATGCCCGGTACTCAGAAGCATAGCAGAAAGGTCGCTATAAGAGATGTTTGTGACTTAACTTTACGAACTATCATCTACACCATTGCGCACATGGAAGGGAGTGCATCTCCCCATATGGCCCTTTAGAGGGATTTCCAGTATGTGTTGGAATGTATGGAGCCCCGAGTTTTCAACTAGAAAGACGGGGTTCTTAGAAGCATGAAAAAACAATTGATCAAGTGTAGGAGAGGTGACCTGAAGAAGTTCGGATACGGGTCAATTTTGGTGTCCTTCTTCCTGGAGAGGGTTCCAAACTTGCACCTACAGGTAGAGTGGGGCATACCTACCCCACAGGATCCAAGAATGAAGAGGTGGATCGACCTCATGGCATGGCATGTGACCGGTCCTATTGTCAGGTAAAATGACATTTTATTTGATTGGTTGAGGCCCCAGATGCTTATGGTGGACGACTACGCATATGTCGACTTAGACCTCCGAGGTGATCCAGACTTGGTTCTTCTTGAAGTTTCTCAATGGGGGAACATAGGTAAGAAGTACATTGTTTTTATAATGTTTTTGTGATTTTTTAAATATGAAATATTTTTATGTTCTTTATTTGATGACTAATCAAAAATCTCTTTGATGATGCAGACATGGGACCTCATTGACCTCCAGGTTCATCTCCCATTCAGAGACGAGGGGAGAGGGTCGAGGTAGAAGGATTAGTCATTACTGACTATGAGGCTATAGAATAAAACTTGGAGGGGCTAAAAATGGATGTCTCGGATGCCTCTATTGATGAGATCCAGAGGCATTACCAGCACCATACAGTGGGTGTATATGCATCCATCGGTCGACTACTCCGTAGAGTAGCATGGGCAGTCGCATGTTATCGTGAGAAGCATCCTTGATGCTAGATTTGTATATAAAGCCATGTGCTTCACATTTTGATATTTTGATCTTCGAACAAAAACATTTTTTGTAAAAACTTTTATCGTTATATATATATGAGACTTCTACCAGCTTACTTGTTGTATATACACAGTGTGATTGGATTTTATAAATTTCTCAAATGTCTGTCTAACACATAATTATCCAATGCATATGTTAATGTATTTAGACATCTAGGATTGTGTTGATATTCAATGTAATCAAAATGACGTTCCAAGAGGTGAATTCGTAAATATACCCTCAATAATGTAGGACTTCGAATGGAGTAGACGTTACTCAACTGTAGGACTACTAACTGCGAATCGAGTCGTACAATAAGATGATGGATTCCAAGAGACACATTGTCGATCAATAATTCAATGACTGTATTGTATTCTGTGATATTGTTGGTTGCACGACCAAGGAAAACACCATGTAGACTAATCAATTCATTCGTAGGTGCATAAATTTCCCAAGAAGCAGATACTAAGTTCTGAGTATTGTGACTAGCACCATCAGCGAAGCCAATGTAGGGTAGCGAAGACACCAACATCTGGAAACCAAGGACGGTGCAAGGTAAGCAGCTGAAGGTCGAAACCAAACAACGAAAAATCACACAAGAGTAAGATACACTAAAAGTACAAGAACTCATGCAAAAATGACTTAAGCATAGTACCTCTTTAAGTAAATCCCATTTAGGGGCTCACTCAAATGGATTCCATTGCAATTGACTAGCTCATAATCTCCCTTGTCCAAGGCACGTTTGACAATGTAAGGACCTCGCCACATGGCCTCAAATTTATTGGCCCCTAGAAAATCACGATCCTGCATGTAGAGGAGGACTAGATCACCTTCAGAAAAAACACGTGGCTTGACATGCTTGTCATATTGGGCTTTAACATGTTTCTTTAGAGTTTCAATAACTAGGGCAGCATCACGACAGGTTTCGTCTAATTTCATTAAATACAAAAGACACTCTTCTTCGACAAAGGTATTGGGGATAATTTCAACGACCAATTTCAAAGATGGTATTTCACATTCAATCGGCAAGATAGCCTTGATACCATAAACTAGTTGGAAAGGTGTAAATCTCGTGTCAAACTTAACATATGTCTGATAGGCCCATAATGCTGAGAACAACATCGTGTTCTAGGTCATCTTATGAATTCCTATCATTCATCGAAGCATAGTAATGAGAACTTTGTTGATTGCTTCAACTTGGCCATTGGCCTGTGGATAATAGGGGGTTGAGTTTTCATGACAAAGAGCCAACTTTTCAGTAAGTTTAGACATCATAAAATTCTGAAAATGACTACCATGATCAGTAATGATAGCTTGAGGGATACCAAACCAAGTAATGATATGATTGAATATGAACAATGTTGCAGTTCTCCCGGTGTTATCAAATGTAGGCATCACCTCGGCCCATTTAGTGAAGTAATCCACAGCTACAATGATGTATCCATGCCCCTCGGTCGAGTGAGGGTTACATGTCATGAATTCAATGCCCCATTTGGAAAATGGACCAATGGAAACTACAGGATGTAAAGGAGAGGGATGATATCTTATCTTGTTATTATAAGTTTGGCAAGCATGGAATTTATGAACAGCAGTGATGCAATCTTTAAACAAAGAAGGCTAGAAATAACTCGCTCGTAAGATATTTTGGGCAGTGGCATACCCAGAAATATGACCGCCACAGGCTTCAGAGTGATAGACATTCAAAGCTTTCTCATCTTCATCGTAAGCGAGACATCGTCAAAAAATGGAATCAACACCGCGGAGGTAAAGAGTATCACCTAGAATGATGTATTGGCGGGCTTGATATTGTATACGACGATGATCCGTACTAGATAAATCATACCGGAAAGTTTGAGTATGGATATAGATAATGATATATTTGTACCATACGTCATTAGAACTTATCAAAAAAAGGGATTCATCAGGTAAGGAATCCTCTGCCACATTTTCTGTCTCAATGGAGGGAAGGTCACATATCAGTTCGGCGAAAACCAAAGATTTCTTAGACTTAGCATGTTCAAACTCTAAGTCAAACTCCTAGAGAATAACTATCTATTTGGAGTATTTTCCCCCTAGAATTTATTGGGTAAGGATATGTTGCATAGGGTTGCAATCGAAAATAACATTGGTTCAGCGTAACAAGATATAATGACGAAAACGTTGGACAGCTTGAACAGCTGCCAAGGACAATTTTTCCACATGGAGGTATTTGGTCTCGGTAATCGTAAGACTCCGACTCAAATAGTATATCACATGTGAATCATGTGAATCATCCTCTTGGACTAAAACCATGGCAATGGTAGAGTTTGAAGCAGCTAATTAGAGGAAGTAATCCCGGCTATAGTTAGGGGGAAAGAGTAATGGCGTATGGGTTAAGGCAAGTTTCAAAGCTTCGAATGCTTTGGTTGCAGTATCGTCTCATACAAACTCATAACCTTTCTTGAGTAACCGAGTGAATCCTTTCGTCAGGTCAGCGTAATTGGGGATGAAACAACGTAAAAAGTTTACCTTCCCTTGCAAACTTTGGAGCTGGCGTAAAGTGGAAGGAGGAGGTAGATTAAGGATAGCCTCAACCTTCAAGGGGTCTAGTCAAATCCCATGTATCGACACAATAAAACCAAGTAGTTGGTCGGACTCCACACAAAAAACGCATTTGTGTGGGTTTAAGAGGATACGATAATAACGGCAACGTACGAAAACGTCCCTCAAATGGGTCGGGTGATCTTGGCAACGCAGGGAATGCGTCGATAGATCATCAAGATAAGGTTGCATGATGTGCTTAATATCATGGAAAGCATAAGACATAGCACATTGAAAAGTCGGCCAGCATGCTTGAGACCAAAGGGTAATTTCCGGTAGGCAAAGGTCCCCCAAGGGAAAATAAAAGCAATCTTGTGTTGGTCCGCGGGTAAAATATTAATTTGATTATAGCTAGAGAAACCATCCATTAAAGAGAAGATTTTGATGTCGGCATAGTCGAAAAAAGGGGTTGGGTAATTGTCCTTAGGAAAAGCTTTATTTATGTCCCTATAATCTACATAGATGCAGATGGTACCTTGTTTCTTATTCACCGGAACTAGATTGGATACCCAATCAATCAAATCCATGGGATAGATAAAGACAGCTTTAAGAAGTTTTTCAACTTCAAGCTTGATAGCAGTAGATTTGCATGGGTGCACTGGGAAAAGTCTCTGTCGAACAGGTTTAGCGTCCGGGTATGTCTTAATCTCATGTACAACGATATTAGGATTAATACCTGGCATCTCTTCATAACTCCAGGTGAAAACGTTGCGGAATTCTTGGAAAAGGGATTTATACTCATGGACCTCGTCAGTATAACAGGAGGATCCAATATGAACATTCTCCATGACTCCAGGTTTAATTGATATGTGGATACGGATGGTAGGTGAAATTTTTCTCAAGTTCCCTTCGTACATAACATCATCTGATGACTTGGGAACTGAGGAAATAACCACAATGATCAACGGAGTCAAAATCCGTTGATAATTCTTTATGGTGTCATGTTCTAGAAAGAGAATGGAGCGATGATGCCCATCGTCCCAGGGCGTGTCTTCCATAGACATGACCGACATAATAATCTCATCAATAGGAAATATCACGTGAAACGGATCAGGAGATGAATCACAAAGAGGAGGGGAGGGGGATGTTGATTGAATAGCTTGGTAAGTGAATTCTACCAGACTTAAAGGCATCTTGTTGTCATATCAAGGGTAATCACTAGGGCTAGGTACTACCCATGGGTCATATGACGTAGGGGTTTCACGAACGGTGGTGGATATCATGTTAATAGAGGAAACAAAAGGAGGGATAATATCTAGTGGTGGCATTGGAAAAGTACCCATCAAAGTTGAATCTTTCAGAAGACCCACTCTGACATTCTCATAACCAGGGGGTGTCTTCAAGATTAAAGGAATGTTGCTAGTACAGGAATCAAAATTAAACAAGGCCAGTTGGTCAATAGTAACGACCTTTCCTTGGTGTGGAAAAAGAGTAGACACAATTACATGCATGGAATCAATCCAACTACGGCCAAGTAAAATATTATAATCAAGAGGTGCATTGAAGACCTCAACTTAGACATTGATCGATTTACCTTCCAAAGTAATAGACAAAGAGGGAAGAACATCGTAGGGTTTAAATCATGAACCATTGAAAGCCTTAAGTGTATTGTGTGATTCGGTGAGGGTAGGAGAGACAATGGCTTTCCAACAAGTAACGGACATAACGCAAGTCGAGACTCCTTCGTCGATAACAGTTCTACAAATGTTCTTGTTTTCAACAACAACTTGGATCTGAAATGCTAACTGATGAGGAAGCCTTGGAAAGTGATCTTCCAATTCAAATATTATGAGATTAGTATATGTGGGATCAACTCCATTGATGGCCTTTAATAGTGCCTTTTGTTGAGCAGGACAACTTTGAAGGACTTCGAGAGCTGACATGGAAGAGGGTGCTTGTGCAAGGTCTTCTGCAATACTATAGTTTTGTGAAGCACGTGCATGAGGATTGAACGTAGACTTTCAAACAACTCCCTTGGGAGGATGGCGAAGGACTGTATTGAGACCCGGTCTTTCGAGATGAAGAGGACCTTTTGGAGGTGAAGTTGAAGGAGAAGTTTGAACCAACAAAGGTGGTATATCATCAAATTTCTCTTTTAACGGAGAGTAATATTTGGCTTGATTTGCAACTGCAACTTCATTCTTTTTAGAATCACCAGTACACATAAGGACATAAGAAGAGGTAGAAGGGGTAGCTTGGTCATGAATGACCAGTTGGGCTTGCTTCTGAGAAGGGAAAGGTTGTGACAAAATGGCAGGTGTAGGAGGTTTTCCTCTCCCTTGGAGGAACTTAGTAACCTCGGCACGTCTTAGACAATCTTTCGTGTAATGGTCGTCACCACAAATCAAGCAGGAGTAACAAGGCTTACGTTTGTCTCTCTCATCAGTGGTTTACGTTTTGACTTTATCAAATTGTGGATTAATATTCTTGTCCTCCTTTCTCTTACCCTTCCCTTCTTCTTTTTTTTAATTCTTTCTGGTAGGTGCGGATTAAACAGAATTAACTTCGGCAGTCTTATCGGTGGAAGGAGTAGGAGCAGGAGTATTTTGGGCATNTCTCATACAAACTCATAACCTTTCTTGAGTAACCGAGTGAATCCTTTCGTCAGGTCAGCGTAATTGGGGATGAAACAACGTAAAAAGTTTACCTTCCCTTGCAAACTTTGGAGCTGGCGTAAAGTGGAAGGAGGAGGTAGATTAAGGATAGCCTCAACCTTCAAGGGGTCTAGTCAAATCCCATGTATCGACACAATAAAACCAAGTAGTTGGTCGGACTCCACACAAAAAACGCATTTGTGTGGGTTTAAGAGGATACGATAATAACGGCAACGTACGAAAACGTCCCTCAAATGGGTCGGGTGATCTTGGCAACGCAGGGAATGCGTCGATAGATCATCAAGATAAGGTTGCATGATGTGCTTAATATCATGGAAAGCATAAGACATAGCACATTGAAAAGTCGGCCAGCATGCTTGAGACCAAAGGGTAATTTCCGGTAGGCAAAGGTCCCCCAAGGGAAAATAAAAGCAATCTTGTGTTGGTCCGCGGGTAAAATATTAATTTGATTATAGCTAGAGAAACCATCCATTAAAGAGAAGATTTTGATGTCGGCATAGTCGACAAAAGGGGTTGGGTAATTGTCCTTAGGAAAATCTTTATTTATGTCCCTATAATCTACATATATGCAGATGGTACCTTGTTTCTTATTCACCGGAACTAGATTGGATACCCAATCAATCAAAGCCATGGGATAGATAAAGCCAGCTTTAAGAAGTTTTTCAACTTCAAGCTTGATAGCAGTAGATTTGCATGGGTGCACTGGGAAAAGTCTCTGTCGAACAGGTTTAGCGTTCGGGTATGTCTTAATCTCATGTACAACGATATTAGGATTAATACCTGGCATCTCTTCATAACTCCAGGTGAAAACGTTGCGGAATTCTTGGAAAAGGGATTTATACTCGTGGACCTCGTCAGTATAACAGGAGGATCCAATATGAACATTATCCATGACTCCAGGTTTAATTGATATGTGGATACGGATGGTAGGTGAAATTTTTCTCAAGTTCCCTTCGTACATAACATCATCTGATGACTCAGGAACTGAGGAAATAACCACAATGATCAACGGAGTCAAAATCTGTTGATAACTCTTTATGGTGTCATGTTCTAGAAAGAGAATGGAGCGATGATGCCCATCGTCCCAGGGAGTGTCTTCCATAGACATGACCGACATAATAATCTCATCAATAGGAAATATCACGTGAAACGGATCAGGAGATGAATCACAAAGAGAAGGAGGGGAGGGGGATGTTGATTGAATAGCTTGGTAAGTGAATTCTACCAGACTTAAAGGCATCTTGTTGTCATATCGAGGGTAATCACTAGGGCTAGGTACTACCCATGGGTCATATGACGCAGAGGTTTCACGAACGGTGGTGGATATCATGTTAATAGAGGAAACAAAAGGAGGGAGAATATCTAGTGGTGGCATTGGAAAAGTACCCATCAAAGTTGAATCTTTCAGAAGACCCACTCTGACATTCTCATAACCAGGGGGTGTCTTCAAGATGAAAGGAATGTTGCTAGTACAGGAATCAAAATTAAACAAGGCCAGTTGGTCAATAGTAACAACCTTTCCTTGGTGTGGAAAAAGAGAAGACACAATTACATGCATGGAATCAATCCAACTACGTCCAAGTAAAATATTATAATCAAGAGGTGCATTGAAGACCTCAACTTAGACATTGATCGATTTACCTTCCAAAGTAATAGACAAAGAGGGAAGAACATCGTAGGGTTTAAATCCTGAACCATTGAAAGCCTTAAGTGTATTGTGTGATTCGGTGAGGGTAGGAGAGACAATGGCTTTCCAACAAGTAACGGACATAACGCAAGTCGAGACTCCTTCGTCGATAACAGTTCTACAAATGTTCTTGTTTTCAACAACAACTTGGATCTGAAATGCTAACTGATGAGGAAGCCTTGGAAAGTGATCTTCCAATTCAAATATTATGAGATTAGTATATGTGGGATCAACTCCATTGATGGCCTTTAATAGTGCCTTTTGTTGAGCAGGACAACTTTGAAGGACTTCGAGAGCTGACATGGAAGAGGGTGCTTGTGCAAGGTCTTCTGCAATACTATAGTTTTGTGAAGCACGTGCATGAGGATTGAACGTAGACTTTCAAACAACTCCCTTGGGAGGATGGCGAAGGACTGTATTGAGACCCGGTCTTTCGAGATGAAGAGGACCTTTTGGAGGTGAAGTTGAAGGAGAAGTTTGAACCAACAAAGGTGGTATATCATCAAATTTCTCTTTTAACGGAGAGTAATATTTGGCTTGATTTGCAACTGCAACTTCATTCTTTTTAGAATCACCAGTACACATAAGGACATAAGAAGAGGTAGAAGGGGTAGCTTGGTCATGAATGACCAGTTGGGCTTGCTTCTGAGAAGGGAAAGGTTGTGACAAAATGGCAGGTGTAGGAGGTTTTCCTCTCCCTTGGAGGAACTTAGTAACCTCGGCACGTCTTAGACAATCTTTCGTGTAATGGTCGTCACCACAAATCAAGCAGGAGTAACAAGGCTTACGTTTGTCTCTCTCATCAGTGGTTTACGTTTTGACTTTATCAAATTGTGGATTAATATTCTTGTCCTCCTTTCTCTTACCCTTCCCTTCTTCTTTTTTTTAATTCTTTCTGGTAGGTGCGGATTAAACAGAATTAACTTCGGCAGTCTTATCGGTGGAAGGAGTAGGAGCAGGAGTATTTTGGGCATCAGAAGTATTAGGTTTGGGATTGGTGTGACCAGCTTGCATCGAGTGGGTCTTAGCATGGAATGTGCCAATCACACCATCAGCATAATGATAATTTGTTGGAGATTTTGGGGTAGGTTTTGTGGAAGGACGAGGAGCGTCAAGGATAAGATCGTAAAGTGTTCCTATTTGCGAATAAACGAGATCGAGATACTGAGCACAGCTAATCGCTTTCTCTTCAGTGACAACACCACCCATGGCTACATCACAAGTGATAGGTCCAATGAGAAATTTGGTAAACCACTCAGGATCAAGAACAAGAACTTTGATTAAACGTCTTCTTCTCCTCCACTCATGAATGTGATCAGAAATATGAGTGGACGAGGATTGCTTGAAAGAACTCAAAATTTCGGTTCTCGTCTTGTATCGAACTGGTAACTGGTAATGTGTCAAAAATGCCATGGCTAAGGTGTTAAATTCATTGAAGAAACCTCACGGTAACTCAATTTACCATTTTGTTTCTGAACCCGTGAGAGTCCATTGGAAAAGTTGTAATCTGACTGAGTCGTCCATCAAAGATTTGGATGAACACCACAGATGAAAAGTCATAACATGATTATTCGGATATTCTCCTGCTCGACTGTCAAATTTAGGACTGTCGGACGATAACTTGGTCGGTATGAAGGGCCAGTAAGGAGAATGTAAGATAGGATCATTCAAAATCCTATATAGATCAGGTAAGTCCAAAGTGGCTAGGAAAGGCAACTGTCGGTTCACTTGTGGAAACTGGTAGTTTTGAGGAGGAAGCCCCGTAGGTATCCTAGTAGGACCATAAGCAGTCTGTAGATAATTAGATAGTCCTGACAAAATCGGTTGTGGAGGGTTTGGAGGCATATAGCCCATAGGATTGGGTTGATTAGAGATGTTCCCTTGGAAAGGAACACTAGATTGAACGTTCAGACACCAAGCGAGATTCAAAGAACATAGATATGGTTGACTGAGGTTTGAGGGTACAAAAGAATTAACTTGAGGATGTTTCCCCCCAGACGGTTGTAGATTTCCTTGGAAAGGAAGTTGCCAAGGTAGAGATGGTACCACAAGTATGTTCTATCCATATAGCAGGTTATGGACTCCAACCTGAGGTTTCCCCCCAAGTTGAGGTTGTGCCCCAATCTAAGGTTGTCCCCTAAATTGACGTTGTGCCCCAATCTGAGGTTGTGCCCCAACATGAGGTTTTCCTCCAATATGAATCTAGAAACCAGAAGTGATAGAAATATTGGTGCCTCCAAGTGTATTGGAGCCACTAGGGCTAGATCCTCAAAGTGAAAGTGGAGGAGGAACATAAGACCCTTCAGAGAGAACCTGGGAAGGTGTAGGAACAAAACCAACAGCAGCATTGTACCCAGGAGGAACAAAAATTCCAAAAACTCCAGATGGAACCTAGGTAGATGTAGCAACAGAAGTATTCAGAGCTCTATACCCAGGGGAAAGTGACGGATTCGATCTAGGTGGAAGCGGTGTCCCAATTGGAGCTTGGGAGATAACCACATTTCCAGTAGGAATCATGGTAGCTTGTGGGACCATAGTATAATGGGAGATATGAAGAGTAGGAATTGAGTGAGAACCAATCAACAACTAGTCTAGACAGATGGTGACATTACTATTAGTACCAGTAAAATGGTCTAAAGGCATTGTATAGGTAACAGACGTCTCAGGCACGTTTGATTCCATAGGTCAATCAAGACTCGCTCCTAGGTTACCGTAAAGATCACATATTGTCAAAGGGATAAAACTAGGAAAGGAAGTTCCAATAGTGTGAGCCAGGGTCCTAAATGATTCATTGTGAAAAAGTGGATCCTCTACTCTAAATCTTGCGCCAGGTCCGGTAGGTATTTCAGTATTATCAACAACAACAATTTCTCCAACCGAGTTCATGTGAAGTATACATGCATATGGTCTAACAGGGGGAAGTTTGAATGCCTCTAAAGAGTCTGAAACAATTCGAAATCCTTCTAAAGAGTGTGTGCTTCCAACTTCAAAATCTACTTCGTTGTTGGCTACTCCCTCTGGAGGACCTTCTGGTAAGTTAGGAGGCAAGGGTTGGTAACCTTTCGAATCTTCCAGGGATAGTCCTTGCATCCTACATGAACGGGGAAGGCCGATGTTGCTCGAGCCAAGTAAAGAACTTAGAAAATATATGGACAACCAGAGGAAACAAACAACACTCACTAATCAAATCTAGGAATCAAACCAAGCAAACAAACCTTCTTATTTTGAAGTCACTAGTTGGTGATGAAATCCAATGTCGTGAAATCAAGACAAGAAGGGGCTGGCATAAGAGGGTCGAAAAGTTACGTTGACGACCTGATTAACGGACTTACACCCTAGTGCAAGATCCCACGCATAATCATGGGTATACCCTCCAAGGAGGCTGAGTGAGTTTGGTCAACGTCAATTCCAGGTACCATGAATACTTGCCCCTCCATGGTCACCTCGTGTAAAGACCCTAGAGAGATACGCTACTAAGGTTACCAACTACAACAGTAATGCCTGGAGAAACAATAGGCAGTCTGATCCACATGCAAGGGCAGGGTATATATCCCAAAATCAACTTGAAAGGCTTCCACTCATAATTGTGGGTATACCTTCAAGCGACACCCATAATACGTGCAATATCTACACCAAGACCAACAAAGTAGGGTGAGTAACTATGCTTGTCTTAATGCGACCTCAGGTTTGACCCTTGTGTGAGAAGGGCTTCCTAGGACAAAATGTAGCAATTGGATTTGAACTCTCTATCAAAAGATACTATTGTGTGTTTTGATGCTTTGGAGAGTGTACCTCACAACCTATTCCAAAGCATTATCCTAGCTAATGTTGGTGAAAAGGATCCCTAAAAAATAAAAGTTACTAACAAATTTTAAATTTACGTTGTGTTTTAGAGGTTGTTGCTTACTCAAAAAGGGAGGTGGAAGTGAAATTTTTGATGTTGTGACCTTAACCCAATAAAATTCAAAAAGAGATGAATGTGAATTTTTCAATTCAATGAACTCTAGTTACAATAGGGAGAAGGTATTTCTTTTGAAGTACAACAAGTTACTAATTGCAATTCTTTAATTCCAAATGAACCCAATTCCAAACAATCATGAACCCAAAAAAAAAAATTCCAATTTCTTCTCTTTACAAATATTTCGAATGTAAAAAAAAATGTATAAGGGATTACCTAAAAAGAATAAATGAATTCAATTCTTCCTTTCCAATACAAAATCATAGATGTGATANTGAACCATTGAAAGCCTTAAGTGTATTGTGTGATTCGGTGAGGGTAGGAGAGACAATGGCTTTCCAACAAGTAACGGACATAACGCAAGTCGAGACTCCTTCGTCGATAACAGTTCTACAAATGTTCTTGTTTTCAACAACAACTTGGATCTGAAATGCTAACTGATGAGGAAGCCTTGGAAAGTGATCTTCCAATTCAAATATTATGAGATTAGTATATGTGGGATCAACTCCATTGATGGCCTTTAATAGTGCCTTTTGTTGAGCAGGACAACTTTGAAGGACTTCGAGAGCTGACATGGAAGAGGGTGCTTGTGCAAGGTCTTCTGCAATACTATAGTTTTGTGAAGCACGTGCATGAGGATTGAACGTAGACTTTCAAACAACTCCCTTGGGAGGATGGCGAAGGACTGTATTGAGACCCGGTCTTTCGAGATGAAGAGGACCTTTTGGAGGTGAAGTTGAAGGAGAAGTTTGAACCAACAAAGGTGGTATATCATCAAATTTCTCTTTTAACGGAGAGTAATATTTGGCTTGATTTGCAACTGCAACTTCATTCTTTTTAGAATCACCAGTACACATAAGGACATAAGAAGAGGTAGAAGGGGTAGCTTGGTCATGAATGACCAGTTGGGCTTGCTTCTGAGAAGGGAAAGGTTGTGACAAAATGGCAGGTGTAGGAGGTTTTCCTCTCCCTTGGAGGAACTTAGTAACCTCGGCACGTCTTAGACAATCTTTCGTGTAATGGTCGTCACCACAAATCAAGCAGGAGTAACAAGGCTTACGTTTGTCTCTCTCATCAGTGGTTTACGTTTTGACTTTATCAAATTGTGGATTAATATTCTTGTCCTCCTTTCTCTTACCCTTCCCTTCTTCTTTTTTTTAATTCTTTCTGGTAGGTGCGGATTAAACAGAATTAACTTCGGCAGTCTTATCGGTGGAAGGAGTAGGAGCAGGAGTATTTTGGGCATTAGAAGTATTAGGTTTGGGATTGGTGTGACCGGCTTGCATCGAGTGGGTCTTAGCATGGAATGTGCCAATCACACCATCAGCATCATGATAAGTTGTTGGAGATTTTGGGGTAGGTTTTGTGGAAGGACAAGGAGCGTCAAGGATAAGATCGTAAAGTGTTCCCGTTTGCGAATAAACGAGATCGAGATATTGAGCACAGCTAATCGCTTTCTCTTCAGTGACAACACCACCCATGGCTACATCACAAGTGATAGGTCCAATGAGCAATTTGGTAAACCACTCAGGATCAAGAACAGGAACTTTGATTAAACGTCTTCTTCTCCTCCACTCATGAATGTGATCAGAAATATGAGTGGACGAGGATTGCTTGAAAGAACTCAAAATTTCGGTTCTCGTCTTGTATCGAACTGGTAACTGGTAATGTGTCAAAAATGCCATGGCTAAGGTGTTAAATTCATTGAAGAAACCTCACGGTAACTCAATTTACCATTTTGTTTCTGAACCCGTGAGAGTCCATTGGAAAAGTTGTAATCTGACTGAGTCGTCCATCAAAGATTTGGATGAACACCACAGATGAAAAGTCATAACATGATTATTCGGATATTCTCCTGCTCGACTGTCAAATTTAGGACTGTCGGACGATAACTTGGTCGGTATGAAGGGCCAGTAAGGAGAATGTAAGATAGGATCATTCAAAATCCTATATAGATCAGGTAAGTCCAAAGTGGCTAGGAAAGGCAACTGTCGGTTCACTTGTGGAAACTGGTAGTTTTGAGGAGGAAGCCCCGTAGGTATCCTAGTAGGACCATAAGCAGTCTGTAGATAATTAGATAGTCCTGACAAAATCGGTTGTGGAGGGTTTGGAGGCATATAGCCCATAGGATTGGGTTGATTAGAGATGTTCCCTTGGAAAGGAACACTAGATTGAACGTTCAGACACCAAGCGAGATTCAAAGAACATAGATATGGTTGACTGAGGTTTGAGGGTACAAAAGAATTAACTTGAGGATGTTTCCCCCCAGACGGTTGTAGATTTCCTTGGAAAGGAAGTTGCCAAGGTAGAGATGGTACCACAAGTATGTTCTATCCATATAGCAGGTTATGGACTCCAACCTGAGGTTTCCCCCCAAGTTGAGGTTGTGCCCCAATCTAAGGTTGTCCCCTAAATTGACGTTGTGCCCCAATCTGAGGTTGTGCCCCAACATGAGGTTTTCCTCCAATATGAATCTAGAAACCAGAAGTGATAGAAATATTGGTGCCTCCAAGTGTATTGGAGCCACTAGGGCTAGATCCTCAAAGTGAAAGTGGAGGAGGAACATAAGACCCTTCAGAGAGAACCTGGGAAGGTGTAGGAACAAAACCAACAGCAGCATTGTACCCAGGAGGAACAAAAATTCCAAAAACTCCAGATGGAACCTAGGTAGATGTAGCAACAGAAGTATTCAGAGCTCTATACCCAGGGGAAAGTGACGGATTCGATCTAGGTGGAAGCGGTGTCCCAATTGGAGCTTGGGAGATAACCACATTTCCAGTAGGAATCATGGTAGCTTGTGGGACCATAGTATAATGGGAGATATGAAGAGTAGGAATTGAGTGAGAACCAATCAACAACTAGTCTAGACAGATGGTGACATTACTATTAGTACCAGTAAAATGGTCTAAAGGCATTGTATAGGTAACAGACGTCTCAGGCACGTTTGATTCCATAGGTCAATCAAGACTCGCTCCTAGGTTACCGTAAAGATCACATATTGTCAAAGGGATAAAACTAGGAAAGGAAGTTCCAATAGTGTGAGCCAGGGTCCTAAATGATTCATTGTGAAAAAGTGGATCCTCTACTCTAAATCTTGCGCCAGGTCCGGTAGGTATTTCAGTATTATCAACAACAACAATTTCTCCAACCGAGTTCATGTGAAGTATACATGCATATGGTCTAACAGGGGGAAGTTTGAATGCCTCTAAAGAGTCTGAAACAATTCGAAATCCTTCTAAAGAGTGTGTGCTTCCAACTTCAAAATCTACTTCGTTGTTGGCTACTCCCTCTGGAGGACCTTCTGGTAAGTTAGGAGGCAAGGGTTGGTAACCTTTCGAATCTTCCAGGGATAGTCCTTGCATCCTACATGAACGGGGAAGGCCGATGTTGCTCGAGCCAAGTAAAGAACTTAGAAAATATATGGACAACCAGAGGAAACAAACAACACTCACTAATCAAATCTAGGAATCAAACCAAGCAAACAAACCTTCTTATTTTGAAGTCACTAGTTGGTGATGAAATCCAATGTCGTGAAATCAAGACAAGAAGGGGCTGGCATAAGAGGGTCGAAAAGTTACGTTGACGACCTGATTAACGGACTTACACCCTAGTGCAAGATCCCACGCATAATCATGGGTATACCCTCCAAGGAGGCTGAGTGAGTTTGGTCAACGTCAATTCCAGGTACCATGAATACTTGCCCCTCCATGGTCACCTCGTGTAAAGACCCTAGAGAGATACGCTACTAAGGTTACCAACTACAACAGTAATGCCTGGAGAAACAATAGGCAGTCTGATCCACATGCAAGGGCAGGGTATATATCCCAAAATCAACTTGAAAGGCTTCCACTCATAATTGTGGGTATACCTTCAAGCGACACCCATAATACGTGCAATATCTACACCAAGACCAACAAAGTAGGGTGAGTAACTATGCTTGTCTTAATGCGACCTCAGGTTTGACCCTTGTGTGAGAAGGGCTTCCTAGGACAAAATGTAGCAATTGGATTTGAACTCTCTATCAAAAGATACTATTGTGTGTTTTGATGCTTTGGAGAGTGTACCTCACAACCTATTCCAAAGCATTATCCTAGCTAATGTTGGTGAAAAGGATCCCTAAAAAATAAAAGTTACTAACAAATTTTAAATTTACGTTGTGTTTTAGAGGTTGTTGCTTACTCAAAAAGGGAGGTGGAAGTGAAATTTTTGATGTTGTGACCTTAACCCAATAAAATTCAAAAAGAGATGAATGTGAATTTTTCAATTCAATGAACTCTAGTTACAATAGGGAGAAGGTATTTCTTTTGAAGTACAACAAGTTACTAATTGCAATTCTTTAATTCCAAATGAACCCAATTCCAAACAATCATGAACCCAAAAAAAAAAATTCCAATTTCTTCTCTTTACAAATATTTCGAATGTAAAAAAAAATGTATAAGGGATTACCTAAAAAGAATAAATGAATTCAATTCTTCCTTTCCAATACAAAATCATAGATGTGATAACGGAAAGAAAACGTAATCTAGGAAAATCAAGACATTCTCAACACAATTCCCAAATCAAATTCGCAATGTAGACAAAAGTGAAAAACACAAGAAAAAATCTTGACATAAGCAAGCAAAATGTGTTTCTTAATAAACAACCAATCTGACAAACAAAATGAATCCAAAACTTAGAACAAACCAAAGACTCTTCGTCAAACAAGCACTCAGATCAAAAATCTGAAATTATATCCTTGTGACAATGAGCAAAAGTAAAAAACTTGCAAAAATGCAAAGAAAGACTTTCAGTCACTGAAAACCAATCATAAGCAAGCTTCAAACTCAAGAATCAACCAATCATGGGCATAGAAAGTTCACCCCAGGCTACTAAGACAAATCTGGGTGGTAAAAGGCAAAATGAATCACTTCATCAAAACCTACAGGAGCCATCACAGGCCAGGTGTAAGACACAGAGCGATGAGCTAAGTTCGTCACAGGCTACTGGCTAAGAAGAGTGTGATGTCGCCGCACTGGATTGGCTAAGAAGAGGGCGACGTCTCAGGGTCGTCACAGGCTGTCAGTTAGGTACAGTGCAATGATCTCTGTAAATTTGGAAAAAATGGAAGAAAGACAACCAATCTAAAAGAACTTCTAAACCCAGGGAGTCTAGATGGATCACCCACAGACTCAAAGAATGAAAATTATCAGAGGAAGGCAAGCTAAAGGCAAATGGGAAGCAAAAAATCAAAAGGAGGTCATATCCCCAGTATGGTTGCCAATTTTGTTACGGAACTTAATCGGTAAATGCGAACATAAATAGATCTCCCTAGATCCACCTAGATCTAGAAAAAAATAAAACAGAACATGACGCTTTCCCTAAGCTCTAATCATTGAGTTTACTATCTAGCAAGAGATGGGAAACATACCATTTAAATATTGCTTCCTCTTGTCGTTGTCATCCTAGCTCCACTCTAGTGCTCTTGTGATATTTGATCTGCAAGGGAACAAAAGCCAACCAAAATTAAAGCAATATAACACACTCAAAGAGAACCTATGTATGTGATCAAGGAATCATACAATAAAATGAGATGAGTTTTATGGGAAAGAAACATATCACTGTATTATATAATAAACAAAGTGGAGATTACAACCAAAGCCTTGATGTTGCAAGGTCCCCTTCTGATGACCCTTTGCTCCAACACCCACACTTGCTCCAACCTTGAACAAAGAAGATCCACAATGACTTGATAAACTAAAATGAAACCCTCAAGTATGAACTGAAGTAGAACTCCTCATCTAATTCTTAGCCTATTCAATATTAATCTTGCTTTAATCAACCTTCATTAACCTTATCCTTTTCCATGAGAAATCCCTCTTTATATAGGGGAAAGAGAGATGGTTAAAGATATTAGGATGATCCCACCAAATCAGAGAAGCGATTAGGATCCCAACCATATGGATGCCACCTCATCTTCTAGAAGATCCTCTTCTAGAACTTTCGTGAAGGTCAACCTACTCTTAGCCTTTTGACATCGTCACACCCCAGCTATAGAGAAGCATGTGGAGACATCGCAAACCAATTTTAGGGCAGAGTGCGACGATTAGGCATCGTCGCACCCTGCTTATGATGCAGCCTACGACGACCCTCCTTAATAGGGTTTTTGATAAGAAGAAGTCAATCACCTTTCTCATGAAGATAGGCTATTTTGGGAACATGAACACATGTTTGTTAGTGGATCACCAAGATGACCAAAATAATGTGTAACACTTGGCCTATCACCCTAGTGAACAACCAAGCAATTTCCCGAAACGGGTTTTTGAACGAGTCGACCTGCAACCTGGTAATTCCTTTACAGACAGTTGTGGGATTCTCCAAGAACTCAAGCAATAGGTCTAGGCCGTTGTCATGCTTTTTTAGGAAATACCGGAAATATTCTCCTTTGAAAGTAAGTGTTGGCTCAGGAAGCTTCAACATTTTACGAAACACTTGAGGTGAAAGAGAGATGGAAGAATGGTATTGAAGTTGAATAATCCACTGACTTGGTATATATTTCTCAACACACCATGCAACTATTTCCTTGCAGTCGAAAACCTCAAGGATACACCCTGCACGAGCAATGTCGGATGTCCAGATCAACTTCCTTCTTAGAAAAAGGGGATGAATAGTAAGAATACGCTCTAGACCGCTGAAAGTTCTGGTCCTCACGCCCAAAGATATTCAAAGTGTCATCGCAGAACTATTGTCGAGCTGCTGTGGCCATAAGTTGACGAGAGTGTTCTTTTAATCTAGGTAATATTTTAAATGAGCGCTTGAGAGAGATAACAATAATATAATCTTAGTCAAATCATGCTTTAATGCGGTTTTAATGGTAAATCTCTTCATTCCCTTCGCTTATTAATGAATATCTTTACGGAACGTGCATGATGAATTAGTATCATTAAACCATTCTTAAATGTGTATTGGGAAAAGCACAAGGATGGCGGGGACAGACAAGAGCAATTAGGATTTGGGAATTTTTGTGAACCTGCGGTTGTGAAAGGTCGAAAATAGGCTAAGTGTTGTAATGCGGTCAATCGGACTCAATATAGGAGAGATGAGATACTTATGAGCTTGGAAAGTTGATGGTCATAATGTATATTGCCGATCTTTGGGTGCAAAATGGATATCGCGAAACTTGGAATATGAAATCTTGAACCTGCGAACCCATGACTACAAAAAAAAGTTAAGTATAGAATAATACGACGATTAGTCAAAATCGTGATATGGGAGTATGGATGGAGATGAAAATTCACAAGTCCTCCAACCCGTCGACCCGCCGTTTTGAAAAACGACTAAGTATAGTAACTAGAAAGTGAAAAGAGAAGGGAGAAAAGAAAATGGGAAGTCAAGGTAGGTATAGAAGAGGGAAGAGAAATGGATAAAAGAAGTTGGGAAAATAGAAAGGGGGGGGGATTTTGGAAGTGGTAAATGATCTCAACAACTAGCTCAAATTGTGAAATGATAACCCTTTGTGGGTTGTCAAGAATCCAGAAACTTTATGACCTGGTGCTTTCGTCCATTGGGTTATGGAGTCAAAGGTAAGAATATACAAACTCAAAAATAAATTTATGTACAAGGAGAATGAGAAATTTTTAGGTGAAGAAACCTTTCAAATGTTGCATATTGACAGGCAGCATCAATATTTTACCCTTCATGTCTTGGAGCATATAGGAATTAAAATCGAATATATTTTCAACAATGTATGGTCCAATCCAAAGCTCTTCAAACTTTGTATGCATCGATGGTTTCTCCTTGGCCTTGTTCCAAAGTAACACCAGTTCTCCCTTCTGAAAATTCTTTACATTTGCACTCTAATCAAAATATATTTTGATACTTTGTTGTCTTTGATAAGTTCAGCTCAGGAATTTGCTTTGTTCTTCTTCCAATTTCAACAACTGTTGATACTCCTTTGGATAGGTGAACTATCTTTTGTATCTTTTGTATTAACCACAAAAGTCAAGGCATTGAGTTCAAGGCTAATTGGAATTTTCGCTTCTTTCCCATAAACCAATGTATACAGGAACATCCCAGTGATGTCCTTTAGAGTTGTTATGCTTTCCCATAATGCATCAGTCAGCTTCAAATGTCAATTCTTTTGGTTCTTTTCAATAGTTTTCTTTAATATCTGAACGAGTGTCTTATTTGTGGATTATGCAAGACCATTGCCTTGTGATTAATAATTTGATGATTGACCCATGATAATTAAATATTCTCCATAGAACTCTGTAAACTTCGACCCGATGAAAATCAAACGATTATCAGTGATAAATTTATTTGGGACACCGAATCTTGACAAAATATTATTTTTGAGGAACTTGATTAAGTCTTCAGAATCATCCCTTCTTAATGCCATTGCATCTGGCCACTTTGTAAAATAATCTATAGTGGTCAGAATGTACATGTGTCCCTTGCTCGACTTTGGATTTATTGGCCCAACAACATCAAGTCCCCATTGAGAGAATGGTTATTCTACAATTATGGGTTGTAACGACATTGCGGATCTCTTCATTTTCCCTGAAAAATGTTAGCATGATACACACTTCCTTATTGTTCCATATGAGTCTCTAAATACTGATGGCCAACAGAACCCAACTCTTATTATCTTATGGGCGGTGGAGGTAGATGCAAAGTGTCCACCACATATATATTCATGGAATTCTCTCATTAGTTCTTGGTCTTAGTTTTCATCAAGGCATCTCAGTAGTATACCATCATAATTCCTCCTAAACAGTATATCAACAATCAGCACATATTGATTTTCCTTCATCTTCAATGTTCTTCACTCCTTAGGGTTCATGGTGACAGGAAACTGCCTGGACCTCAAGTAGAATACAATATCTCTGTACCATTCTGAATCAACCAATGGTTCTCCTACTGAAATTGAAATCATTCCATCCACATAATCACTATTTGCGATGAGCTTGCATAGACCTTGACCTTTGACAATCTTTAAAGGTTTAATTTCAATATCATATTCATGTATCTTTTCTAGTCAGTTATCCCATTTTCCTTCTCTCAATTGTTGATTCGGAAGCATCTTCACTGGTGATGAGGAAACATAAGCAATAACTTGAGAATTTAGTATATATGTTTTAAAGTGTGTCATCACTTTTACAAGAGCCAAGGCTTTCTTTTCCAGTTCTGAATATTTCAATTCATAATCATGGAGAGTTTTGCTCATGAAACTGATTAGGAGTTCTTCACCTTTGGTATTCCTTTGAGTAAGAACAGATGCAACAATTGTTTCTGTGGCGAACAAATAAATGATGAAATCCCTTTGAAAATTTGTATTGATGAGGACTGAAGCTGTGGTAATTTCTCTTTTGATATTATTGAAAGCTTCTTGGGTATTCATTGTCCATTCAAACCTCTGCTCCTTTTTCAACAATAAATTTATCGAATTTACAATACTTGCATAGTCAAGAACAAACCTTCGCACAAAATTGATCTTGTCGAAAAATGATTGAACTCCTTTCCTGGATGACGGAGAGTTGAGTTCATTTATTTCTTTAACTCTTTCTGGATCTATATAAATCCCTTCATTGCACACAATATGACCCAATAGTTTTCCTTGAGTTACAACGAAAAAGCATTTCTTTGTATTTAGAGAGACACCATATAATCTACATCTATTAAAAACTTTTATCAAATGATGGATATGATCACCCCTTATTTTTTAATGCATTGTCAAGTCATCTTGATAGTATTCCATGAATTTTCCTATCAACCCACTAAATGCATGATCCATGGCCCTCTAGAATGTGGGTCCTTATTTTTTGCTTGACGGGTTTTGCTTATTCTCTCAAAGGAATGATGTGTTTGAATGTTGTTTTATCATAAGCTTTCAAATAATCATAGGTCCATGTGAACACATCAATGTATTCTTTAAACAATGCAACATATTGATCAACTTCCTCAGTCGTGCAATCAACTCCCAAGTTGACATATTTCGGGGAACTATCAGTTCCAATATTGACCTTTCTTTTTTCTTGCACTTTTCGAATTGAAACTTCTTCCAAGACATTATTAGCATGATCATATTTCATAAAAAGAGACTTGGATTGTATACAATCTTTAGGGACAACAGACATGTGATCGTCTTCATCGTCATCATCACCATCGTTCAACAAAAAAAATTCTAGTTGTTCATCATTCTCAAACACTTGCAAATATTCCATGTTATCGGGCATAGAAGGTCGGAATGCTCTTTCTACTTGAAAAGATGTTTTTCTTTGTATATCATCTAAGTTGACAATGAGGCCACCAAGGCTAATGAATTCTCCTTATGATTATTTTCCCTTGGAATGAAAGAAATTTTGAAAGAACTTAAAGATTCCATCAATTTGTTAACTCTTTTGAAATATAATGCAAGTCTTTCCTTCTTGATTTTATACCTCTGGGTGACCTGATTAATCAACATGGAGTTTCCAGTCACAATTAGATGTTTTGTTTTCATTTCTTTTGCAAGGATCATCCCCTGAATCAAGGCTTCATATTCTGCCTCATTATTAGTACATGAAAACTCCAGTCTAGTAGCATGTGGATGCACAATCTTACTTGGACTCATAAGAACAATTCCAACTCCACTCTCGGAGTTTGAACAAGCTCCATCGAATGACATTCTCCAATATCCTTCAAACATACATTCTTGATTCTCTGTATCTTGAACTTTCTCTAGGATTTCATTATGTTCCATGTCTAGGATAGCATAGTTTCCAATCCTTACGTCTATATAATCTTCCATTAATTAATTATCCTTCTTCTTGAAAGAGAAGGGTTTCATGGGTCCATAGGGCACCTTAATCATTGCTCTTTCTTTGCTTGGAACCATCATGCAACTTCCATCATTCATTATATATCCTCTGATCAGGGATGTTCAATCTCTTCCTAGCACAACTCCATATTCTAGAGGAAGATATGCCACAATAATATTGAAAATTGTAATGATATGTGGGGCTATCGTGATCCAAGAATAAAAGTCCTTGATTTCTCCATAGGCTAGCACTTTTCTAGAATCAATTGCATATATAATTTCACTAGTTTCGTAATACTTGGTGAAACTCATGCCCAATGCCTCCATGACCACCAATGGCATGATATTATTTGTCGCGCCAGTGTCAACTAAACAATTATGTAGTGCAATGTCATGATTTTCAATTGAAATGTAAAAGGGAGGAATTTTACCTCTCAACTTGGCAGTTGATTGGTTATGGCTTTATTTTGGACTAGTAACAACAGCTTATGCTCTTTCATATGGATCATCTAACAATTTCATAATGTTTTCTCTTTGTTGGGGATTCTTCACCACTTTTGTAAAAGGAAAAGTTATCCTTAATTTTCTTAATTCCTCTACGACATTATATGTCATTTGAGTGGAGTTTGACATCAGGTGTTTCCTTTTACTTCCAATGCTATTTGTCACTTTCTCATTTGTTTTTTCTTTATATTTTTAGTTTTATTTTTTTGAGTCATTCTTATTCTTGGATCTATTTACAAATCCTCTTGTCTGGGCGGCATTTTCTTGCAAGTTGGGGTCATTGTCGCCTTCTTCAAATATATACATGTATGTCTTGCATCTGTCCATATGCACAGTTTCAATACTTTCATCAGGTGAGTAATAGTTCTCTTGCTCAAGTATTTTCTCATCATACACATCATCCAGAACAACTACATTAGGAGTAGGCTACTTGGGAACCCTTGGTCTTTGTGGATTATCCATGTTTTCAAACCTCACTATGTTTTCTTGGGGAGGGTTCCTTATTTTCTATGGGACTACCATCCTCGGATTTACCACATAATTGTCTCCCCTCCTTAGTCTGGTTATCTCATTCTACATTTGTTTGATAGTTCTATTCATTTGTGCAATTTCAATTCTTTGCTTAGTTTATTGTGCTTCCACAAGGTCAACCTTTACATATGGTATGGTTCCCTTGAAAAATCCTCCTCCAATTTTTTGATTTTGGGTCGGTCCTGGCTTGAATTCTTCATTCTTTCTTGAACTAGAAGCTCCTTGATTATCAATACTTAATCCTCACAGCTGCCTTTGTACTTTTTCCAATATGATGTCAGGGTCAACACTTGTTTCAATCATAATTTCTTCCATCTCAGTGGCTTTAGTCATTGCCTCCTAAAA
>JZKD02S2323422.1:9047-21342 GCA_000966675.3 Picea glauca | reverse complement strand
AAACATTCTTTCTATGCATAGGTATAACATATCTATCATTATACTTATCAGATCTATTCATATCAAACTTTCTTTCATCTATTAATGCCCTAGTTTTTAAGCTAGGACAGAATCTGTAAAACATACCTAGATCCATGCTTTAGAAACAAAAAAAAAAAAAAATTCACTTATCTTACTTTTACAGAGCACAAAGCTTCCAGATCTAAGAAATTTTGACTATTCTTACCTTTAATAGAGCACATAGCTTACAAATCTTACCTCTTTTATGCAGATCTGACCTCTTCCTTTAAGAAATTTCCACTTTTACTTTTCTTAGAGCACAGAGTGTTTAGATCTCGCTTCTTTTCTTCAGATTTGATCTTCCTTTCTTCAGATCTGACCTTATTCCTGGCATAAAGCTTCACAGGTCGGGTAAAAACCTGCGCACTAGGGCAACGAATCTACGCACAGAGCTTTCTTTTGCACAAAGTTTCTTCTTCCTCAGTTCCCAACAATCACAGTTTCAGGTCCCGACAACGGAACCATTTGTTGGCACAGGGGAAGACCCAGGGTTCAACGCTCAAGAGCGCACCAACAAAGCCCTAACTAACGACCCTTTTGGCAACACCTTCAAAGCAGATGAAGTCTCACCCGAGGTAGAGGCAGGGGTGGTAGCAAGATTCAGGTGTCTGCAACCTTAGCTGGGACACATATATGTGATTATATCATTTACAGAGCACTTAGCATCGATCATTTGTCAATATTCAACCCTTATTCTACTTCGCAGATAACACAGAGCATCACGGTGTACACTCAGATCTACAGTATCTCAGTACTTAACCATAGTAACCTAGATTAGATCCAGTAGATCAACACTAAGTATCCTCATACACATTAGATCTAACAATCATATATATCTAAGAAGCACAGAGCATAAGTGGATATATCAAAGCACATAACATAAGAAAAAACACATTGAATCAAAGCACAGAGCATAACACACAAATTTACATGGTTCACCCCCACCCTGGGGCTATGTCCACAAGAGCTTCTTCTTTATTATTGTCTTCAATCAGTTACAAGCACAAAGCCTCCAAAACCCTTCTTCGCTTAGGACATAAGATCTGCACAACTCGCTAGATCCTTCTTCCTTGTGTTACAACACTTAGCTTTCTATAGCAACCTCATAGTAACTTGCACTTAGCCTTGCAAGCCTTACACAGTTCGCACAAAGCACTTATTCAACATCACATAGATGCACGACCAATTGCACTAAGTAATCATATCTACTCCTTCTTACATTGCCTATCCTTCTATTTATACATTACAAAAGTGGGCCTAATCATGGGTAAACCCACGGGCCGACATCCCTTTCCCATTACATTAACCCAAAACCCTAAAAGGGCCCAAAAGTGGACCGAGATCCCGTGATCTCTGCTTCGCCTGGCGCTCCATCTTTGACAGGCTGTCGAAGTCCAAAAATGGTCAAATATGACCAAGTGTTCCTCAAAACTGTAGGGCCTTATAGGCTGTCGAAGGCTGTAGAGCCTTGGATGGTATCCACGACAATATCAGTTGGATTTGAGCTAAGTATTTTAGGGGTGTCTACCCCACAATATCGTCTATGCACAACATACTGGGTGTAATGTGCAATGTTGCATTTGGATGCGGTATTGTATGGAATGTATCTCGCTCTCCTTCTTCCACTCTTTCTTCTGTCTGCAATGTTGATGGCTCTGTTCTCATGCTGTTGCCCGCTGTCTGCGCTTCCCCAATCTGCTTGAGGAACTGTTGCATGTCTGTCAGCTCCTCCTGAATCCTATCCTTGTGGTGCGCAACATTTTCAAAATCCTCAGCTATACAATCCTGAACCATTCGGGCTACCATCTCGGCATCATCCTCGGTGATTGTGTATTCCGGAGGTGTTCTTTGTGCCTTCATTTTCTTTTTTTCTCCCCCCGTCTGAGTGGCTGGCCTCTTATTCAAGCCTAGTTCTTGTATATTGGGACTTGGTGTTGTCCCCTGTGCTGTCTCGACCTGTTTCTGTTGCACTTGGGTCGGCTGCATAGTATTCTTTTCCCTCTTCTGCGTCCCTGTCTTGCCTGTCCCTTTGTTTGTCTGCTTTGTTTTTGTCTGGCCCGTCCTTCATTTCTTGGGCACTGAAACTTCTTGAGGCTATGTTTCTCCCTGCTCTGCATCCTCTTCTGGTGTCCTTTCCGACAGTTCTTGGGCGAGGACTGGAATCTTCCACTCGTCTTCCTAGTCTTTGATAACCATGTCGATGTCTCCCTCCATGATACAATAACACATTTGTAGCCACTACTTATTAGGGTCCTTCCGCGCCTGTATCCACATTGCATGTCGCGTGGCCTTGAAGTTAGCGATGTCTTGATTGGAATATTGTTGGCCCAATTTGAATTTGAATATCCATATAACCTGAACTCATGGTATGTCACATACATGAGACCATAATCCAATGTACCCTTAAGATACCTCATCACATGTTTTTCTATGACCAAATGAACCTACCTGGGTTGCTCCATATATTGGCTCAGGATGTTCAAAACATATATTCGGTCTCATGTTCGTCAAGTACATCAACGAATCCACCATATTTCTCTATAAAGTAACATCCACAGTCTTTGAAGTCATATCTTGCAACAACTTCACTTTTGATACCATAGGTGTAGCCATTTCCTTGCAATCCTCGAACCTCTTCAGGATTTCCACTACATACTTCCCTTAACCTAGGGATTTTTAACCTGAATTTTTCCATACCTTGAGTCCCAAGTAATAGTGCATCAGACCAAGATCCTTCATATCGAACTCAGAGGCCAACTTTCTCTATCACTAAAAACTATACTTGTTTAGTCTTCCTCATGAGCTTCTCCCTCAATGACTTTGTGACAATATTTCTATTTTCCAAAGCACATAACATCATGGTAGCCACCACATCAACAAATTTACACAAGCTTCATGTGATCTCAACTACAGAGGGGTTGTCACTACTTCTTATGTCCATCTCGATCACTCCTCACCAAATACGCGTGTTGATATTGATCTTCTTCTTTGTCAGGTTTTCTACCTAAGCCCTAAACTTTTAGAATCTACTGAAGACCTCATCCTTGGTATTCATGAAGAAGATACATGAGTGTCACATAGTATAAGAATATCGGTAAACTTTCATGTTCCTAAAAGCACCAGAATCTACTAACCAGGTATCCATGGTAATTTTCCCAAAACAAAATAAGAGCAAAACAAGAATATTTCCTGCTCTAAGGTTTGTTGTGGCGATCCTTGCAAACAAATATCCTATTCATGATACAAATAATGATCAAGGTGGCGACCCTGTGACAATATTTTTCAATGACACTATAGATGATGAATCCTCCATTCATACAGGGTCATGTCTACATTCATATTTCTTTAACATTTTCTAGGGATATGACAACATAAGTCTAAATTAGGTTGTTGTTCTCTAAGAAATTCTCTATCCCATAAATCATACAAGTGTTTATTCTCCTCTCTTCCTCTTCCAAAGAGTTTTGAGAGAACCCAAGTGAGGAATGGAAGAAGAATTCCTTCATCCCTCCTTAACTCACCACTCTCATCTACAATGTCTATTTACGATAGAGTTTTAGTACTCCCCATCACCACTCTTATTGTTACTATCCTTGCACTCCATATCCATGAGAGTTACATTGAATTTGGTGTAAATGATAACCCTATCAATCATTATCAAATTACGAGATCTTTTTCTCTAATCCCTATATTTTGTATGGTAGGCATTCCTCATTACTCCGTTCACTAGAATATATGCATCGTAGGTGTAACATTGAGAATATCATTTGATCCCCTCACAAGGGAAGGAAGAATGAAACACTACAAGAATTGTTAAGCCCTAAATAGTGTCACATTACCCCTTAACTGGGGCATACTACATTAGTAATGTTATTTTATTTATGTCGGTGTTGTCCCTTGACCAAGTTTTGAGGATTCTTGGTCAGGTTTGACCTATTTTTTGGACTTTGATAGGCTGTCGAAGGCGGAGCGCAAGAAGAAGCAGAGATCACGGGATCTCAGCCCCTTTTAGGGCCCTTTTTGGGATTCGATATTATGTAATGGGTATGGGGATGTCGGCCCATGGGTTTACCCATGTTTAGGCCCTTTTGTAATGTATAAATAGAAGGTTGAGTGATGTAGGAAGTAGTTAAGAAGTTCGATCTATGTGATCGAAAGTGCTAAGTGATGAGTAGAGATTGCTTTTGTGCATAATGTATCAGGCTTGCAGAGCTCGGTGCAAGTGAGTGTAAGAGATTCAAAAGAGGCTTAGTGTTGTAACCTAGCCCTAGGAAGGAGGATCTAGCGAGGTATAGGATTTTTGTGGCTCTGTGCATGTAACTGATTGAAGAAGCTCATAAAGAAGATAGAGAGTTGGTGGACGTAGCCCCAGGGTGGGGGTGAACCACCTACATGTTGTGTTGCTCTGCTTTGTGTGATGTACTGATGTGTTTATATGTTAATTTGCTTAGTGCTTCGATATAGATGAATGGTAGATAAATATGTTCATGCTATGTGATTAATAGTATGGGTGAATAGTAGATTTGGCCTATATGGATGTGCTTACTGCTTGAATATAGTAGATTTGGTTAAATAATGCAATGCTCTGTAATAAGGGTTTCACTGCACTGTAAACTAAGATTGGTTATTGATGAACTATAACTGCTAAGTGCCTTGTTAAGGTGTTACAGTCATAGATGTGTGTCCCAGCTAAGGTTGTAGACACTGGAGTCCTGCAACCACCCCTGCCTCTACCTCGGGTTAGACTTCATCTTCTTCGCAGGTGTTGTCGAAAGGGCCGATAGTTAGGGTTTTGTTGGTGCTCTGTTGTAGCGTTGAACCCTGGGTCTGCCCCTATGCCAACAAATGGTTCCGTTGTGGGGACATGAAACTGTGATTGCTGGGAACTGAGGAAGAAGAAGTTTTGTGCGAAGATCTGACTTGAAACTATGAAAGCTCCATGCATAGATCTGTTTCCCTAGTGCGCAACATTCTACTTGACCTGTGAAGCTCTGTGCCAAGAAGAAGGGTCGGATTTGAAGAAAAGAGGTGAGATCTAAAAGCTTTGTGCTCTGAGAAAGGTAAAAGTGAGATTTTTTTTTTTTTTTTTTTTTCTAAAAGAGGTAAGACATGCAAGCTATGTGCTCTGATAAAGGTAAGAATAGTGAAAAGTTTTAGATCTGCAATCTTGGTGCTCTGCTGAAGATAAGATTAGTGGAAATTTTTGTTTCTAAAGTATGGATCTAGGTATGTTTGATAAGATTTGTCCTATCTTGAAAACTAGGGAACTGATAGATAAAAGAAGATTTGATATGAGTATATTTGATAAGAATAGTGAAAGATATGTTATACCTATGCATAGAGAAAATGTTTGGACTAAAAAATGGATGCAGGGTCCTAGAAATAATTATTTTCAAGTTAGATACTATGATCCTAGTGCGTAGTACATGAAAGGTTGGGGATCATTTAGAAGAAAACAAGGATTAACCCTTTGTTACAGTTGCAGAAGACCGAGACATTTGGCTAAGGAATGCCCTGGTAGAAGATCTAGTTGTCTTTTCTATAGAGCTATGGACCATGAAGTATTGGATTGCCTTAGAATGATTGTTAAGTTTGAAAGAATGAATATAAACCAAGAAAACCCTAAGGCAGATCCAAAAACTAAGATTATGGCAGAACCCCAGAAAGAATCATAGAAGGTATTTCTACAAATGAAAGAAACCCTAAATGACCATCAACATATAAAAAAGTTCATTGAAGCAAGAATATGAGAGTTTGACATTGACTGTGTTTTGGATGAGGAAACATAGGTGAATATCATGGCAAAAAGAACTTGGGAACTTTTAGGGGAGTCTACTATGAGTCCTTCATTGGGAGGAATAAGATTATTCAGAGGAAAACTTATAACTCTATATGGAAAGCTCACCCAAATATCTATGAATGCCAATGGAACTTTGACATAGGAAGATTTTGAGATTGTTAAATTTATTGAGAACAACTCTCCATTTACTATGTTACTAGGGAAACCTTGGATCGAGAAGGAACAGACTAGAAGGAAAGAAGAGGAAGTCTTAGAGAAGAAGAAGCAAGAGTTGAAATATTTCATGACTAGGAGGATCACACAGTTGATTGAAGAATAGGAGAACACATCGAAGATACTTAGGACCGAAGACTTGGATGTCGAAGTTGCAAGAACACAAGAAAATTTGCAGAAGACTGAAGTACCTATCCCATATAGAGAAGAAGTATTACCCTTGAATCTTAGAAGATAATATCAACAATGCAAAGTTACTATGCTAAAAGAAGACAAGAATTAGAATGGAAATAATGAGATGAAGCTCACCGGAAAGAAGGATCGAAAGCTCAGGAAGAAGAGATTCAAGATCGAAAAGTTACAGAAGGGTCCATAGGGAACTTCGCAAAGGGAAAATTTGCAAAAATGGAACTTCACCGGGATATCATAACAACGTCACATGACACTTTGCCATAACGAAGCAATATAGCCATTGGGAACAATATAACTGTTAGACCGACACCCCTAACGGGTATAAAGGAATTTATGGTCAGACAACTCGACATCAGACTGTTGGGATCACGTCGTAATGGACAAAATTGAGTTAATGGAGACTTCTCGCCCGTTGGAGAGATCCGTTGCCTCATTATCTATTTATTCTATTGAACCTTTCACCGAGAACACTTTTTCTAACCGATAATATGAGCCCGCAGATTATTTGACTCCGCATAGTGATCATCGCGCTATCACCATCCGTCCCATTGCATTGACTAGTTACTCTTCAAACCCGAGAGATTCGACCACGAGCACGTATGTATGAAGAACTTAGCGCAATCGAAGAGTTTGTGAAGGAGGTACTTGTTGAACTCATGACTAAAAGAGTAATGTCTGTGGGTGTACAAGCATCATCAATGAGAGGACTGCAAGCCTCTCCGTTGACTACTCGTGGATCTCGTCTATCACCACCAACAGTAGAGAAGAGAACCAAGCACAGATATGGCCTAGAAAATGTGAAGCTGATACCGACCATATTACCCGACTACATCTTGCCTCTAACTGGTGCAGTGAGTCGTGATAATGTGCCAAGAGATTTTGAGTACACCATGGTTACTACGTACCTCCCAAAGGGGATACACGCAGTAAGAGAACAACATGACAAGATCACAGCAATGAAGTTCAACGAATTCAACCTCAGAGATCGCAAGAACCATAACATGCTAGCCCCGTACAAATACTTGACCAAGATGAAGGGGAATAATTTGAAGATAATCCCCCAGTCGTCGACGATGAACCTCGTGCAGTCCACCCTACTGAATGTAATGAAAATCCCACACTTTGGAAGGCACTAGGAAGTTAACACTTGTGTCAAGCTACTACTTGCATGTTACCATGGAGGATACTTATGGCTCGACCTCCGCATCATAGTCGATCCGACAATGATCCATAGGATCACAGGATTGAGTATGCAAGGACATGATCCGCAGGACTTCTATCCAAGAAAATCCACAGATTGCGCACTAGCAAAAAAGATCAAGGATACATACAACGATGTTGAGAAGGGGACGCGAGGCTACAAGGTAGCTTCCATCTAGAATGACGCAGTGAGCCTAGCATTTCAGTTAATTGCAGGGAATATAGTAAGGAAGAACTGACCCATGTAGGTCACAGGCTTTTTCATTGACCTTGTAGGGAAGTGCATGGAAGGTCTATAGATGAACTGGGTGAAGTACCTAGTTAATCAGGATGAACTGGACTACCGCGAAGCACAGGATCAGGGCTATGAATTCCATTTTAGCTGTCTCCTAATCCTCATCGCATTGGTTGCTTGGGAAATGCTGGAAGGAGTGACCTTCCTGGACATCGATCCATTCGACCCGCTTGCTATGAAGTTCACCACGATATGGTATTCGAGCGATATGAGAAAACAGTGACAGTAAAACACTGTTTTTCATGCATATTACCTCCAGCTGAAGAGAGCCATCGAAGCTAAACCTCACATAACTCTGAACACCCTACAGAGGTTTCGACCCCTGATGAAGTTCCATGCAGATCGACACTTCATCTACATTACAGTGCGATCATACGAGCATAAGGATGGGCTTCATTCATACTACAAGCTCAAGGAAGAGGACCTTGAGGAGATCACTAAGGATTGGTCGACTGACCTCCTTATTCCCTCAGACCCTGCAGAGATGTCTGACCCTGATAGCCCAGAGACCATGCATAAAGAACATGATAAAACCAGAACCAAAAAAAGGAAGAAGACCGAAGAGCTCAAAGACTTAAGCAACACCTTAGGCAAGACTTCTTCAGTATCACCTGACCGAGGGGGTGATGACGAAGTAGAAGAGATAAATGGAAAAGAAGCTGAACAGAAACAAAGAGAAGTAACACCACTTAGAGATGAGACCGATCCCCTGAAGAAGAGGAAGGTTTCTCCCCCAAAACCTTCTTCCCAAAAGAAATCTAGAACCATCGTGACCAAGATGCAAACTGTACTTACTTTCAATGATTTTGACTTCATCATCGCAGCCCTAAATGACGCCTCATAGGAAATCATGGAGAAACAAGAAGCCAAGCAGGAGGAAATGTATGACAGAATTGAGGTCGAACTCTGAGGGGTACAACAGGCCCTTCAGTTCAGTCACACAGTGTCCACTGCGCCCCTGCCATCGGGAGAACCAGAGTTGGGAGATGAGCCAACCTAACTCTGCCGACTAGCAGATGCAACTGAAGCTCGCCTTTGTCGAGCACAAGAAGAAACATAACAAGCCACTGAGGCCTTAAATCAAGTGCAAGGAGTACTTGTAGAACAACGTCGACTTGCAGAATAGGAGAAGGTTTCTCTCCAGATGAAGTTTGAAAAGGAGAAAGCACAGATTCAGTAAGAAAAGGAACAATTGCTCGCAGAGCAACTCAAAGTAAAAGAAGCAGTCAAAAGATCACTTCGCTCTATGACAGGCTTAGAACCACAGGCTGAAGATTGAGTCATGCATAAAGTAGAGAAGCTCGTAGAGTCTATCCAATAGCTACATAAATGAATAGAAGACTTAGAGCTCCGCACGGTGCCCGACACTCCGCAGGATGTAAGGGATCAAAGAGAAGAAACTACCCGAAGTGCAGTTGAAAGAATCAAGGGCCTCACCATGGAATGTAATCAATTAAGTGATCGCAGTGCCCAGACATATGAGCGAATCACTGATAATCCATAACTTAAGACACTGGAGTCACAACTCTAAGAGGCGAAGTATCAAGCAGAAACAATATAGGGGCAGTTGAAGCTCTTGTTAGTTGTTTAAAGGATGAAGCGATCCCAAAAGCATCACACTGCCCAGCAGCAGGTCCGCACCATTCAGAGAAAATTCATGGAAGTGACTCAGAGGCTCCAACCTGTACAGGATGAGGCTTACCAAATGTTCACAGAGATCAAAGGCCGAGGAGCAGAACTAGAGAAAGTCGTCACTGCAACTAAACAGCGCCTAGAGGGACTTGTCAACGAAGCAATCATACAAGAGTTCGTTGAACATGAGGCCATGACACAACAACAATTCGAAGCATCTCGAGCCAAGCTCGAGGCTTTTGAAACTGAGCTACCCAGATTAGAGTGACTCAGGATGAGTCACAAGTGAGTGTTGGGGGCCTGTTGGCCCTTGAACAAGTTTTGAGGATCCTTGGTCAGGTTTGACGTATTTTTGGGACTTCGACAGGCTATCGAAGGTGGAGCGCAAGACGAAGCAGAGATCGAGGGATCTCAACCCCTTTTGGGATTCAAGATTATGTAATGGGTATGGGGATGTCGACCCATGGGTTTACTCATGTTTAGGCCCTTTTTGCATTGTATAAATAGAAGTCTAGGCGATGTAGGAAGTAGTTAAGAAGTTCGATATATGTGATCGAAAGTGCTAAGTGCTGAGTAGAGATTGATTTTGTGCATACTGTATGAGGCTTGCAGAGCTCGGTGCAAGCGAGTGTAAGAGATTGAGAAGAGGCTTAGTGTTGTAACCTAGCCTAGGGAAGGAGGATCTAGCGAGGTGCGCAGATCTCCTGTCCTCTGTGGAATAGGGTTTTTGTGGCTCCGTACATGTAACTAATTGAAGAATCTTATAAAGAAGACGAAGAGTTGGTGGACATATCCCCAGGGTGGGGGTGAACCACGTACATGCTGTGTTTCTCTGCTTTGTGTGATGTAATGATGTGTTTATATGTTAATTTGCTTAGTGCTTCAATATATATGAATGGTAGATAGATATGTTAATGCTATGTGCTTAATAGTATGGATGAATACTAGATATGGCCTATATGGATGTGCTTAGTGCTTAAATATAGTAGATTTGGTTAAATACTTCATTGCTCTGTAATTAGGGTTTCACTAAACTAAGACTGGTTATTGATGAACTATAACTGCTAAGTGACATGTTAAGGTGTTACAGTCACAGATTTGTGTCCCAACTAACGTTGTAGACACTAAAGTCCTGCAACCACCCTTGCCTCTACCTTGGGTGAGACTTCATCTGCTTCACAGGTGTTGCCGAAAGCGCCTGTAGTTAGGGTTTTGTTGGTGCGCTGTTGTAGTGTTGAACCCTGGGTCTTCCCTTGTGTCAACAGTCAGCTTGGTTCCATTAGTTTTAATTGTACCTCCTAGTCTCCTATATATAACAAGGAGAAATTTTCATTTGAAATCATCTTGTATTTGGAAATTTGTGTGGTGTATAAGGAGGTTGCCCCCTAGAAGAGGCTTATTATATGAAATTATCTTTTTTTCAAGGATTTGAGTACATATTCTAAGGTTTTTCTATGTTATCTTGATATTTGGTTCTTAACATTTGGTATCAGAGCTCAAAGTCTTGGGGTTTCGCTGTTACATATGATACACCTTGGAATTTTCGCTACAATTTTTTTTCTATAATGTTTCAGAAGGAACCCCTTGGAGGATATTTATTAAATAGATCAAGGTATGTTGGGTTCAAATTTCATCTCCCACAGCTTTATACTTTTGGAGATATATCCTGTGTAAAATAGGGTTCTGGAATCATCCTGAATTTAGTCATTGTGGAATTTCGCTATGAATTTTTTTTGTCAGATTTCAAACCCTGAAATCCAGACGATATTCATATAAATTATTAAAGTATCTGTGATAAAAATTTCATCTTCTGTTTCATCTTACATTTGTAGATACACCTTGTGGAAGATAGGGCATCTAACTAGTCGTATTCATTAGTCTCAAGAAAGTGTTCCATATAAAAAAATCATAAATTATTCCTAGAGTATTCAAATTGAGTGAGACTGGTTGCATTGGATAGTGGATAGTTTGTAGTATTTATGCTACAATTTTCAGAATTGTATATCGATTATTTGTGCGGGGAACTCTGTACAAGTGAGATCTCTTAGAAAGGATGAAAATCAACAAGTTGTGGGGAAGTTACCATAAATTCCACTTGGCACATCCAATTTTGATCAGACCTATGGCATTGCAGAGAAGAAATATCCGATAACTACAAAAAAAAAATTCATACCCAGAAGGGATGAAATTTTGGAGATACAACATAAGAAAGATCGTCTAGTAGAACCACCTCAAAATCAAGGTTTAAAAGTGATACTTGGCCAACATGCCACCAAAAAAGGGAACTTCTACACCAAATAAGCCTCCAGACAGTCCTAGTTGGACTCTTGATGAAGGTGAAGAAATGTATAGGGACATAAATGATTTACAAAAGAAGACAACAACAAAAGATGAACTACAAGAGATGATGGATGGTTTAAAAAGGGAGATCATGGAAGCACTGAAAAATTTCCTAATAGAGAGGATTCCTGAAAGTGAAAATTTATTCCATGAAATTCATGATGAGGACACAAGGAAGATGAATCAAGAATGGAGAAACTCAAACTTTGGGTTGAAGACCAACCACTTTCCTAAGATCGATATGAGGAAGTTTGATGGCAAGGACCCAATCACATGGATACTTTAGATGGAACAATTCTTTGATCTACATGATGTGCCAGATACACAAAAGGTACAAATTGCTTCTTTATATTTAGAACCCAATCAATTTGTGTGGTATCAATGGATTTTTTCTCGCAAATCTCTCCTCACTTGGACAATTTTCATGGAATAAATGATAGCACACTACGAGGATACAAGGATCAATACCTTCTTTAGCCAATTGATAAATCTCAAGCAAAAGGGTTCAGTTACAGAGCACATTGAGAACTTCCAAAGATTGAATATAAAGGTAACATATATTC
>JZKD02S2323411.1:12552-24263 GCA_000966675.3 Picea glauca | reverse complement strand
TCACTTTCCTTCATCTCATTATTCCATAATTAAGCATGGGTTCTCTTACTCCACAAAGCGTCTTCCCATGAGGGCTTTCACCATAAGGGGACCACTTTGGAGTTCATCTATATTTGCTTCTTATCAACCATGAGAAAACAATAATGAGTCATATTTACATCAAACACTATTGGGTCCATTACCCAAAACTTTGTGCTACAAGTCTTTCTTCAAGGGTTGACATCAATGACAACCAACCTTAATCAACATCTATCCTCCTTGTTACACTCCCGCTTCCCTAACTTGATACTTCAACAGGCTCTAGCCGAATATCACTCATAAGTAATTCATCGACAATCGATATTGCGCACGGCTCACTTGGGATTTGGGTTTCCCCAACTTCCTTATTCTTCCTTGGACTTCCCCTTTTTTGGGGTATATGCTGTTGGGAAGGCATGTCTTCCAATTTCCTTCCATCTGACACAACTTATTCCACTTCATCCTTCGCATGGTGAGATATCATCGTTTCTATGCATAGGTAAGAACCTCCTTTTGAAAACTCAGAAATGCCCGCTACGAGTAAGAATGAATCCGAGGCGCTTTGGGGTTCAAGCCTGACACTTCTGCTACTTCACGTTCCCCTTATTATTTTTTGAGGGGTTTCCATGGTGTGACATGTATCTGTCTTTTGCGAGGGGAACTTGGTGAGGGACCAAAGAAAAAAACTTGATCAATCTGAGCTTGCGAGACGAACTACCTATAGTGCATAAGCTTGACTAGTGAGTAGAATATACGAAGAACATCCAGAATTCATAACAGAGTGGGAAGTGGGTGGAAACATTATAGGGAACAATGAATTCATGGTGACTGGATGTTTTGAAGTGAACTGAATATTTTCTATGGCACATCCGCATGATGAATACGTTTCGGGGCATGTGGGATACAACCGATAGGAGTTGTAGGGCGTGCCTAACACGAGCACCGTGATTTTTTATTCTTCTATCCTTCATGATTAGATGATGATGATTGTTGCACTTGCCGATGTGAATTGTGTTTAAACAAATTTCCTTTACCTGAGGCACCTAACGACTTCCCTTATGACATGACCCGGCTCTTTTGGAACATACTCATACTCTTAACACATGTTTGGCTCTGACATACTTTCCCGACTCCAAGGGCCAACTGACGGCTGGCGTGACTTCGACTCTCATGTTATTTTGTACCCGATATTTCATGTTGTGACACACATACCCACCCTGATTAAGAGAAAAATGACGATGCTAACAAAAGTGAAGCGAGCGATTCGAAAGCTACAAAGATCCTGTAAGTATTGAATAATTAGGTTTAGCGGGCTTTATAGGTATGTACCAGTCTGGATTTCTCATGCTTACACTTTATACATGTATTTTACCCAGTGTTACTCTATACATGGTCTCTAAAGTATTTCATTTTTTGATTGCAAGAAATATACCCCCGAGTATTGGACAAGAATAGCGTGGGAGCCTCATCAAGAAATTCAAGAAAATGGGCCAAGTGTGAGAGGAACCAGATCAAAATAAAAAAGGAAATGAAGGATATCAGGCTCTCTGAGTTCACCATGCCTGATGACTTCGTCAACTTACATGACATAGTCAAATCACACACTGAGTGAGATTCTTCATGGGCTGAAGAAATAGCAAATTTAACAGACACAACACCGGGTCAGGTGCGACAGTTTATAGAACACCTGATTAAATCTCAAGCTATGATGCAACAATTAAGTGGAAATCTAATCAAGTATCGGGCACATGTGGTAGATATAAGAGAAATTTACGCGGTCCCAATGGAACAACATAGATTCCCATACACCAACTCCTGCAAGGAGATTTTCATCCAGTGGTCGGAGTATGAGAAGAGTCACCCTTTTAAGTGATATCTTGAGATAACTCATAGACAAAATGATAGGAGAGAATTCCACATTGCAAATTATTTTTTAATCATTTGCACTTAGCCATTATTTTTAGTTAATTTTGTGTTA
Organism: Picea glauca; assembly: GCA_000966675.3. Lineage (NCBI taxonomy): Eukaryota > Viridiplantae > Streptophyta > Pinopsida > Pinales > Pinaceae > Picea > Picea glauca. The sequence goes on along the minus strand of JZKD02S2323411.1, from coordinate 22,267 downwards.
TAAATAGGAGCATCGACCGATTAGTTAAAGGTCGATGGTTGTTGCAAGAAACTCTCATTTTTGGTTTTGTTAAGAATTATTTTGGAGCTACCTTTAATTGAGAAGCCTTCTGGACCAGAGACAATTTTATGTTTTCATTAAATGCATATATGATTGGATGTGGATAAGAACTATTTCCTATCTCATCTCATGAATGGATGTTGTAGCGTGTAAGAGTTATTAAATCTATTGATAAGTTATCTGATGCAATGTTTTACAGTTCTTTCTTTAATGATAAAAATAAATCTTTGTGTTATCATGTGATTGATGATTAGCATTGAGTGAATTGTTTTTCCTACCATTGTTTATCACATGCATGTTTTCTTCTGATAATTTGTATCTTAGTTAGTAATTGGAATATTCACATGGTTAATGTATTAGTACTAGGCCTGTGGTATATGATCATTGTCTGCATGCTAGGGTGTAATGGTTATCCCAAGTCAAGCCTCCTCTCCAGTAGTTAAAGTTTGTTCCCATTTTTTGCCTAGTTGGTTTATACCAAATTTCCATCTTATATCAGTCCCACCTAAGACAAAATACAAAAAAAGAGAACGTCTGAATTGAAGGAGAGGCCTTCACGAGAAAACGTAAATCCCATCGATTAATTGGCTGGATCGCAAGATCTGGAGAACCATCCCCCTATTAAATGCTGCAAAGTCTAGTTGGGCCTCGATGATGGGTTTGGTTCCTACTATTGAATTAAATGGATTTAGGTCCCATCAACAGAATTGGTGTTAGGAGGGCCTGAAGAATGAATGGCTGAATACATATTCCATATAATATTTCAGACAACCTGTAGATTCAAAACAACCCGCTTGCATGGCTAGTCATTCCCAAGACAACCCACACACATTGAGTACTCCTGAAATGAGTAACTCACCCCAGACCAAGGAAGAATTCTTGTAACCTGATATACCTTACACTCTTNAAACAATAATGAGTCATATTTACATCAAACACTATTGGGTCCATTACCCAAAACTTTGTGCTACAGGTCTTTCTTCAAGGGTTGACATCAATGACAACCAACCTTAATCAACATCTATCCTCCTCGTTACACTCCCGCTTCCCTGATTTGATACTTCAACAGGCTCTAGCCGAATATCACTCATAAGTAATTCCTCGACAATCGATATTGTGCACGACTCACTTGGGATTTGGGTTTCCCCAACTTCCTTATTCTTCCTTGGACTTCCCCTTTTTTGGGGTATATGCTGTTGGGAAGGCATGTCTTTCAATGTCCTTCCATCTGACACAACTTATTCCACTTCATCCTTTGCATGGTGAGATATCATCATTTCCGTGCGTAGGTACGAACCTCCTTTTGAAAACTCAGAAATGCCCGCTACGAGTAAGAATGAATCCGAGGCGCTTTGGGGCTCAAGCCTGACACTTCTGCTACTTCACGTTCCCCTTATTATTTTTTGAGGGGTTTCCATGGTGTGACATGTATCTGTCTTTTGCGAGGGGAACTTGGTGAGGGACCAAAGAAAAAAACTTGATCAATCTGAGCTTGCGAGACGAACTACCTATAGTGCATAAGCTTGACTAGTGAGTAGAATATACGAAGAACATCCAGAATTCATAACAGAGTGGGAAGTGGGTGGAAACATTATAGGGAACAATGAATTCATGGTGACTGGATGTTTTGAAGTGAACTGAATATTTTCTATGGCACATCCGCATGATGAATACGTTTCGGGGCATGTGGGATACAACCGATAGGAGTTGTAGGGCGTGCCTAACACGAGCACCGTGATTTTTTATTCTTCTATCCTTCATGATTAGATGATGATGATTGTTGCACTTGCCGATGTGAATTGTGTTTAAACAAATTTCCTTTACCTGAGGCACCTAACGACTTCCCTTATGACATGACCCGGCTCTTTTGGAACATACTCATACTCTTAACACATGTTTGGCTCTGACATACTTTCCCGACTCCAAGGGCCAACTGACGGCTGGCGTGACTTCGACTCTCATGTTATTTTGTACCCGATATTTCATGTTGTGACACACATACCCACCCTGATTAAGAGAAAAATGACGATGCTAACAAAAGTGAAGCGAGCGATTCGAAAGCTACAAAGATCCTGTAAGTATTGAATAATTAGGTTTAGCGGGCTTTATAGGTATGTACCAGTCTGGATTTCTCATGCTTACACTTTATACATGTATTTTACCCAGTGTTACTCTATACATGGTCTCTAAAGTATTTCATTTTTTGATTGCAAGAAATATACCCCCGAGTATTGGACAAGAATAGCGTGGGAGCCTCATCAAGAAATTCAAGAAAATGGGCCAAGTGTGAGAGGAACCAGATCAAAATAAAAAAGGAAATGAAGGATATCAGGCTCTCTGAGTTCACCATGCCTGATGACTTCGTCAACTTACATGACATAGTCAAATCACACACTGAGTGAGATTCTTCATGGGCTGAAGAAATAGCAAATTTAACAGACACAACACCGGGTCAGGTGCGACAGTTTATAGAACACCTGATTAAATCTCAAGCTATGATGCAACAATTAAGTGGAAATCTAATCAAGTATCGGGCACATGTGGTAGATATAAGAGAAATTTACGCGGTCCCAATGGAACAACATAGATTCCCATACACCAACTCCTGCAAGGAGATTTTCATCCAGTGGTCGGAGTATGAGAAGAGTCACCCTTTTAAGTGATATCTTGAGATAACTCATAGACAAAATGATAGGAGAGAATTCCACATTGCAAATTATTTTTTAATCATTTGCACTTAGCCATTATTTTTAGTTAATTTTGTGTTATAAATAGGAGCATCGACCGATTAGTTAAAGGTCGATGGTTGTTGCAAGAAACTCTCATTTTTGGTTTTGTTAAGAATTATTTTGGAGCTACCTTTAATTGAGAAGCCTTCTGGACCAGAGACAATTTTATGTTTTCATTAAATGCATATATGATTGGATGTGGATAAGAACTATTTCCTATCTCATCTCATGAATGGATGTTGTAGCGTGTAAGAGTTATTAAATCTATTGATAAGTTATCTGATGCAATGTTTTACAGTTCTTTCTTTAATGATAAAAATAAATCTTTGTGTTATCATGTGATTGATGATTAGCATTGAGTGAATTGTTTTTCCTACCATTGTTTATCACATGCATGTTTTCTTCTGATAATTTGTATCTTAGTTAGTAATTGGAATATTCACATGGTTAATGTATTAGTACTAGGCCTGTGGTATATGATCATTGTCTGCATGCTAGGGTGTAATGGTTATCCCAAGTCAAGCCTCCTCTCCAGTAGTTAAAGTTTGTTCCCATTTTTTGCCTAGTTGGTTTATACCAAATTTCCATCTTATATCAGTCCCACCTAAGACAAAATACAAAAAAAGAGAACGTCTGAATTGAAGGAGAGGCCTTCACGAGAAAACGTAAATCCCATCGATTAATTGGCTGGATCGCAAGATCTGGAGAACCATCCCCCTATTAAATGCTGCAAAGTCTAGTTGGGCCTCGATGATGGGTTTGGTTCCTACTATTGAATTAAATGGATTTAGGTCCCATCAACAGAATTGGTGTTAGGAGGGCCTGAAGAATGAATGGCTGAATACATATTCCATATAATATTTCAGACAACCTGTAGATTCAAAACAACCCGCTTGCATGGCTAGTCATTCCCAAGACAACCCACACACATTGAGTACTCCTGAAATGAGTAACTCACCCCAGACCAAGGAAGAATTCTTGTAACCTGATATACCTTACACTCTTGCTCATGAGGAATTAAGTCAATTCAGAAGAATCACAAGATCATACGCTCGATAGATATGTGTACTGTCTTTAGCTCCGATACTTCCTCGAAGAAAAAAAATAAGCAGAACAGTGGTCGACACCCCCGACCAGGTTTTTGTGCACACAGTAGAAGACCTAATAGACTCCACAATCATCGAAATTGAACATACTCTTAATCTAATCCCTGAAACGCCAGTCGACGACATCTCTAAGATGAACAATTTTTCAGAAGAAGAAGAGTTTAACTCAGGATCCAAAGATATGGAAGAAAACAATAACCACGATGAAGAAAGGGGAAACCCACCTTAGAATAATCAACCTTGGTTGGCCAGATATGCTTTGGCTATCCTTGGGCGATTCCATAACCTTCCATGACATCCATAGAAATTACTTCCTAAGTTTGACCTAGAAACCTCGGGACTACCTGAAGATCATATCAAGAAATTCATACTGGTTATCAGACTGATGAATGTCCAACATGAAGATGTAGTTTTCAAGATATTCCCCTATACTTTGGAGAATTATTCTTCCACATGGTATTTTAACTTGCCCGTAGGATCCATATCTAGTTGGACAAAGTTTTTAGAAATATTTTTTAGATAAATTCGCAGAAGAAACTACTACGAGAGCTTTGATGGCTGAGTTGTTCGCCGCCACCATGATTTCGAAGGAAAGGGTCAAATAATTTAATCAAATATTTACCACCATCTTAAAAAAATTCCATCCCGAAGCTAAACCTACTTAGGAGTTGCAGATCGAAGTATACGCTAATTCCCTCCCAACTTCGATTTCCATGTTTGTGAAGAGGGATGCCAAACGAACCCTAGCTGATAATTTTGAAGAATATGAAATGATAGAATTCCAAATGAAAGGATGTAAATAGGGTCATGTCTCTTTAGTTAAGAAAGAAGTTAAACCCCCTCCTCGGAGAGGACTATTGCTCACTAGCCCCCCAGGGAAACAAACGAAACAGGGTCCTGAAAAGGGTAATGGAGACATAGAATACCTATAACACATGGTTAAGAAGTTATCAAATGAAATCATAGACATGAAAATAAGTGCAGGGGAGGGAAACCAAGGCCAAAGGCCCTATAATCCTTTCTTTAAAAGGAACCCACCATTCAAATAAATTGAACCTCCACCAACTAACTTAAATATTAATATGGGAAATGTAGCATCTGACTCTTTCTGTACTTATCACCATGAAAACCACTCTGAAAGAGACTTCCCTCAATGGGTACATGCCATGAATTTGAAGACCAACACATTTCTATATGAAGTCTCCCTAACCGAACAATAAAGGGGCTTAGTTATGAATGTTGCTGATAAGGAAGAGATTGATCCACCAGAAGATACGACCATGCTGATATGGGATCCTAACTTAATTATGCCTTCCGACGACCTATTTGATTTTCAAGAACCACCCGCAAAGGTCTCGATGGTGAAAACATGAAGTAAAGGTCAACCCATCTCAAAAAACCTTGCTACTACCCAAACTTCGGAAGGAAGATCAACTCTCAATCACCCAAAAGCACCTTTTTCTCCTCGTAAGAACCCTATAAGCATCCATACCCGAGAATCGCCCAAGCTAGATTACAATGTAGTTGAAGATTTAAAAAAGATGAAGGCTAATATATTAGTTATGGACATATGTAGAATCCATCAACTAAAGACTTCCTACTACAAGATTTGAAGTCAATAGAAAACCCTACGACAAGCAATGATCAGGGAGTAAATCTAACTCCCACATATCTAGGAAATAAACGAACTGTGAACGCCTGTTCTAAAGAGAATAAGGGAAAACCTTTTGTTCCACCATTCATACTAACATTTGAATTCTTTGACATAAACCTCCATAACTGTTTGGTTGATTCAAGAGCCTCCTCTAATGTTATGCCCTTGTCTATTTTCAAAAAACTAAATGCAGTCGCTCTCAAAAGTGACAAACATGTAATACAATTAGATAGAACCCAAGTGAAGTTCATGGGAGAACTAAAATATGTGATAATCAAAACGACCCATCCTAAGTTTGTGCAATTAATTGACATCATTATAGTAGATATTCCAGAAGCTTACGGGTTATTATTAAGCCGAGATTGGTTTGAGAAGTTAAACAGATACTTTAGTACAAACTAGGCTCACCTTTGGCTGCCATTAAAGGGGTACAAAAATATGGTCATAATTGATAGGGAAAGATATTTGAAACATACTGTTATTGATCTAGAAACCCTCAATGAACCCTCATCGGTAGAGTTTCCTATGTTAGGAAATTATTCCTATGATTCCTACTTCAAGAACTTCTCTCCTCTCTCATCTGATCTCCCTCTCACTCAAAACTCCGAAATGTTTTTTCAAGAAGATTTTCCAACAACAACAGAAGAAACCCTCTTTTTCCAAGAACCTGCATTAGAGATCGTAGAACTAGTGGTAGGGAAAAGGGAAAGTAACAGGGAAGGGGAAGCTGATACATGTTTCCCACAAGTTTGTACCCTATACTTTGATGGATCTAAATCACAAGAAAGGTTAGGAGCAGGGTGTATCCTCATTAATTCGAAAGACAAACAAAATTTCATGTCTTGTAGACTAGAATTCGAATGCACGAATAACACTACCGAGTATGAAGCTCTAGTACAGGGGCTAAAGAAATCCATAGACTTGAACATCAAAGAATTTATTGTTTTCAAATATTCTGAAATCATTGTTAGACATATAAGGAACACTATACATTTCAATTCTCCGCATCTAAAGAATTACCAATAGGAAGTGCACAAGATAATAGAGCATTTTGAAGCCTTCAACATTTCAGGGATTCCCATAGAAAAGAACATTCTTGTTGATTCTCTGGCCACTGCTGCCTCAAGGCTATCACCTCTAGAAGATTATAAAGCCTCTCGGTTCACTGTAGAACTACTTTACAAACCCTCGGTACCCAACAATATTTCTAATTGGAAGGTCTTTGAAGGAGATGAACAGATCATAAACTTTTTGACTAATCAAGATAATTTCAAAGAATTGGCTATTGATGATGAAGTATTCTAGAAACAACCAACGGAAATCGACCTCCATATAAATTAGTCGATTGACCAATCGAAGTCTCACACAATCCCAAAGGGGATAGCTAATCTAGAAAACCTTTTTGACTTGAAAGAAAGATGTAAAGGGTTAAAAAACACGACGACCGATAATTCCTGTCCCATGCATGAAACCATAAATCATGGAACCCCAAAAAACAAAAAAAAAATAAACCTTGGAAAAACCATATCTAAAGAGGAAAGAAAGGCCTACCTCAAACTCTTCATACAATATCAGGATGTCTTTGCGTGGTCTTACCGAGATCTGAAAACTTATGATACCCATATCATTCAACACACTATCCCTTTAAAGCATGAAGTAAAACCCTTCCAACAAAAGCTCCAAAAGTATCACCCTTCCTTGGAGCCTCTCATGTGTCAAGAGTTAAAGAAACTGTTAGATGCCAAAATTATCTTCCAAGTTAGACACTCTACATGGGTAGCTAATTTAGTTCCTGTAAGGAAAAAGTATGGGGAGATTCACTTTTGCGTATATTTTAGAAATCTCAACAGATCTTCAGAAAAGGACAACTACCCAGTCCCACCAATGGAGAAACTATTGCAGGCCGTGTCTGGCTCTGATATTTTCTTCCTGCTGGATGGCTTCTCATGTTATAACCAAGTTCTAGTTTCAGAGGAAGACTGTTTAAAAACTACCTTCCAAACCAAGTGGGGAGATTTTTCTTATAAACGAATGCCCTTTGGGTTAATCAATGTAGGAGTGAACTTCTAGAGGGCCATGGATGTAGCATTTCGGGGACTAATCAACAAGTGTGTAGTGGTGTACTTGGACGATGTGACTATGTATTCAAAGAACAAAGAAGATCACATCCAACACTTAACCCATATTTTTGGAAGGTGTAGAAAATACGGTATATCCTTAAACCCTAAGAAGACTATTTTCGGTGTCCAAGAAGGTAAGATGCTAGGCCACATTATATCTCAAGCATGAATTCACATAGACCCAGAAAGAATTAAAGTGATAACTCAACTTCCATTATCACACAACAAGAAGGCCATGCAGTCATTCTTCGAGAAAATCAATTTTGTGAGGAAGTTAACTCTCGATTTCGTGGAAACTATCAAACCTCTACAAAATATGATACATAAGGATGCTGAGTTTAAGTGGGATGATGAACTAAAGATGGCTTTTAGTAAGATCAAAACCACTATCTCTCAATCCCCAGTGTTGTGAAGTCTCAATTTCAACAAATGTTTCTTTCTCTACACTTTCGCTTTCAACCAATCATTAGCTGTAGTATTAACTCAGATGGATGATGAAAAAATGAAGCCCTTGTATCGTTCATGAGAAATAACCTCCAAGGTGATGAACTTAACTATCTTGACATCGACAAGAAGGCTTATGTAGTTTATAAGGTAGTAAAACATTTCAGATCTTACATCCTCAATAATCACACCAAAGTAATCGTGCCTCACCCTGCAGTTTGATCCCTATTCAATCAACAAGAGATGGGGGAAAGAAGAGGAAATTGGATGGAAATAGTCCAAGAATTTGATCTAGACATAAAAACTGCTAAACTAGTCAAAGGAAAAGGGTTATGCAAACTAACAGCTGAAGCTCAGGACCAAGTAAATGAAGATCCCAGATGGGAGAATGAAATGGCATTATGGTGTGGTGAAGATTCATCCATTTCCCCAGGACAAGAGTCTTGGTATGAGAAATTGACTTATCTCCTACACCATGGGACTTGTCCAGATAGCCTCAACCCCAGGGAAAGGAGAGATCTTAGGTTAAAATCTATGCAATATCACCTCATAAATTCGGTACTCTTCCGGGTTAATTATGATGGGTTACGTTTGAGATGCCTTGAACGTGAAGATGCAGATAAGGTTCTGAAGGAGCTCCATGACGGTCCTACCGGTGGAAATTTTGCAGGAGACACCACCGCTCATAAGATACTGAGATACGACTATTATTGGCCCAGTTTGTTCAAGGATGCTCACACATACACTAGAAACTGTAAAACTTGTCAAGTAAGCATTGGGAGAGAAAAGAGAGAAGTGATCCCACTCAAACCAGTGACCTTTTCTAGGCCTTTTGACCAATGGGGGTTAGACATCATTGGATAAATTGCACCAAGTTCTTCAAAAAAACATAAGTACATACTCACTGCCACCAGTTATTTCACAAAATGGGAAGAAGCTATTCCTCTGACCCATGTAAACGAGAAGGCGGTAATCTAATTCATAAAACAACAACTAATCACAAGGTTCAATGTCCCTTCTGTTATTGTTTTTGATAATGCAACTTACTTTTCTTCAACCTTATTAATAGAGTTTTCCCTAGACAAAGGAATCACCATTAGATACTCTAAAAATTATTATCCACAGGGAAACAAAGTGGCATAATCAACTAATAATAACTTAGTAATAATATTAAAGAAAATGGTTGTAGACAACCAAAGGAATTGGCATAATCTACTCCATAACACTTTATGGGCATATAGAGTTACACCCAAGGAAGCTATATGGAATTCCCCATACTTTCTAGTATACAGACAGGAATCCATTCTCCCGAATGAGCTATATCTTCCATCTCTTCAACTTTCTTAGGAGTCCAAGGGGCATCCCTCATCAACCTTACAACAAAGAATTGACACCCTTTTCATGCTAGAAGAAGAAAGGGAGAAAGCTAAATCAAAATTCATAGCCCACCAACAAATAGTTAAAAGATGGTTTGATAAGCATAAGTCTAAAGAGAATAATTTTGAAGTAGGAGACTTAATCTTGAAATGGGACAGAGAAAACGAGCCTAAAGGCAAACATTCTAAGTTTCAGAATATGTGGCTTGGACCTTTCTAGGTGGAT
>JZKD02S2323400.1:20141-32536 GCA_000966675.3 Picea glauca | reverse complement strand
TGTTGATCACAGTTTCCAAGTTGGAGATGAAGTTTGGCTTTACATTAGTAAGGAGAGGCTTAAAGGAGAAGGTAAAAAACTGAAACCAATTCGATATGGTCCTTTCAAGATTCTTAACAAGATTGGTAACAATGCCTTCCGTTTAGATTTTCCTCCTTATATGCAAATGTATGTTGTTGTTAATGTAGAGAATTTGAAATTGTATGAGCCTCCTTTGATTGATGATCAAGGAGAACATGTTCAGATTCCTTCTATAGATGATTTCTCCCCAGAATATCTTACAGAACTGCATGAAGACAACAACCTTGACAGGAGAATGAGAAATTCAAAATGAGGAAATGTGGAATATCTTCGAATTGGTCTTAAAGGCACAAATCCAAGCAAAGCCATGTGGATTAAGGTTGGAAAGGTGAGGGAACTATACCCTCATCTTCAGATAGACTGAAAATAGTCTTTTGGAGGTCCAAAAGCTTTCGAATGGGGAGGTGTGATCCAGCGGATCAAATTTTGCTCAAAATTCAAAGTGCTTGGAATCACTTCAAATCAAATGGGTGCGTAGGCCTCGTCGTCACGAACCCAATGCAACTCATTTGGGTTCAAATGGACGTTGGATGAGAGAGATATCGCGTTCTGTTCAAATCATCAAATAGGCAAAAAAAAAATGTGTTGATTGTACAGTCCGTACAGTCCGTATGGATGCTGACGTAGTAGGGTTGTATGACACGTGGCAGGGCCATACGACACGTGGCAGAAGCTGAGTTGGCAGGGCCATACAACATGTGGTAGAATATGTGTTGGTAGGGTCGTACGACATGTGGCAGGTGTTGGTTGGAATTCATGTGGACGAATTGGCATCCTACATGTGGCATGTTTGTGGCGAATGGATTGGTGACACATGGCCCAATCAAGGGCCACCACGTGTCACCTGGAAAATGGTTTAAAACTTATGTATTTGGTAGTACTCAACCCCACGACTTCCGATCAAGGGGAAGAGCTTTGGGAAGGGCCGCCCATTCAGCGCGCCCACCTATGGTTCTTAACATATATATGGGGTTTAATTTATTTGAATTTCAATTGTTTTGATTTGGGGCGCAGTCTGGGCCAGGGATAAGCCCCAGCCCCCAGTCATATATGTATCCACCATGTAACCACCAACACATGCACATTCAAACCCCGTGCGCTTTGACACTTGGTGTTACCATATGTTTTAGAACCTTGGCCCCTTTTTGTATGTGTGCGCAGTCACATGGTGACCCATATGTCCACGGTTTTGGCGGTTAGGGGCTAGGCACGCCTTAACTATCCTATAGTTTACACCGTTTTGCGGTTTCACCCGGTGCTAGGTTTTAACACAAATATGAGTGCAGAGGCTAGGTTGAGGAAGCAGAGGTGCATTTTGGCGATCCAGAGACAACAAGTTTGAAGTTGAACTTCCAGGAAGCCTATCTTCTTCAATTTTTGGCCAAACCAGGTGCCGAAAAAGCCTACCTAGGAGTTTTTGGACGTTCTGAAGCCATTGGATCCATCTATTTGGAATTTTGAGCATTGTAAAACACATATTTTAAAACTTTGAGAAAATAATACAAAAGATCCATTGGAGGCTGGACCAGGAGATGTAGCCCAAGAGAGGGGTGAACTCCTTTATCATTTGTTGTGTTATGTGTTTTCTGTTCATTGTTATTTTCTTCTTATTATATGAATCTTGAATGTGTAATTTCTATAAAATTTGTGTTTGCAAATTGATCCTTTTGCATAAGAATACTTGAATTAAAACTTGCAAATATTTTCAAGAATACAAGCCTTTATCATTTTCAGATTAATGACACCAGATGAGGAGTGCCACGGGAAAATGGATAGGACACAGGTGGAAGTGGCATGCATCACAGGGGAACGGGTGTTGGGAAATAAGAAGGACGAAGGGAATGGGGGCATGACTCTTGGGAGAGTGGAGGACAAGTGTGTGGTGGTGAAGGGTAGTAGGGAAGTGGGAGATGTGGTAGGGGAATAAGGGAGGTAGACTGGGAGACACTTCTAAAAAGGGGCGAAGGTGGTAAGTGATTGAGGGAGACCCGCACAGAGCCACCCATATTGGGCCCCCCTTCCCTTCATTAAAGGAAAAATGGAAACGAGGGTTCAGAATTGGACCTCAACTGCAGATCTAGATGCTTTAATCCCAGTCGTTCAGAATTACGTGGCACCATATCGGACCCCCCTCCCCTTCATTAAAGGAAGAACGGTAAGGGGGTTCATAATTGGACCTCGTCCATAGATCTAGGCGTGTGAATCATAGACGCCCATATCCACACATATTTTAAATCAAATGCGCCTGCTCATAAACTTAGGACAAGTGGGTTTTCAACCCACCTTGTCATTTTTTCTCCAAAGGGGGGTGGGGGGGGGAATTTACTAGGAAAACACCCCCTTACAACATTAGGTGATAACATAAACCATCAGTTTATATGTGAAAAGGCAGGGAACAATTTAGTCCTCGTAAAATTGATTCTCCTGAAAGTTTTTCTTTTATAGATTCAAAAGTATTATGACATTGATTAGTCCAAAAAAATCATTTTCTTTTGTAAGAAATATAAACAAGGGTGATGCAAATTTTGTAAATTTTCGATAAAACATCGATAATAACTTACATGCCCCTAAAACAATTCATACATCTTTCTGATTATTTGAAACAAGGAGATTATAAATTACCTTGATTTTGGTTCGATAAAATTTTATTACTATGGAATATATATGATGACCAAGAACAATTCCTTCTATTTGTAACATGTGATGATTTTCATTACTACATGAAATATTTGTTTCCTGAAATTTGATCAATTTTTTTTAAAGATTTTCCATAGATTCTACAAATGAATTTCCATAAACATTGAAATCATCCATGTAAATCTCAACACAATCATGAATTAAGTCAGAAAAAATACCTAAGAAAAATATTTGGAATATAGTAGTGGTGTTTCATAACCGAAAATGTTGTACTTTGTAAGTGTATTTTCTCCATGGGAAAGTGAATGTAGTATTATATTGATCTTCAGGAGAAATTCAAATTTGATTATAATCGCTAAATCCATTAAGAAAAGAAAAAAATTCTTACCTGCTAAGGTATCTATGACCTAATCAATGAATGGAATAGAAAATGGTCTTTCAAAGTATCTTTATTTAATTCACGATAATTAATATATACACACCACTTTCCATTTTTATTAGAGACTATGAATAAAGTTGAAACCCACTTACTATATGAAGTAGGGTAGATGAAATTCACATTAAGTAATTTTGTAGCTCTTCTTTCACTATTTATTTTAATGCAGGATTCATACATTGTTACAGGCTTAATTTACATCCTATAGGGTTAGAGAGGAACATAGTAGAAGATGAAAAACAAGACATAGCTCTAGCTTAAGATTTATATTATTTTTTCATGGTGTCTCTTGTCATGCATGGACAAAGGGAGACATGTCATAGGTCATCTATAGTGCAACCCATGACATCCTCTGTAATATTATAGTTTCATGTGGTTTCAAAGAGGCAAGAAAGAGATGAGTTGTTTCTTCATGGAATGAGCCTTAGAACTCACATCATTCAAGTCCCCATTGGTCTCTAGAATATATATAATATCTCCCAAGTGTCTTCCAAGGATCTATATAAAGAAGGAAAATATTGAGCAAGAGGAGGATGAATCATTTATAGATCTGCCAAAATTTAGAGGTGCTTCACCATCAACACCAGTTGTAGTTAGGTTTCCTATCTTGGTGGAAGCAATGAGGAGGCGAAAGGAGAAAGAGAAAAATGGGGATGCATATACAATAAGTGTGTAATGGCCCAATCTAATTAAAATATATAAACAAGTAGATTATTTAAGGAAAATAATACATAGATGCTTTAATGAAAATCATCAAGCCACATAAACATTGATATCCAACATGGGAAAACATTCATAGATTTATTTAACTTACAAGAGTAGTGGTAAGGATATTACCCATGGTGAGGAACCTAACATACCTATAAGTATGGTGGCCTTAGGAGTGTAGTGATTCCTTTATCTTTGATATAGAAACACAACAAAAAAATTGGGGACGACTCTCCACCCAACTATAGACCTTTCTACTCTAATATCAGCAGTAGGTCACCCCCAAGCCCTCAATCCACAACAATACCAACTAATCCTTAGCCTTTTTCTCTCTATAACCGAGCCAAAAGAGAGATATTTGTTTCTCCTTCTTTCCCTTCCTTATATAGAATCCAAGAAATCGATCCCTAAGATCCTCTTGAATTATTTATTATATTTTTAGGGTTTTTCCCTAGCTTGTTGTTACTTATTTTAGAATTTTCCTTTATTACCCAAATTGTTTATAAATAATTATTTATTATACTTTATTATTATTATTTAATTATTTAATAATTCATTTAATAATAATAAGATGCACATGATCCTCTTAGAATTATATGCAATGTTTTTTTAAATAAATAAATTCATCTAATCGTGATTATTATATCCCACTTGGAGAGTCCATTGCATCCTCAATTGAGAAGATAGGCCCTGCCATTCTCCTTTATATTTCTGACCTCTACTAGGGCTGAAGTTCCTAAGGACCAATCACTCTTTTTTTTTACCTTGAAAAAAGAGAATACTAGGTGGCAATCTGAATTTTGAGAGTTCAAAAGGTATTCAAGGCACTGGTTATGTAGAGCTCTAGTATGGTGGCCTCACATGTGCATGCCTCACATGTGCATGTTATTTCTATAGGACTTCCTGCTACTATTAATTGAGTGCTTACATGTTTTTTTATCTATCAACACAAATGTTTTTTTGTTTTGTGTCCATATAGGGTTATTATCAAGAGTTTGATTGGTTCCATCGAATTAGAGAATAAGACTCGGGAATTGGTAGAAAATGTGTACTAACTTAAGCTTTTTATACTCTTAGAACTAAACAATCATTCCATAAGTAATCCTTAGGTATAAATTAAAAAATAATCAATGGACCAAGTTATGATCTCCCATTCTAAAGAAGTTTTAAGCAACTCCAAAAACACACGAAGTATGAGTTTTTAGTATTCATGAGGAATGAAATATTCATATTTATGGCAATATAGAGTTATCGATGACTAGAGTGTTGATCTATCATTTAAATGGTTTTCCATTGCAAGCCAACAAATCCCTGAGATCGAGTCTATTCATCTGCTCAAGATCCCAACTAGAGGAATGCATTGGTTTATCTTGGTGAAGATTGAACTTTGACCAACCAGTATACTCAAAATCTCAGGATTCTCTTATATAGATAATTATTGTATCAAGTTGACAAAAAAAAAATTTAGAACCATAGGAAAATCATTTAATAAGAAAATATCAATGTATTCATGCATCATATTATATTTAGCAGTAGCTTTGTACGTGATATTATAGAATACATTTATTTAGAAGTGTATGTGAAATTGGAGAGGATAAACAAAAAAAAGAGGAAGATATTTTAGGTGTGAATAACTCCAAAATAAATAGATCTGAGGTTAATCTATATATATGGTGGAAAATTACCATGTTTGTATCACTATGTATATAAAGGTCCAGTTTCTTCATATGTGGGTAGAGAAGTTTTACTAGATGATTGATTACTCTAATCTCTACAAACACAAGTATTGTCAAGCAAACCTAAAATAATTCTCTCTATTAATGCACTACATTCTAATCTTGGAATATTGGAGTGCACTTAAAACAATAGGACATATCCACAAGGTATAACAAAGATGATAATAAAGGAGAGGAGGAATGAGAGAGGGCTATTTTATCTTACAACATGAATAATTTATAATTCTAAATGGAGATACTAAACCATTGGGATATTACTAGACCACAACATGCAGACTGCTCAAAATTCAACCCATAATTTTTGGGTGAAACCAATCAAGAATTTGGATTTCCTATCAATCCTATTATTTTTCCATGTGATGTCCTTAATTAATTTTCACTTATTGCACATATAACCACATTACTATTTATTTTTTTCATATGACACAATCACATTGATTCTAGAGAGACTCTTGTCTGGAGAGATTATTAAAGGTTTGTGTATGCTAGGATCCTCTCAAATATTCTTGCCTTTCCACCTTGTACATATTCATGTTAATGTCTATTAATATACCCATTCATATGCTCACATAGACTAATAGTTGAATATACAAAGATATTTCCTTGGGATAACCCATTTTGGTACAATACTTTGGGAGATGTTGATCGATAGTATCACAATTACTCCAAACTAGGTGTTATAGCTCAAAACGCCACTAGTGTGCATTTTTTATGTTGGCCTACTCATTCACACATATGCCAACCATTTTTGCTGGAGTTCCTCTTAAAAAACACTTTTTCGTATGGTGTATGTGCCCTGATACATATCCAGAGTGCATACATATGCTAGCTTCATGCCTAAATGGTCGTGTACATATGCTAGTTGCATACCTGAAAGCCCACGTATACTCTAAAAAATTGTAAAAAATAATAAATTCCATGCTTTCCGATGAAGTTTACAGGATATTTTGGGTTGCACAACCATTTTACCTCCTGTATTCCTTCTGTTACACATTATTTTGGTCACACTGATGATGACTCTGCAAGCATGTGTTCAGGCTCTCAAAATAATCATTTACATGAGGAAAATGACTGAGTTCTTCCCCTACAAGGCAAGTTTTTAGAATGACATCATAGGCTGACAGTGGTACACAGTGCAAAAATCCTTGATTTCCATAGGCTACTCTATGTCTAGCTCGTGGGGTTTTCATAGGAAGCTATATAAGGCCGGGTGCGACAACGTTTGAAGCTAAGGAAGAAGTTCACAAAGTTTCTAGAAGGATAATCTTCTAGAATGTGAGGTGGAGTCTGTATGGTTGTGATCTTATTGGCTTCTCTGATTTAGTGGGATTATCCTCATAATTTTAACCACTTCATATTCTCCTATATAATTATGGGTTTCTCATGGAAAAGGTTAAGCAATATTGAGCAAATAATTGCTGAAAGAATAAGCTAAAGAATGTGTGAAGGATCCTGTTACAACTGATTCTTGAGGCTTCCATTTGTCCATCAAGCTTTTGTGGACCATCTTCATACAAATTCGGAGCAAGTGTATGTGTGTGTTGGAACAAAGGACCACTGAAAGGGAACTTGCGTCATCAAGGAAATTTGGTTGTATCTTCCACTTTTACTTAATATGATACGGTGATATGCTTCTTTCCCATAAAATCATTAGCATTTTATTACATGATTCCTTGATCACATGTTTAGGTTTTTGTTGAATCTACAATTGTTTCTTTCACTTTGGTTGGTTTGTGTCATTGCAGATATGATCTCACAAGAGTACCAGAGAGAAGAAAGAACAACAAACATATAAGGAAGCAATATCTAAAGGTATGTCATCTATTCCTTCTTTGGTAGTAAATTCAATGATAGCAACTTAGGGAAAGCATCATGTCCTGTCTTGTTTTGTTCTAGATCCAGGTGGATCTAGGGAGATTATTTTATGTCCACATTCACCGATTTATCCAATAACACCTGAAAACTGAATAACCATCATTTATCCATATAAAAGGGGCCAGGGCCCTAGGGGGTAATTTGGACATATGAAAGAGGAGGCAAGTGAACTCTACCAACATTTCTCCCTTTTATTCCAAGTCTTTTTGCATCCTTCTCTAAGTTTCATCCTCATCATTCCCTATCATTTATCCTCCTTATAAAATCCATACCTTTTCCTTATATTGGCATGATGGTTGTGAGGATAACATATTGGGAATAGTGCACTTGGAGTCAAAGTAGAGGAACCTATGAGAGGTTCATGGAGCGATGTCAACAAGATTCAGTTTGTAACTTCCAATTTTTTTATTAATAAAAGAGAAATCTTTTTGTCCCACATTTATGCGTCTTGATGTTTACATTTATAAATGGTTTTCATGAATATCTATAGTTTTAGATGATCTTGATAGTTATGTATATGCTATTATAGTTTTCTCTGTAAATTTGTTTCAGGCCAGCTTTGGGAGGAGGCCTTCAATCTTGGAACAGACAGCGATAGGAAGGCATCTACAACAGACAGAAGGATTTAAGGTACATATTTTGATATTCTCTCCCTTCCCTTAATTATAATTAGGTATTTTTGGATTTTGGTAGAATAGAATCTTTTCTGTCTTTTAAGGTGTCAAGGCTTTGCCTAGTCTCTAGATTTGCATTAGGGGGATATTTTCCCATAGCACTAGGTTTAGGTTTTTGACAAACCTTAAACCAAAGTCATGGCTGAAATGTAGGTTATGAACATTATATTCTTACATATTGTTTTCTTGGACTTAAGATCACATAACTTTAATGTGTGCTTGTAATTTTTAGTAAATCGATGTAGTAGGGCCCATGGTGAAACCTTATTTAGAGATTTTAGAAAAATATTGTGTGAAATTGCAATTAGGTTCTCTATCTTCAAACAACAGTCCTAGAGTTGACCATGGCATTGGGGTGTGTCTATCTTTTTGTTGTTTAAGGTTGGTTGTCATTGATGTCAACCCTTGAAGAAAGCCCTGCATCACAAAGGTTTGGGTAATGGACCCAAGATTGTTTGATGTAAAGATAAATCATTATTGTCTTTTCATGGTTGATAAGAAGTAAGGATGGATGAACTCCAAAGTGGTCCCCTTATGATGAAAGCCCCCACGAGAAGATGCTTTGCGGAGTAAGAGAACTCGTGCTTAATTGTGGAATAATGAGATGAAGGACAATGAATTTGTCAGGTAAACTATCCTAGATGGATATTTCTTGTCATTCAATTTTCGATGGTATGTGGACTGTCACATAACTCCTCATGGTTAGAGAGTTATGGCCATGAGAAGTTTGAGACCCCAAGTTTGGGTAATGAACCCAAGTTTGATTGATGGATAATGATATGAATTATGATATATTTTCAGATAATACTATTCGATATGGATATTAAATGTCATTCCATTTTTGGTGGTATGTGGAACATCACATAACTCCTCACGGTTTGAGATTTATGGCCTTACAAAGTTGGAGGACCCTCATATGTCATCTAGAAGCCACAAAAGGTCAAAGTAGTCAAAGTAGTTTAAGAGATTTTAAAAGGTAAAAAATAAAGTGAAGTAATGAGTGTATTATAATTCAAAGTGAATACAAAATAATTTTTTTCAATAATAAATTTAATGGAGAAATTAGAAGTGGGTTAACCCTAAAATAAGGAAAGTGGGGCCAAGTGGCCTAGAAGATGTTTTTAAAGAAGCTACTTGGAGAGTATAAATAAGAGTCCAGGCTCTCTCATTTTAATAACATTTGAGCATATTTAATATATATAGGTTTCTTAGGTAAAAAAGGATATATAAGATGAAATTCTGAGGGAAGGTGAAGAAAAGATGGCCGAAATGCAAGGAAGGATAAATTCTTTTGATGGTGCTTTCTAAGGTATGTTATTTACAGGTCATCTCACCATTTTCGCTATAACTTGTTTTCTATAATGATTCAGACCGTGAAATTTCTATGCCATTGAGAAAAAATATTCAAGTATCGATGGTAAAAAATTCAGCTTGTGGGTCATTGTATTTTTGGATTTACACTCCATGGAAAATAGGGTTTGTGGCTAGTCCTGAAACTAGTCAAAAACAAGTGTTTCGGGTAAAAACTTCATAACTTCTTCATAACAAATAATTCAGTGAAACCAAATGTGTTGGTTAGGGTATAGTATGTAGTATGTTGGGTAACATTTTCATATCAATTCAATAAACATTTCTTGCGGGGCATGCTCTACAAGGTCACTCTCTAGAATAATCTAGAATTCAACAAGGTATGCCATTTTTTCTATAACTCCTTTTATGAGAGGTTCCAAGTAGTGACACTTGGAGGAATTGTATAAAACATACTGAAGAAAATTGTGTATCAGTTTCAAAGATTTATACAATACAGGTACAAAGTTATGATTACTTCAAGTTAGGGTTGTTGACTAATCCAAAACAAAGCATGTGAGACTAAAGAAAAGTTTGATGAAAATGCTAGTCTATTGTTGTTGAAGTTAAGGAAGGTTTGCAGGAATGTGATCATATACACCAGGTCTATTACAGAGCTACAAATCATATTTGGATGACGAAATTGATGAGGGATTTTGGTTGAGGTACATGTTGAGTACATGGTTAAGACAAGTAGTTGATGAGTTGGCGCATACATGAGGTGTATAGTTGATGATGTTGGTACAGATTGATGAGTCATAGTTGATGAGTAGTTGACACATGATTGGTACATAAGTGGTACATGGTTGGATGCACTTTTTAATGGTATAGGTTGATTATAGGTTATTTGGTACAGGTTGGTGCATGGTTGATGCACTTGTTTATGGTACAGGTTGATTACAGGTTGAGGTACAGGTTGATGCATGGTTGATGCATGGTTCAGATTTATTGATATAGGTTTACAGTGGTATATCTCACAGTGAAAGGTTGACAGTGGTTCCATCATTCTACTTCTACTTCAAGGTGGCAGGAAAGGACAAGGGCAAGTGGTTGTAGCCACCTTTCGGTTGTACCCGTAGAACATATGGGGTTGTAGCCTCTTTTTGGTTGTAGCTAGAGAATTGGGGAGTTGGAGCTTCCCTCAGGTTGTAGCCTAGAAAACTAGTGGGTTGGAGCCTCCTTCCAGTTGCAGCTAGAAAATAAGGAAGTTGGTGCTTCCAATGAATGTAGTTCTTTAAGACATATAAGAAAAAACATTCCGTGGTTTTCTCCCAATTTGGGTTTCCACGTAAAACACTGGTGTACTGTGTATGTGTATGTTTGTTCATTTTTTCATTGCTTATTTACTCTACAGTTATTGGATGATAATTCTTCATTGATATAACACTTGGATTATATGGTTAAAAAGGATTAAATTTCTCTATTACGTATTCACCCCCCCTCTCAGTAATCCAACAATTGGTATCATAGCAAGTTCCTTCAAAAATTAGTTTAACCACTAAAAGGTAGATCATGGAGAGTATCAACTCATATAAAAATGGAATTCCACAGTTTGATGGACAGAAGTATACTTTTTGGAGCATAAGGATGATGACATATATACAAGCATAGGGATTTCAAGTTTGGAAATCAATTATATATGGATACACAACACCAACAGTTCCACCAACAAATGAAAAACTAGTAAAAATCAGTGAGAATAATTCCAAATCCACAAATTCACTTTTGAATGGTCTCAGTGATACAATATTCACCAAAGTTGCACACTGTAAATCTGCTAAAGAGATTTGGGACAAGCTTCAAATTATTTATAAAGGATATACAAAAGTCAAAGAAGCAAAGCTTCAGACTTACAGAGGTTAGTTCAAACAACTAAAAATGAAGGAAGATGAAGATATTGCAGCCTACTTCTTACGAGTTGATGAAACAATGAATGCAATCATAGGATTGGGAGAAGATATTGAAGAATCTGTAATTGTTCAAAAGATACTAAGATCTCTTCCTATGAGATTGAACCCTAATATATCAACACTAGAAGAAAGATTATATTCAGACTCAATAAGCATGGACAAACTACATGGAATCTTCAAAGCATATGAAATGAGAACTGAGCAGGAAAATCCATATGTAAAAGAAGCAACCTTCAGGGCATCTAAAATATCAAAGAAAAATAAAAAGGAACAATAATAATATAGCAACAACAGTGATGCCTCATAATATGATGAAGAAGTGGCCAACTTCGTCAAAAGACTGAACAAGGGAGCCAATGGTAGGTATAGAGGTAAGATCCCTTTAATTTGTTTTAATTGTGATGGTATTGGTCATTTTGCTAACAAATAGAAATGATGAAGGTTACTCAAAAGGAAAACACACATACAAAGGAAAAATAACTACAAAGAAAGTTTTCAAGAAAAGCTTATACACCAAAGAAGACATCTCATCATCAGATGAAGATGAAGTCAGTGACAATGAGACAGGAAGAGTTCTATTCATGGCAGTAAAAGACTCTGACAAAGAAGACTTCGGAGAAGAATATGAAGAAGTCAAAGAAGAATGTGAAGAAGTCAAAGATGAAATTGAAGAGGTAGAAGTTTACTATCGAAAAGAATTAATGTGTGCCACAGAAGTTATCAGAAGAGAAAAGAAGAAAAAAAAGAAAATACAAGCAGAACTAGACAAAAAAAAGGACACTCAAAATCTAGAACAAATGATCACAAAATTGAAGGTTCAAATAGAAGAAGATAAAAGAATTGAAGAAGAACTCAAAGAACAACTAGAAGAAAATAACAAGATCATTGGAAACTTGGAAGCAGAGGTTGTCACACTAAGAAAGGATATTCAAAAGAAAAATATGCAGAATAGCTCAAAAGTTTTGGATGACATTATCAGCAGTCAAAAATC
>JZKD02S2323377.1:377051-407646 GCA_000966675.3 Picea glauca | reverse complement strand
GAGGAAGGAAAATTATCCCCTGCCCAACATGGAACACATTTTACAGAGGGTCACTGGCGCATCTAGGATGTCCATGATTGATGGTTTCTCTGGATATAATCAGATATCGTTCATGCCTGAGGACAGAGAAAAAACAACCTTCGTCACTCCTTGGGGCATATTCATGTATACCAAAATGCCTTTCGGACTGATGAATGCAGAAGCAACATTTCAGTGAGCCATGGACATAGCCTTCATCGGGGAGAAGGACCAGTTTGTGGTGATATATCTGGATGACATCATAGTCTTCTCCAAGACTGATAAAGAGCACTGTTGCCACTTAAAAAGAGTCTTCCTGAAATGTCGGAGGTATGGCCTATCATTAAATCCCAAGAAATCATTGTTTGCTATGCAGGAAGGAAAGCTATTAGGTCACATAGTGTCAGCAAAGGGAGTAAGGATTGACCCAAGCAGGGTGGAGGCGATTTAGGCCCTGTCACTTCCCAGGTCTAAGAAGGAAGTTCAGGCATTTTTGGGGAAGATTAATTTTCTGAGGAGATTCATCTCAAACTTCACTGAGATGATGAAACACATCATAGCTATGCTCAGGAAGGGCCATGAAATAAAGTGGACTACCAAATCTAGGGAATCTTTCGCGCAAATAAAGAAATCACTGGCTGAGGCACCTGTGCTAATCAGTCCCAATTACTTCAAAGATTTTTTGATATTTTCTTTTGCTTCTTTTGATACAGTAGCAGCAGTCTTACTGCAGAAAAATGATCAAGGACAAGAGAAGCCTATTGCCTTCTTTAGCAAGGCCCTGAGAGATGTAGAGCTCCAATACGAGATCATGGAGAAACAAGCCTATGCCCTGGTGAGATCCCTCAAGGCTTTCAGAGTCTATGTCTTGCATTCAAAAATCACTGCATATGTCCCTTCACCCTCTGTGAAGGACATTCTTATACAACCCGACATAGACGGAAGAAGGGGTAAATGGATAGCTAAGATCCTCGAATTTGACCTGGAAATTAAGCCCACCAAGCTAATAAAGGGGCAAGGTTTAGCCAAGTTATTGGATGAATACAATTACAAAACTATGGAGATTAACTGCATCAATGAGCAAGCTGAGTCATCCAACAGTAATTCCCAGATCACCATACCACTAGAAGCATGTCCCTAGTACAGGGACATCTTGTACTTTCTGTAGGAATTAAAGCCCCCTGATGGACTGGGAAAGAGCAGGGCCAGAGATTTAAAGCTCAAAGCAGTCAAGTACTGCCTCATCGACCGAGCCTTGTATTAGAGAGACCCTCTGGGGATATTATTAAGATTCCTGGACCTGTTGCAAGCACAGAAAGTGATGTTCGATTTTCATAGTAGTCTCTGTGGAGGTCATCATTTTTGGAAGACCACAGCCCATAAAATCCTCCGGGATGGATATTACTGGCCTACTTTGTTCACTGATGTTTGCAGGGAAGTCATGGCTTGCATTAAATGCCCGAAGTTCTCAGGTAAGCAGCAACTCAAATCCCTGCCACTAAAACATGTGGTAGTTGCAGCACCTTTTCAGTAGTGGGGATTGGATTTCATCGGAGAGATTCATCCTCCCTCAAGTGGCCAGCACAGATGGATCCTCACTGCAACTGATTATTTCACCAGGTGGATAGAGGTTGTCCCCACCAGGAGCACTTCTCACAAAGTAATCATCAACCTCTTGGAAGACATCATAGCCAGGTTTGGCTGCCCAAGCAGGATTGTCACTGACAATGCCTCCCCCTTCAGGTCTGAGCCTCTGATCAAATTTTGTGAACAATTTTGGATTTCGTTGGTTCACTCTACTCCATACTATCCTCAAGGAAACGGACTGGCAGTGTCCTCCAATAAAAGCCTGATCAAGCTTATCAAAAAGCTATTGGAGGACAATCAGAAAGCCTGGGACTCAAAGCTCAAATTTTCTCTCTGGGCCGATCGTGTGACAACTAAGAAGTCCCTGGGTCTCTCACCTTTCCAACTTGTTTACGAAATAGAGGTCGTTTTTCCCACTCAGCTTGCCTTACCTGTGGCAAGTTTCCTCCAGGTCCTTGAAGGAGAACCTAATCATATACTCAAAAGGATTCATCAGATGGTGGAAGTGAAACAGATCAGAGAACAAGTCATGGACAGAGCCTACAATCGTCAGCAGAAGATCAAGCAGGCTTTTGACAGGAAGAACAAGAAGAAGAAATTTGAGCAGGGTGATCTAGTGCTCAAATGGGATGCACCCAGGCAGGAAAAGGGAAAACACAGTAAATTTGATGCCCTCTGGATCGGGCCTTTAAAGATCCTTGAAGTATTTTCAAACAACATTTACAGGTTGCAGGATCTGGAAGGCAATGAAGTTTTTGGCAGCCCAATAAATGGGCATTTCTTGAAAAAGTGTTTTTTGTGAGCCACAATTGGCTCTTTTTGTTTCGTTTTGTACATATTGTTTCTGTTTTCATTTTTTGGACTAATAAATGACTCCATAGCCCAACAACAAAGGCACTGGATCTGCAAAAGAGTTCTTAGAGCATCACAGGGATGACTCTATCCCCCATGGAGCCAATGTTAGCAATATTTCTTGTAAGGAGGGTTAGAATGCAAAAAGAATGGGCTAAAACCCACTTGTCCTAAGTTTTGAATGTAAATGTGCCTTGGTAAGCAGTGAACGGATCTGGACGACATGCATCTGCGCACCCAAATCAACGACACATATGAAATTCCGGACCCCCCTTGCCTTTCTACCTTTAAGCGGGGGGGGTGTTTCTGGAATCACAGGCGCAACTCTCCAACGGTCCAGATTAGCGCGCCCGGATCAACGACGATGTGTGCCATTCCGGACCCCCCCTACCTTTCTACCTTTAAGTGGAGGGGGGGGTCTGGAATCAGACTCGCAACTTTCCAACGGATGAGATCTCAGTGCTCGAATCGACGGCACTCACACGATCCACATCATCCTCAGCTGCTCTACGTTTAAGCACGCGTGGGCCCTTCTCTCGTCATATCACCTTCCAACCGCCATTCTCCTACTACCATGTGTCATCCATCTACCTCTCCTCTTTGGTCTGCGTGGCCTTCCTCCCTTCTCATCATCCACACACCATCCGCCATGCGTCCCCTTCCCTCCACGTCAGCCTCCCCCTAAAATGTGTCCATCACACCTATCCTTCCACCTCCTTCACTTATCACATTTTTCCATGTGTCCTCCCTGCAATCTTTCTCTCCCCGCTGTCGTGGCCCCATCACTTCATTATTGTGCCCCACCTTCCGCACTGTCCTCCCCGCATATCCTTTGAGTTGGTCGGTTATTCCAGGTGGCTGCATGAGAGGCCCTCCACGTCCAGAAGGTGCAAAGCTGGCCGGGCCATCCATAATCCCGATATTGCAGTTATTGAAGCGGTTGGTGGTGGTTAGACATTACCTCCACCTTAATGGGAAAGCACGACCATGAATTTAAGGCACGTCGATTCGTCGTTGGAACTGTCAAAGAATTAAGATTGTGTCTGACATAAGTTGCATGGTCTTTCAGATGTTGACTGTCAGAAGCCATGCAGATACAAAGCTTTCAATGCAGCGTCTTGATTTTTCTACTGTTGTTGTTTTGAGTATATGAAGGCGTTTTCTCCATTTTGTATCTATGGATGGTTGAGCTGAGCTCCCGGTTGTAAATCTTTAATGAAGCATTGATACTCTGGTTATGTATGAACTCTTGAGACTTCTTGCCTAATGAATGCCAGTTTCTTTTACATCTTTGTTACACTATGTTAGAAACGCTCGGAATTGGAGGATCCAGTCGAGCTTATAGCTATTATAGGATGATGTTGGATTGGATCACTGTAGCAGTTATGTTGTTTCTAGTCAGTCCTTGTGTTTTCCACAGCGCCGAGTGACTTGGAATTGGAGGATCCAGTCAAGTCCTCCTCAGTTCCTTGAGACCCTGAACCAAGAGGATCTTGCATTTAGTGTCTTTCTTCTACAGATAGTCGAAAGCCTGTTGCCCAAGCTGTCTGTTCACTCTCCTCAATAAGTCTTCCACCTACTCACCCTTTTATCAACCCACTGGTTGAAGTTGGATCAAGACCTCCTTTGTCTCTTATGTACCAAATTCAGTCCCTGAGTTAGAGTGATATCTCCTTGAGTTTTCCTCCATTTGATCACCTCTTTAAAACAAATCATGACATTAAACTGATGGGCGTCGGGCTCTTCTCCTGCTAGCAATCCAGGAGTGACTTCCGTCGCCAACACCTGTCCACTTACATCTGATGTAAAGAGAGGCTCTATGTAAAGGCCACAGATGTGACGATGACCTTCTGCTTACTATGAGGATGGATCACAAAGAATACGAACTTCTTGGTCTGTGAGATGACCTTACTTCATTAATTAGTAGAGATTAAATAAATAGCAGTAGGCAACACTACCTTTGGTATTCTGTACAATTGTCTAACCAAAGTAATAATAACACTGCGGGGTCTAGACTCATACATAGTGTGACACTTCCACAAATATGGTTGTCCTAAAAGAACATCACAAACTTCAAGGGGAGAAATATCACACAATACAACATCTTTGAAAGGCTTGATTTCGTAGGGCAGATGACAATGTTGGCTGACACAAATATCTCTTCCTGGGAGAAGCCAACCAATGGTGTAGGGTTGTAGGTGTGATGTCATTGGCAAGGCTAGCCACTTGAAAACCTCTACTAAAATTAGGTTCTTTTGACTACCGCTATAGACAATTAAATGAAGAAGAGGCCCCTTTACCCACATTTGTGAGTGAAAGAGGTGTTCCCCTTCCTCTGGTTCTTCTGGTCCGCTTGAACAGACTTTGGTGGTAGTGATAGTGGCACTGGGTTCAGAATCAATAATTTGCTTCCCTCCTTTAGGATTTGATTCAGAATCAGAATCAACCTCTGACTCGGAAGCCTTCAGTTTGGCCATGAGGGACTTCTTGGAGCAACATTCTTCGGTGTTGTGCCAAGGGATTTTATGGTACTCACACCATTTTCCCATGTCCTTCTTCGTCTTCTCATTTCCCTTCTTGTGTTGCGGCTTGGATTGGTTGTCCTGAGGGAAACCATCTCAACTTGGTCCCTTTTTGTGTGGGTTGGGGCTGCCTTTTCCCTGCTTCTGCTGTGAGGGGTTTGCGGATCCAAACTCTCTCCTTTTCTCCTTAAATTTCTGCTCGATCTTGACAATGTCTCTATAAGTCATGCCCAATGAGGCGATTTACAAGAAATCAATTTTTGTTTGAATGTATCTATGCAAACAACTGCGATATTTGAGCACCAGATGATGCTCAGAGTCTTTGATACCCAATTTGATGCATAGGGTATGGAAAATATGGGTGAAATCTGGTACTATCTGGTCCCTTTCTTGACATAGGGTGGTCCATCTGGTGTACTGGTCCTCATAGAATCCAACATGGTAGTACTGTTATTTAATGGAATCCTAGAAGGAATCCCATGTAGGGGCCACCACAAAAAGTGTAGATTCCTCCATGGCCTTTTTCTCATAGTAAGTATCCCGCCAGTCCTTAACAAGGGGAATGACCTTGAGGAGTGAAAAAGTGATCTTTTTCCTATCAAAAAAATTGTGGACCAAAAAATACCCTTCGATCAAATTCAACCATTTATCTACAACATTCGAATCTATCAGTCCTTCAAATAATGGAATATCAAAATTTAATTTTACCTTGAAGGGGGTTGCATGGCCGATTTATGAAGATGCTTCTCCTGTGGGTAGTCATTCAAGGATCTGTGCGAAGTTGTCCATCATTTCATTCCTTTGTCACGTGAGGTATTCAAAGAGCAACATTTTAATAGGATCTCATGCTCCATCATCTTTATTTTCGTCCCCCATGGGTTTTTTTCAGGATCAGTGTGGGGACATGGATGAAGAAAAACTTCGAGCTGTACCCAGATCATGTCGGGGACATGGATGAAGAAAAATAAATGAAGAGAAAACCGCTCTGATACCACTGATCCAGATTTAGGATTGGAACAAACTGATTAACAAACTGAATATAATAAACACAAAGATATGAAGAATGACACATATATCTAGTGAACAATATCTTCTATTGAATAATGAAATAGGATGAAACTGTAAAACTGCAGAATTGAAACACTTGCTTGAATGGTGGTAGCTATCTCTGAGAAGTGATGTGGCTACTATGCACATCCGTATGATTAGAATAGATTACAATGAGGCTCCAGGGGCATTTTTTATATTACTGATGAATTCCAAAATCCTAGATATCCAAAAAACCTAACCCTAGAAGGTGAAACGCCAAAAGTCATGTGGGCCCCTATGGGTAAGTTAGTGTAAGTTGGTACCTCAACTTCCCAGGGTCATAAATTTTGCATACGACCTTCATTTTAGGTGCATGATAGCCCATTGGAAAGGTATTTCAGAGAAATACAAATTCCTCTATCAAAGATTAACTATCTCTACAGTTTGACTATGGTGAGTAAACAAATCAACGTTTAGGGCCCCAAAACGGCCCTGGAAGTACAACAAGATGTCCTAACATGAAAACATACAAAATTAGACAGTTGGATTAGGCGAGATGCCACCTGTATCCACCAAGAGGATGTGTGGGGCTTCAGACAACCCCATAAGTGTATAACCCACAATTACAAAGGAGTACATAAGAACGTGCTGAACAAAAACGAACAAGAGGGGCCAGTTGGAATAGGTGGGTGGCCACCAATATCCACCTGGATCAGTGATGCAAAGCACATTGAAGAAATACTGCGTTCCACATATGAAATAAAAACTATAGGAGTGAGATATAATGAGGAAGCATATACCCCTATCCAGATGCGAATCAATGTAGAACCTACAACCCCATGTACGACTAACACATCAACAAAGAAAGAGTTGTTTAGAGAACAAGTGACTGACGATCAGAATAAGATAGGAGATCGGAATAGAAGTGAGGGTACAAGTGGAAATACCATTCGCAGTACAGGTAGTGGTACAAGTTGAAGTACCAGTAGCAATACCAGTGGAAGTTCAAGTCTGAACAATAATACATAGACAGTAGTATTGTGTGGAGTAGGTACAACACATTCAACAATGGTAGGCATAGATCCAATGATAATATTACCAAAGTTTCATGGGGATGGATCAAAATACCTAGAGAAGAACCTATCCATGTGTGAGAAAATATGGGAAGTGAAAATATTCACTTATGAGGCAACAAAAGTAGCGTAGTTAGAAATAACGTTCAAAAACCGCACGTTGGATTGGTATATGAGTCTAGCAATAAACAACCCACATGGTGTGTCGGGAACAATATTAGAGATCAAGAAGGAATTGATCAATCATTTTCAACTGCCAAAATCAGAGCATCAGTTTATGAATGAGATGATTAAGGTTAGAAAAAAACCAAGAGAATCTATGTGGGACATTGATCAGAAGCTTAAGACATTGAAAGGTAAACTGAAGTATCCCATTTCTGACATGCATCATAGACAATTTTTTATAAACTCTCTGTTACCACATTTTAAATATCCATTGGGACAAAAGAAATTTCAAAACTAGGAAGAGGCACTACAAGAAGCAATGCAGTTAGAAGAGAATCAGTATAAGCAAACATATCCAACTATAGAGGATATGAAGGAAGACTTGAAGAACCCGACAGTGCAACTAAACTAGAATAAGAATATTGAGAAAATAGAAGTAGTGTGGTGTAACCTATATAGAATAGAGGGACATCACAAGAATGAGTGTCTGACATTTGCGCAGTATCTGGGAGTAGGGTTTCCAGATAAATTACCTAAATGAGGGCCTTGGTGCGAAATATGCAGGACACATGGGCATGATCCTTATCACTTCCCTATGATGCAAAATTACAAGACAACATCAAAGAGTACTTTTAGTAACTTTTGTAAGTCAGTGGGACATGAAGACAAAATTGTAGAAATTTGGAGTTAATGAAGGAAAGAAGCTCAAATGCATACATGATGCAATCTGAGTTGATGGAAGGATAGACTATGCCACATTTTGGTAGTTCGCAACAATTTCAAGTAGTGCCACATTTTTGGCAACCCCCACAGTATAATCATGAGCCACATTATCATCAACAAAACATGGGTCCACAGGGGGACAAAGGAGGATTCAGAGGTAGAGGAAGAGGAGGAATGGGTAGAGGAAGAGGGCCTATTATTTGCCATAATTTTCAACAACAAGGACACTATGCCAAAGAGTGTCCTCAACCAACAACAACATGTATGTATCGTCTCACATCATGTCATGTGACAAAATAATTTCTAAAAATAATGACAAAGATCCAACAAAAGAGGAATTTAAATAACCAGAATGTTCAATGGATTGTTGGAGAAATAAGGGACACTGGGAGGAACATCACTATAGTGACTAGAGGAGGATTTAAGATAAGAGAATATGCACATGATCAAAATAAGGAGTCTCAGAGCTGGATTAAGAAGAACACTCAGCCACAACAACAATTTGATGCAAAGAAGGAGAAGGAAACTTTCAAGGAAGCAAAGAAGGAGTTCCTAAAGGAGAAAGACGCTTCCACATCAAATACTGCACCAAGGTATGATACTCTTATTTGCGATATGCCCCAGTCTTTGTATCATACTTACAAAGGATAGAAAACAGAGAAAGTAAGTAACTTAAATAATTTCTTGGGATCTTGCTTTAAATTACTTAATGATAAGAATGCCATGGATTTGTTTAAAAATATGCTCGAGAAATATAACATAGAATAAGGGGTAGGAACAGAACCGAAGAAGATTAATCAAGTCCATAGGAAGAAAATAACCAGTAGAGAGTTCATATTGAATGAAAATATATGAGACTTTAACATAGGAAATTTTATCCTCGACTTAGGATCAAATGTCAACATTTTTCCAAAGAAGACTTGGGAAGCAATGGGAGAACCTACACTAGGGTATTCCAATATCCAATTGAAGCTAGCAAACTAGTAGAGAGTGAGTCCCATAGGTAGATCGAAGAATACAATAGTGGATTTAGATGGTGTGCGCACTACAACAGATTTCGAAGTAATGGATATGGTCGACAAGTCTATACCATTTCCAACACTATTGGGAATTGATTGGGAATTTGAAAATCATGCCACAATTAATTTAAAGACTAGAAAAATGATATTTGAAGCTGGGAACTTTAGGGTAGTAGCACCTTTAGATCCCTCAAATTGTGAAATATATGTGGAACTTGTGCCTGACAGTGTTCTAGAGGATGATGTAAACCAGTTGTATAGGACTACTGTGCGAGAAGACGATTATGTGAATCCAACTGCAAATGGAGTACTCAGTTGGAGGAGTATCAATTATGATATGTCAGATTCAAATATTGGAGTAGAAAACTAGCAAAAACTATTGCATGAAGTATCTACTAGGAGGTGCGCCAGAGTTACACATGCAGTAATATGGGTTGTGACAAAAGTAAGACAGTTTCCCACATTTACTAAAGAGGAAAATTTAGAAAAATTCTTGACAGAGTTTGAATTAGAGGTTTTGGATAGTCATAGATTACTAGTGTTGGATATAGCACTAAGGGACAAACCTGAACGATGGTGGGGTGCGCATAAGGAGGTAATCTAGGATTGGTATCACTGTAAGTGACTGATGCACATAGTATTTGGTAGGATTCAGCAGGATGGACCCTTACAAATGTATGATGGAAGAGGGAAACAACATCATATAAATGATTGTTTCACTAACTGGAGATTGTTACCACTAGGGGAATGGACAAATTACTTTATTCATACCTTAGAGGGAATACCAAGTAATTGGTACAAGGAACAAGAACTACGCAGAGAAACTGTGAGTTGGGGTGCAGTGCAACAAAACTTTATTAGGACCTTTTCATTTGAAAGTGAGAATCCATGGGTGGATATGGAATTACAAAGGATGAAAATGAAGATATTTGAAGAATATGGGGTAGATATAGTGATACTAGACACATATTACATAAAATAAACACTTGACCAACTAGTTTACTGTTATTAGGTCACAGAGGATGAAGAAGTAGAAGAAAACCCACGTGACATACAAATAATATAAGGGGAATGAGAAAGAGGGTTGGAAGGACCCTAGTTACAATAAGAAGAATTGTCTGCACCTATGAATATTAAAAAGGTTAATATTGGGACTAAAGAGAATCCCATGATAGCCAACATTAGAGATTACTGGGATGGTGAGACAATGGAAAAGATAACTGAATTACTGCGTGAGTATAATGAATTATTCCTAGCCACATTTTCATAGATGAAGGGGTAGCGGGAGAACTTGGAGAGATGAAGATACCCCTCAGACTAGATGCAAGACCAGTGAGACAGAGACCATACATATTAAACCCTATCTATAAGCAAAAGGTTAAGGAAGAACTTGAAAGAACGCTAGAATTAGGAATCATAGAGCCCATGGAAGAATCAGAGTGGATTAGTCTAATGGTGGTGTAGGAAAAGAAGAATGGAGGGATTAGGATATGTGTGGATCTGATAAAGTTAAATGACGCATGCCTGCATGATCCATTTCCTACTCCATTTACAGATGAAGTTTTAGAGAATGTGGGAGGACAAGAAGTCTACTCCACAGATTGATTTTCAGGGTACCATCAGATTAGAATTTCTCCGGAGGACAGGTACACAACTGCATTTTAAACAGAGTGGGGCTCATATCAGTGTACAATAATTCCATTTGATTTAAATAATGCACCGTGAATATTTTCCAGAGTAGTAGTAGTTGCATTCAAAGATTTTATACATAATTGTTTAGAAGTTTATCTGGATGATTGGACAATAATCAGTTTATTGAAGAACCATGCAGAAATTTTGAGGTTAATGTTAGAGAGATGTACGAAATGTCATATTTACTTGAACATTAAGAAATGTATATTCAGTAGACTATTTGACATCCTACTTGGACACATTTTATGAAAAAAGGGCTTGATAGTAGACCCTGCAAAGATTGTTGTTATTGTCAATTTACCACCACCAAAGTCAGTGCAACAGTTGAGAGAAACATTGGGCCACACAGGGTACTATAGGAAATTTATAAAGGGCTATGCAAATATTATTGTGCCCATGGAGAATATACTAAAGAAAGATATCAAGTTTCAGTGGAATGAGGAATGCCAAGAAAGCTTAGATATATTGAAAGAGAAGATGGTGACAACACCAATTTTTAATTTTCTATATTGGAGAAAGGAATTTCATGTGTATGTGGACACTTCATCCATCGCACTTGGAGCAGTTTTGGAAAAACCATGTGAAGGAGACATTGATCACCCAATATATTTCTCTAGTAGAAAGTTATCCGAGTCTGAGCAGAACTATAACACTACAGAAAGGGTAGGTCTAGCAATGGTATATGCCTTACATAAGTTCAAACATTATTTAATGGGTCAACATTTTAAGATGTTTACATATCATTCCACATTGAAGTACCTAGTTAACAAGCCAGTGTTGGGGGAATTATCTGAAGATGGTTGTTATTGTTTCAGGAATATGATTTTGAAATCATAGTAAAACCAGGGAAGATGAATGGAGGACCAGATCATCTATCAAGAATTACTAATGGAGAGGAGACAAAGAACTTGGAGGAGAATTTTCCTGATGCTAATTTATTTTTTGTTTAGATTGTTGATGATTATTTTGTTGACATTGTTGGATTTTTTAGCACAGGAATGGATCCCAAGGAATTTATTGTTGTGCATAAAAAACAATTGGTAGTGCATGTTGTAGACTATCAACTAATTGCAGGTCATTTATACGAGTTAGGGGCATAAATAATTCTAAGAAGATGTGTGATGGAGCATGAATGCTCCATGGTGCTAGCAAAAGAAGATGAAGGGATAGCTAGAGGGAAATATGCAGGAAAACCTACAACAAAAAAGGTGTTGCGTGCATGATTATGGTGGCCTACAATACATAAGGATGCAAAGGAATATTGTCAGACCTGTGATTTTTGTGAGAGGGTGGGGAAACCATCTAAAAGGGATGAAATGCCACTTATGCCCCAAGTAACTCTACATGTATTTGATAAATGGGTTGTGGATTTCATTGGACCCATTAATCCAATAGAAAGGAGATCAAGAGCCAGATACATCATCACCACGACAAAATACTTAATCATATGGGAAGAAGAAACCCCAGTAAAGGACTGCAACACAGTTTCTCTTTGAGAACGTGGTGACTAGATTTGGATTTCCTAGAATTTTGTTAAGTTATCAGGGAACTCAATTTATTAACAGTAAAATCAGATCTATGACATAATAATTCAATATACGTCATCAAAAGAGAACACCTTACCATCCCCAGGAAAATGGTATAGTAGAAGATTTTAACAAGATTCTAGAGAATGCATTGAAAAAGATTTGCAATGTGAACATGGATGATTGGGATTTGGAGGTATCAACAATATTATGGGCTTAAAGCACTACATGAAAAAATATTACATGACAGACACCATTGAAACTTGTGTATGGGAAGGAAGCAATGGTTCCATTGGATTATCTAATACCTAGTATATGCATTGAAAAAATCACCAACATGACATAAGAAGGTGTTGTGCAGGAAATATTGGATCAGTTGATGGAGCTGGAAGAAGACAAAATTTTAGCAGGCTTTCACCAAGAAGTACAGAAAGCAAAGGACAAATCTTGGCATGATCAACACATAAAGAAGAAAATATTTAAGGAAGGAGATCTAATTCTCCTCTACGACAACATGTATTTATATCACCCTGGGAAGTTCAATATGCATTGGTTAGGGACTTATCAATTAGAGGCCATCACAAATGGAGGTGTTGTGCAACTGAAAGATCTTGCAAGGAAGAATATCAGAGGACTAGTGAATGGTATTCGACTGAAACTGTATCAATATAGTTGACCTATCAACCTGAGGTAAAAAAATAAAGAGAAGGTATGATTGTACATATTTTATATAGTAGATGTTATAAGAAAAAGACAAAAATCCATAAAAAGAAGAAATGTAACAAAAATAAAAAAATATAGGATAACATTAAAGGTTTTGATATAATAAAATTGTTAGCATTAACAAGTGTGCCATAGAAAAACCGGTGTTGAAGACACTGGGCACATGAAAAATAGGTGACATAAAAAAAAGTGGAGCGCGCAGGAAAAAGTGAAAAAGAGAAAAAGTGAAAACTGTCATTGCAAAACAACTGTCATTTCGTCGTCCCGCTATAAAGTCGAAAAAGAGGGAAAATGTGGTCATTTTCATATTTTCACTAAGGAGAAGAACGAAGAGCGAGAGTTGAGAATGAGAGGGTGAAAAGTGATAACAACAAGTGGATATTTGTGGTCAGTAGTTCAAATTTAGTAGAATGTCACCACTGAGAGTTGGAGCGCCGAGCAAAACTGAGCGAAACACGAGAAGTAGTGCTCAGGTGACAGCGATGCAAGAGATTCCCACAGTCATGGATGTGGATGAGATTCACACACCAGAGTATGATCCTACTACCATGCACATGGAGGAGGAGTAAAAACCAACAAAGGGGGTTGAAAAACCCAAGGAGGATGAAAAAAGGACATAATCTGATGCGTCTAGGGGAAAATGGATGCATAAAGAAGAGCATGCCATATATTTGAATCAACAGGGTCTAGAGTAGGGCCTAGAACAAAAAGGAGACTGTGAAACAAAGCATGAGACCATACCAAAATATGGGGTATCATCCACAAAAGGGAAGAATAAGGTGCGAGTAGAGAGAAGTGCACAAGGCGTACAACACACACAAGCTAAATTGGCCATAATGATGCCTAAGATCCCTGAGGGAGTGAAGGTCGATGATGAAATGGTGACAGGAGTAGATACCATCAGATACTAAGACCATGATGTGGCTGATGCAATAAAATTCCCATACTTGGTGCCACATAATTATTTGGAAAGCAGGGGAGAGGGACCATCAGGCGCGCCACTGTTGGATCCTGCGTAATGGATCATGGGGATCTACAACACATGAATAATGAATTTATTGGATATACAATAAACACATCAATGGAGGTGTCAATAAAATCCTAGAAAGGGTGCATGGAGGGATTTTATGGAAGGATAGGCTAGTTCCTATCAATGTTGATTTGATCCTACCCATGGATGGGGAGAAGCCAGAGCAGTATTTAGAAGAAAAAACAAAGGAAAAATCCATTTCTAATAAAATAAAAGCAAATTATGGTGCAAAGAGAGGTAGCAGGGGAACAAGGATCAGTGACATCAACAATTTCCAACAAGAATGTTAGGTTGCAAGTTAATGCACAAGTGTAGAAAGGAGGAGGTACCCACATGCATAGTAGAAACTGCAACACAGTGCTTGAAGGGGATCTCGATGAGTTGGGCCCCTTATCTACTGAAATCATTCTTGGAATATTTCAAGGACACACAATATTGGGGTTCTAAGTTCCACTACTCATGGTTACTCATCCTCATTGCATTGGTGGGATGGAAAGAACCCACATACAACATGTTCCTTTAGAGGATAGGAAAGTGTGGCGCAATGCGCTACACATTGATTCGAAGCACATATCACCCCAAGACAAATAAAATAAACAATAACATATTCAAAATGTACTTAATGAATATACATAATAGGTTGGCAGACACATGGAGGATTTACCCAGGAAGTGTCCAGGAGTTTGGACATATAGTGAATTTCCAATCATCTCGCCATAGTATGTGGCTACATGAAAAGAGGGATCCGACAGAGGAGTGGATATAGTTGAATTACTGCATGATGACACATGATATCTGGATGGAGGTACAAGAGTGGTATGAAGAGTGGAAAGTGACAATGATCCCAAAGACAATGCCAAGAGGAAAAACTAGGATGTAGGACAAAAAAATCCCGAAGTAGAAGACATGCACAAACAGAGTGAGAAAAAAGAAGAATGACACACAAGGCCAAGAAGGGGGAAGCAGTCCCATATAAAATAAAAGTAGGACAAAGAAGAAATCACAACGTGGTTCTACACAAGGATGACCACGCACAAAACATGCACCAAGAGGAATGACAGAACATGTGTGCACAAAATAAGTACAAACAGAGGCACAAGAGATATCTATGGAGGAATAAATGGTGCAAGATACATGCATGGATACAAATATGAGAGAGGCATATGATCCATTAGATTCCCAAAGAAAGAGAACATGGGAGCAAGCAAGTGGCTCCAAAAAGAAGGCGAAGGCCCAGAAAAAACCAATGGAGACATCACTGACAACAGATGATGTGGAGCTGATAGCCATGACAATAGAAGATCGACTATAAGAGGTGTGGGAAAATGTTGAGAATAACCTAGCTTCAATTTTGGAGAAAGTACAGGAGGTAAAAATTGCGCTAGAGTAGTTGAGGATTAGGGCAGAGTAAAAACATAAAGAGAAACCAATGCCCACTAGAGAAGGAGCACCTGTTGGAGAAACAATGTAAATTACGACACATGGGAGTGTAAAATTTATTATAACTTATGAGATGTTGTTCATTGATGAGGAGACAACATAGAAACCCCTAAAGGACATTGAGACATTGGACTTGACATTTCCTAATATTCCAACAAAGGCGATGTATAAATTACAGGTTAGCGTCACGTAGGAGATTCAATCCAGAGCAAGGGCTGACACGACGAATTTAAAAATAGCATAGGAGGAGAACATCATAATGAAGGAAGTCATAAAAAATGAAGGGAAGGAGAAAAATATGGCGCAACAAAAAGTGGACGAGATGGAGAACTAGATACATGCAGTATTTCAAACCATCTAAGACATCACAAAATCATAGGGAGTGTCTTCAGAAGAGAAGATGAGAAAGATAGCGTAGACATTGCAACAATACAAAGACCAAATCAAGGAAATGGAGGAGCACGTAGTACCTACTACTCCTCCAGAATTCATATCACAAAGAGATCAAAAGGTGACAACATTTGTAGAGAACATTTCCCAACTATGGAAAAAACTATTAGAGGATGGGAGCCTATAAGAGCTACAAGGGAAGGAATATAAATTGCACGCAACAATGGAAGATGTCAAGCAATGACATAGGACAATGTCACTGCCGGAGAAGATCAATACTGCCACAGAAATGAAGAACCTACAAGCAGATGAAAAAGAGGTGCAGACACAAAAAATAGCAAGATAGGCTCAGTTGGATCCCCTACAAGAAAAGGTGGAGAAGTTGGTTGTGGAGATTGATGCAACTAAATTTCACATCAAACATATAATATTGGAGGGGGGAGAGATCTTACGACCACCGGTCACCATGCAAGTGGTATAATCCATGAAAGAGAAGAGCATCCAGGCTCAGGAGCAATGCCAATGGATAACAGATATGTACAAAGCACTGGCACAGGTAGTGAAAGACACTAGAGTTCGTGAGTGACTTGGGATGAGTCATGATGTCAGTGTTGAGGGCCTGTTGGCGCAATACAATTTTGAGAAAAATCAAAGAAGTTTTGAAGGAATCAGAGTAGCACTAGAAAATAGGAGAGTGCGCCGGAAAAAGAGGAAAATCAGTGCCGAAAATAAGGGAAAACTCGCACCGAGAAAATCAATTATAAAATGGACAAACTACCAAGTTGGAAAGTGGAGAATTGGTTTGATCGAGGATCAGCCGAGACGAAGTCAAGGAGAAAGTGGACAAACCTAATCCTTTTAGGGTTAGGATTTTTGTAAGGGCTTTGTCCCAGGTTTGTATAAGTAGAATGTATTAGGGCGAGGATAGGGTGGTTGTCATTTTTTGTTGTTGAGGTTGTATTAGGTATTTTTCCTTGAGTAGAAGATCTTATTGAGATATTTTGGCGATATGTGGAGGTCGAATATAATGGAGGAAGAATTGTACAGTGCACAACACTATTTTTTTCAATAATATGAATAAAGATCCCAAGTGACAAATCTTTGTGGATGTAGCCCCAGGGGGGGTGAACCACGATATATCTATGTTTTATGTGATTGTATGCAATGTGTTATGTTTTCATTTACTTTAATGATTTTTTATGATGAATAT
The DNA here is from genome assembly GCA_000966675.3 of Picea glauca. Taxonomy (NCBI): domain Eukaryota; kingdom Viridiplantae; phylum Streptophyta; class Pinopsida; order Pinales; family Pinaceae; genus Picea; species Picea glauca. Next base: position 390,647 of record JZKD02S2323377.1, on the reverse strand, counting down.
GTTATATGATAAAGAAATGAACACTACACAATAAGACTAAGATAATAGACTATGCATAAAAACACTAAATAAATGAATGCTTTAGCTAGTGTTTAGATCAAAATCTTGTGTTACAATAGATAAATGCTTGTCATTGAACACATGAAGTTATAATGGTTAATGAAGTACTATCAAAATAATGGTGACAATGGTTTGGATTAAAATCCAATAAGGGTTTGAAGGTTCACATAAGTAGGTTAGATGCTTCTGAGAGATACACATCCCATCCCAAGGTTGTAGAAATCCGAGTCCTGTGGCCACCATGGATGGTTTTAAGGATGGAAATTTATTTTAAAATGTAGAAACTTGGTGAATTTTACTTATACTTCATATGCCAACTATAAATATTTGGTGATATTTTTGTAAAAATATTCAAATTTCTAAGGATTTTATATAGTTTTTATAAAATTTTGGCGATTTTTAAGGTAAAATAATTTTATGCTATAGAATTTGGGCGAATCATTTTTAAAATAGAGAATCTAATTTTTGGAAAAACCATGGAAAATTAGTGAAATGTAGCCCCTAAAATCATCCACGATGGCCACCCATAGAAGCCATCTCGCGTGAGACTGCGCAACGCATTTTGTGCGCTACATTTCCTTCTAGTATCCAGAAGGGTAGATGATAGAAGGGTTTGCTAGTAATCACATAGTTATAACCTGGGTCAGCCCAAGTAACCCAACATTCAGTAATCCCACAAGGATGGGTAAAACATCAAGTGTTAGCTCGTTTGAGTTGAATTAACCATTCTTCTTAGAATCATTTTTAATGACTTGTTGATGGATTCAACTTGACCGTTATCCCAGGGATAGTAAGGAAATGAATGTTCCTGCCTAAACCCCATTTTCGATGGTAGTTTTGACATCATGCGGTTCTTAAAGTGACTGTCATGGTTGATGACAATATCTCTCGAAACTATGAACCCATCGATGACCTGATTAAATATGAATAGTGGTTTTGTCTCCCGATCATTAGAAAAATTCGGCATAGCCTCGACCCACTTATTAAAGTATTTGAGGACTACTATTATGTAACGATGCCCCTTGGCTGAAGCTAGGTTTCATGCCATGAAATCAACCCCCCACTTGGTGAAGGGGCCAACAATGATGATGGGAAACACTGGAGCAGCATGTGAATGCATTTTATTAGTGAACATTTGGCATGGATGACACTTACTAACTGCTTCAACACAATCTTTGAAGATCATAGGCCAAAATTATCGTGCACACAAATTGTTTTGGGTTGTTTCCAACCCAGATAAGTGACCCCCACATGCTCTACTCTGGTCGTCGTTTAAAAAAACCTCTGCTTCTTCAAGAGTTAAAAAATTCCTAAGGATCGATTCCACCCCTCTCTGATACAAAGTGTCAGTGATAATGAGGTATTTTTTCACCATATGATGGATCCGTCGCCACTCGTCTCTCAAGCAGTTTGGAGGGAAATTCATAGTTTGGAGATATATAAGGATATCCCCATACCATGGATCAGAAGAAGAGATGAGGAAAATGTGCTCATCTAGAAATCAGTCTGTCGTTTCTCCTTCCTCTTTCTCTACTGGAAACTCTAACATCAACTCAGCAAAGACTAAAGAATTATTATATTTCACACATGCAAAGTCCAAGTTGAACTCTTGAAGCACAATAATCCACTTGTTGTAATTCCCGTCAATAATTCTCCTGGTCAAAACATATTGAAATAGATTGATTGCGATGATGTCAATTTTATTTCGCGATATAATATAATGTTGGTGTCGCTAGACAACATTAAACAATGTGAGTTCCAGTTTATCTACATGCGAATATCTAAGTTTAGGACCCATGAGAGCGTGGCTCAAGTAATAGATGACATGCTCTTGGAGCTCGTCATCATCCTCAATTTGAACCATGCCGATCGAAGACTTAGCTTCTGCCAAATAAAACAAACAATATCAATTGTAATCCAGGGAAATCAACAATGCAGTCTAAGCCAAAACCTTCTTCAAAGCATCAAAAGAAAATTGTGTAGCTTCATCCCAATAGAATGAGAACCATTTCTTCAAAAGGGGCATAAAGCCCTTCATTATGTTAGCATAGTTCGAAACAAAATGCCCAAGGAAATTCACCTTTCCTTGTAGGCTATGAATTTGTCTGATAGTGCATGTGTGTTGGTTATAATCTCTCTTTCTATCTACTTCTTGGCTGACACAGGTTCAGATCTGAACATGTTTCCAAAAAACCCTCTAAAAAATATTGGCCCTCTTGATAAACCATAAGGCAACATAGCACAAAGAATGTACTATGCAGTTTCACATGAGATAGTCCTATGGGTGACTGAAATTTTCAGATTCTTGCAGTCTAGGAAAGAGTGGGGATATGGGATTGTAGCTAATCCTCTAAGGCCTTGATGTGGTTGTTCCTTTTTCTATTCTTAAGATTCGTACATCTATTACTTCTATTCATGCATTTTAAGAGATCTAATAGAACCATTCAATCATCCATTCATATTATAACTACTGACATAAATTAAATACACAATACACAACACAAATGACACAAGTTTTACTGTGGTTCACCCCCCCCCTAGGCTATGTCCACAAAGATATAGCTTCTTGGCTTCTTTATTTAGATTTATTTAAGATATGGCACTATGCGCACTACAATTCCGACTATACAACCACAAAATAGCTTCCACTACCTCTGTGAGGTGGACTGTATCACACCAGGATCCTCATCCTACGATCTAACCCTCATGATCTATCTATTTGACTCTCCTACAACTAAACAACTTACAAAAAGGTATCAGATCTTACAGTAATTGTCCTAGCCAAGAAAAACAATATTCTCTAACATTATGGAACCCCGAACTAAACCTCCTAGGTACTCATTTATACTCATTTTTTTGGCTTATCAGTCATTACAATCTCTTAAAAAAACCCTAACCCTAACATGGTTAGGTTTTCTTGCATGTGCACCTTGCAGGATTTCCTCCTTTGCCTGCAACGTTTCCTTGCATGTGTTTTTTTTCTTGCCAGCTTTTCTTTTCCAAAATTGGCCTTATCTCCAAAACTACACCTTTTCTCCATGTTAGGTTTGTGCCCACCACACCCCCAACACTGACATGTGGCTCGTCCTAAGCCACTTAGCTAGTGCACATTCCTTCGATGATTGTTTCCAAAATTTGGAATTTCTCTGCTAGTTCTCGTTCTCACATCTTGACCTGCGTTGTTTTTCTTGTCAGTGCCTCTACAGACTGTGTTGTGATATCCTCCTAGATCAGTGTTGGGCCCTCTTTCTATTATTAAACCATGATATTCTCCTCCTCCTCCAACCACATGACCATTTGCACTTATTTCTCTTGGAGGGGTTCTACTTCCTCCTGTCTCTCCTGTTTTTGCCTTTGTACGACTTTTAAGTCTACCTGTAGCTTCTTCAAGTCCTGATTACCGTTCAGGCGCTCTTTAATGCTCATTGTTTTCTGTTTTTTCTTGAGATATTGTACAAATATGTTGAGCCTTTCCTCTTCTTGGTCCCATTGTTGGACCTTCTCATTCTCATCCAACACTATCCAGGGCTGCGCGACTCTGTCAAAAACATTTTCTGCTGCACTTGCGTGCTTCTCTAGTTCTGCTAATTGGAGTGCAACGTCTTGTTTCCTCTTCTCTATAACCTCTATAGGATTTGTAGGAGTCATATTTTATTTTAATTCCTCAATATATTTCCTATAGTGTGCAATGGTTTGGGCAATAAGCTTGAGTTTCTCCTCTGCGCTTGTGTTCTCTTCTTGTGCACTGTCAGGGATGTGATTGTACACTGATGTCACACCATATTCTATTCTATTTGCATGCTCCTTTTCCTCCTTGGTTTTGAGCTTGACCTTCTCGACCACCAATTCCAAGGAATCCTTGGCATTTATCATCTCTTGTCATTCTAATGCATCTGTTCTGGTGCGTGATTGTACCTCCTACACAACATTGAATTGGATCATGTACAGTTCCTTGGTAGGTATTCTTGCTAATACTAGTTCTACTTGCACTAGATCCTTTAATGGTGGCTGGGATATAGTGTCATCCATATGGAACATGTTAGGTGTCATTCTAAAAGTCAGAATCCCCTGGGAGATAGTTTGAATTGTGTCCTTCTCACTCGGCGCAGTCCTTGTTTCTCTTCCTGCTGCTTCGGGAAAAGATTTTGTTTCCCTTTAGGCCTCTGTGATGACTTGATCTTCTTGAGTGCCTACTTTATCCATGCCATATACTCTTGTATTTTGCCTCTCTAGTGCTCGTATTCTTCAAATTATTCCACTGCGTGGTCCTGCAATTTCTCTGCCACGAGGTCTGCATCATCCTCAGTGATAGTTTATTCCAATGCTTGCTTATGCACCTTGGCCTTCTTGTGCGCCCCCTCATGTGTAATCGAGTGCTTGGGTGGCCTTGTTTCTTGTGGGGTGGCTGCTAAGAAGGTTTCTTGCATTGTAGTGTCCTCCACCCCTTGTTCCTTTTATCTTGGGGTAGTTTCCTTTTTCTCTTCCTATGCATCGTTCTTTGACACAATCCCGTTCTTCTGTTGCGTCGACTTTTGGTTGGGTTTCCCCAACTTCGTTGGATTTTTGGGTGTAGGGGTGTCACCTGTAGGTGTCTTGGTTGACCCTACATCTACTTCTGTACCCTTAGGCACCTCTTGAGTCAGGACTTGAATCCTCCACTCATCGTGCCAATCCCTCATTACCATTTCTACATCCTCTTTAGTGACACAATATCTTAACTGTAACCACTCCTTCCTCATATCCCTGCATGCTTGGATCCACATACTATGCTTGGTCACTTTGAATTTGGCGATATCTCTGTATTCTGTGACCACTTCTAGAGTGATTCTAAAACTATTTGGAATGCTCTCCTGTATCTTGCTGAAGTACCAGACAAAGGTACCTATGTTGACACTTCTATGCTTCGGGTTCGAAGTTCTTCTCAATGATGTGTACTGCGCTGCATAAAAATGACCTATCCACTTATAAAAATGAGAGTACGGGGGCTCCTTCCACCTGATCAATGTGATCAAAATGCACAACCATGAATAGTGGAACTTTTTTCCCAAGTCTTACGCATCTTTATAGTCATCATGGAACAGGTTCAATAAATATAGGGCCCAATTGAGAATTGTGGCATTGGCACATTGTGCTGCAGCTGCGATGAACCTGGTAGGGAATTCCTCCTTGAGAAATTCTTTGAACATCTTGTAGGCCATGATTTTGGTGTCTATTCTTTTTTCTACGTCGCTAATCCTCTTGATTATGATCCTGTGTGAGCCCCTCTCTATTTCATAATTTTTCTTCATCTCCTCGGCCAAGGATTTGTCCTTTTTTTTATCATCAAGGTACTGCGTGAGACTCTTTCCCATAAATGGAAGAACTATGATGAATGAAATTAGTTACACGTCTATTGAGACAAGATCCTCCAACCATAGGAATTCTCCATGGAGGATTGCCATCAACTGCTTGATGCATTTGTTTACCTATTTCCCCCTGCCAAAATGGGGAATTTCGAGCAAGTTCAGAGTTCTTGTGTTGGTTAGGATGGTTTCCCATGGTTTTGGTTGTATAATTGGGTCACCAAAGGGACTTGTGCCTATACTTTCAAGGTATACTTGCTACGCAAAATCTAGTAATTTTCCAGCATCGACCACATCGTGGTACGAATACTGTAGTATTTCCACATATCCTAGAAGGGAATGCATGGCTTGTACCCCCTCAGAAATGCGTGGTAGGAATATTGCTGCATTAGGCTGTGTATGTGGTGACTGTGCCATGGGATTTTTTCCCTTTATTCTTGGTGGCTCACTTGAGGTCCCAGCCTTCATCTGTCTCTCTTCGGTGGTAGAGTCTGGCTGGTCGATAATGTCTTCCACCAGACCCTCCTATTGCTGCATAAACTCTACTCTGGGTGGTAGTCTCGGTGCGACAACATCTGTTTACACTGTGGTGGACCCATTTTATTTGTGGTCTCCTTCGGCCCTCGTAGGTCTCTATGGGTTTCCTGTGTCTTCAGTCTGTCAGCCTTGCACACTATCCTGTGGGTCGATATCCATGCCAACCATTAGTAGAGGTTGGAATTATTCCTCCATGGGTGTGGGGCTTTATGGTTCTACGTGTGGTGAGGGAATTGTTTCGACATCGATGAATTCCCCTCTTTTTGCAGTTTCTGGCTCGACCTCGCTAGTTTCATAAGGTGCCCTAACACTGCTTCTGGTTTTTCTCAATGTTTAGCTCGGCGCGTTAATATTTGGTGGTGCCATCGTAGGCACTATATGATTTCACCATATGGTTGTTGACTGGTTCACACTGTGCACTCGTCAAGTCAGATTTGCTCCGTGTTCTCTTCTAACGCTGTAATTTTTCAAATTCACAATAAGTTGTAAATTTCCCACGTTTCTCCTTTATATAGTGCGTGACATCAATGCTGTGAAGCTTCTCAGAGAATCTTCCTTGGCTACGATTAATGCAATGAGTATGTTTCGTTTAATTTCATAAATGCCCCCAGTTGGTGCCTTTTTACCCTAACCCTTGTTTTTCTCTTTTGTAGATTGTTGTTACCTTTTCCATGGTACTGAACTTTTTGAGTGCGCCGCGCATTTTTGCTGTAACTTTTCCTTAGTGCGTATTGTGTCACCCATATGTTGCGCACATACTTTTTTATTTTCGTCACACCGAGTCCACTTCCTCTGCACACTATATTTCCCATTATTTTTGTATTTTCTATCTTTTCTATTTTTGTATTTCTTTTTCCTTTCTTAACTTCTACTATAGTACACTATTTACATGATTTATTAATGCACTATAACTTTTAAGTTCTAGGAGGTCAACTGTCCATGTACAGTATTAGTCGACTCTCATTGATCAACTTTCAGTTTTGTGCCTCCCAATTATTTTAGCTATACCGATCCCCCATTTGTGACAATGTTCACTTCAAATGGCTCCAACCAATGCATTCTGAATTTACACGGATGCTGAAAAAATTTACTTTCATAAAGCAAGACTAGGTCTCCCTCCTTGAAACTCTTTCTCTTGATATGTATGTCATACCAAGTTTTGTCTCTTGATTTCTATACTTCTTGGTGGAATCCTGCCAGAATTTTATCCTCTTCCATGTCCATTAGTTGATTGATCCTTTCCTTTACTGTGCCTCTTTCTATCATGTTGGTGATTGTTGCTACGTGCAGACTAGGTACCAGAAATTCTAATGGTACTATTGCTTCCTTCCCATACACCAATCTGAATGGTGTCTATATTGCCAGCTTCTTACATGTAGTCCTGTATGCCCATAGTACTGCTGGTATCTTCAAATCCCAATCATCCCCTTTGACATTACAGATCTTTGTCAGAGCCTTCTCAAAGATCTTATTGAAGGATTCTACTGTTCCATTTGCTTGAGGATGGTATGGTGTAATTTTTTGATGATATACTTCAAACTCCTTAGTCATAGCCTTGATAGTATCATTGATAAAGTGAGTACCTTGGTCACTCATCAAAATCCTTGGACAACCAAATCTAGTGATCACTTGCTCAAACAAGAAGGTTGTTGTTGTCTCTGTGCTACAATCGTTTACCAGTGATGCTTCTTCCCATCTTGTTAAGTATTCTGTTGCAGTAATGATATACCTTGTTCCCAACCTTTTTGTTGGTGGGTTAATTGGTCCCACAAAATATATTTCCCATTTTTCAAATACCTGCAAAGTTACTTGCGGTCTTAGGGGCATCTCATCCCTTATGTTAGGTTTACCAACCATTTGACATACATCACATCTCTGGCAATATTCCTTAGCATCTCTGTGAATTGTTAGCCACCATAGTCTTGCACGCAATACCTTCTACGTGGTATATTTTCTTGAATAGTTTCCTCCATCTATTCCCTCACGAGCTTCTTCCAAATTTCTAGGCCTTTCATGTTCTAGTACACATCTTCTCAAAATGATGTTTGCGCCCATTTTGTATAAGTGTCCTGCAATCATTTGATAGTCTGCATCTCTGGCTACCATATTATTCTTCTGTGCAGTACTAAACTCTTGTGGTGCAGTTCCTGTACTCAAGTATTCAATGATGTCAGCAAAATATTCATCAGCTACTTGGACTGAAAATAACTGTGCATCAAGGAAGTTGTCTTCCAAGTTGGTAGGATCTTCTCCATTGGTTACACTTAATAGGTGATTAGGTCCTGCATTCAACTTCCCTGGTTTGACTATCACTTTAAAATCGAATTCCTGAAATAACAATAGCCATTTACAAATCCTCCCCCCAACACTAGCTTGTTGACTAGGTATTTGAGGGTTGAATGGTCAGTGAACATCTTAAAGTGTTTTCCCAGTAAGTAATGTTTTAACTTTTGAAGTGCATAGACCATAACTAGGCCTTCTCTTTTTGTAGTTTTGTAGTTCTGATTTGATTCAGACAATTTTCTGCTTGCAAATGCTATAGGATGGTCTAAATATCCTGGTCCTAGCTATGCCAGAATTTCTCCCAGTGCTATAGCTGATGGCAGATGCATCTACATGTACATGAAAAGTATTTTCCCAATATGGGAATACTAGAATAGGTGTTGTGACCATATTTTCTTTCAGGGTGTTCAAACCTTGTTTACAGTCCTCATTCCACTGAAATTTAATATCCTTCTGTAGCAGTTTTTCCATTGGCGCAGTGATCTACGCATACCCTTTTATAATTTTTTTGCAGTATCCTGTATGTCCCAATGCTTCTCTCAACTGGAGCACTGATTTCAGTGGTGGTAAATTGACAATAACTACAGTCTTGGCATAATCTACTAGAAATCCTTGTTTACATACTATATGGCCTAATAATATTCCAAAAGTTGTCCCAAAGATGCACTTCTTGATATTCAATGATATCTCGCACTGCTTGCATCTTTCCAACATTATCCTTAATACTTACACATGAGATTTCAATAGACTATATAAAGTATAATCATCCAGATACACTTTTAAGAACTAATGTATAAATTATTTAAAGGAATCTATGACTACTCTTGAAAATATGGTTGGTGCATTCTTCAGCCCAAAAGGCATAACTGTGTACTGATAGGATCCCCATTCTTTCGAAAAATTGGTCTTGTACTTATCTTCTGGGGCTATCTTGATCTGTTGATAGCTTGGAAATCAATTTGTAAATGAATAAGCTTCTTGGCCTCCCACATTCTCTAGGACTTCATTTGTAAAAGGTGTAGGGAAAGGGTCATGTAGGAAAGAATAATTCAGTTTCCTCATATCTACACAAATCCTTATCCACCCTTGTTTCTTCTTTTGAAATACCATAGGGATTATCCATTCATATTCCTCCACTGGTTCTATGATGTCAGCTTCCAACATTCTGTCATTTTTTTCTTCCACTTTCTACTTATATATTGGATTTAGTTTATATGGTTTATGTCTGACAGATCTAGCATCATGTTTGAGAGGTATCCTCATCTCTCCTAAATCTCATTATATGCCTTTCATTTCTGTAAATGTTGTTGGGAATACGTCACTGTACTCGCGCAATAACTCTATTATCCTTTCTACTATTTATTCATCCCAGTAGTCTCCAATGTTGGCCATTTTAGGATTGTTAGTTGTGACAATGTTGATTTTATTCACTTTGATAGGTGAAACAAATACTTTTGATTCCAATGATGGACCTTCCACCTCTCTTTCTCCTTCAATTTCTATAATCTGAACGTTGCACGAGACATCTTCATCTGGTGCTTCTTCCTGGACACGATAACATGACACTAGTTCTTTCACTGTTTGTCTATTCTATTGTTGGTACTCTATTATGAGTTCAACCTCTAGTTGATGAATAAATATCACCCCTCTTATATGTTTAAGTGATGAATCCATGTTGGGGTTCTCATGTTGAAATGAGAAGGTTACTACAAAATTCTACTGTAATGTTGTCCATTCTGCAGTGCCTATGTGTAGTTCCTGTTCTATATACCAGTTTTCTGGAATTCCTTCTAATGTGTGGATGAAGTGATGAGGCCATTCCTCTGGTGGTGTCATCCTCCATAGTGTTATGCATTTATCCAAATGTTCTTTCGGTTTCCCTTGTCCATCATATCTCTGCATATTATTTCTTCCCTGCTCTGCACCAAATATAATGCACAATAGTTTCTTACATTGGTACCAGTCCTTAACCGTTTCTTTGTGCACACCCCACCATCTTGCAGGTGTAGCCTTGAGTGCAATATTCAGGGTGAAGAGCCTCTGATTTTCCATTAGTTCATCTTTGCATTTTGTTAGGAATTCCTCTAAATAGTTTATGCCATGAAAACTAGGAGTTTCTTTGATCTTTGTACCCACCCATCTTACTGCATGGTCTATTCTTGTGCACCTTCTTATGGATACTTCATGTAATCTCTGCTGCCAATTTTACAACCCTGTATATGAGTCAGAAGCACATGATGTGATGCTTCTCTAGCTGAGTACCCCATCTGAAGTTGGGTTAACAAAATATTATTTGCACGTGGTGGTTCTGTACAACTTTTTTATCTCTTCTAAATCTAGACAAGTTGGTTATACAAACCTTTCTCCTTATGAAGGATCTAATGGCGCAATGACTCTATATTCTCCTGATTCAAATGACATCTTCCTTGTTTTCAAGTTAATTATTTTTTGGTTATCAAATTCCCAATCCAGTCGAAGAAATGTTGGATAAGGTGTTGTTCCATCCACTGTTTATATCACTTCAATGTCTTCCTTAGTGGGCACTCCATCTAGATATACTGTCACACCCTTAAGCCTTCCAATTGGAAGAACTCTATGTTGGTTTTCTATTTTCAACTAGACAGGTGAGTAGCCTAATGTGGGCTCTCCCACACATTTCCATGTATTCTTGGGTAACACATTTACCTCAGAGCCTAAATCCAGTATGATATCCCCCATATTGAAATCTCCAATGTTGGCATTCAGTCTGAATCCTCTGCTTTTCCTCCTTCTCCTGTGGAGTTGATTGACTGTTTTCTTCTCTAACTCCCTCTCTTCCTCTGTGTTACATATTTATAACATATTATACAAAAATTTAATAGATGATGGATCATTCAATAGTTTAACACATGATTGCAGAAACATCTTTATGGTACTTACTTGCGCTATAGGTGGTACTTCAGTGGTGTGATTCATTGAGGAGGGGATTTCATACATTGGTACAGTCTGAGTATGTTGCACAAATGATGTAGATGAAAAATATTATTTGAGGAAATCCTTTCTGACCTTCTTGAATGTCTCATTTTCTTTCAACGCATCAAACTACTTCTATGTCTCAGTATTCTTCTTCTGGTGTTGTGCTGGCTCCAGTTTCACTGCGTCAGTTCCTATCTTAGAACCTTCTCGTGTGACTATATTGATATTTCATCCATCATCCCTTATGTTTGTAGAGATCCATTGTACATTTTTATTGTTTTGATTTCTCTTTTCCTGAATATTCCCCAATAATGTTGAGTAGTCCTCTGTATCATGGTCTATTGTGTGACAGTACATGCATGTTGCAGGTGGGAGTTGGAATTACCTTGCATAATATCCTGGTTGTTAGCAATTATGGCACACTACTGGACCTATGAATCTTCCAAATCTTCCTATACCTTGTCCTCCACCTATGTATCCACCTCGACCTCCTCGCGGTGCATTTTACCAAGGTACCTGATTATACTATGCGGGGTTATACTGTGGTTGCACGTTTTTATATTGATTTTGTGTAGTGTTGTACTGTTGCTACACATTATTATATGGAGGTGGTACCTGGTTGAACTGTGGTAAAAATTTCCCTATCATCATTTCATCCTGCACCCTATAGGTATCCAAAGTTCTTTCCCTCATCCAGTCCATTCTCCTACAATCTTTGTCATCATGACCCACTGATTCGCAAAAATTGTAGTATGAATTCTTGGGTACTTTTGATGCAGGAGAATTGCTATCAAATCAAGAAAAGTAGATGTAGAAGCGAAGTCGACACATCAATGCATTGAAAGAGACAAACCAACTCTTAACCAACTTGGTGGCGGTGTGGAGATCTTTTGGAATATCTCGTTAATTAATTAGTTGTATGTAAAGTCAGGCCACTGTTTTGAATTGACGGATCATTGTAAATCCTTACAAGACTATAATATATTACAAGTGTGTAATATTATCCTGTATTAGTCATTAGGTTGCATTAATTAAGCTAAGTAGGTAACCGCTAGAGTGATAGGTGATAGATTTTAGATAGGAGGAAGAAGAGCGGGGAAGCTCTGGGTCCTTAGACACGTTTTTCATTGTAATGGCTGTAAGAGATAGTAGTGTAATCATGTTTTTTTCTTTGAAATGAATAGAACAAAAAAAAATGATTCAATTTTACAGTGTTGATACTGTTTGACTGTTGTTATGTATTCTGTGAATGTATGAGGCTCATGAAGAATGAATAATTGAATAATTTTCAAGTGTTTCTCTTCTGTAAGTTATGAAAGGAGTGCATACCAAATGCAAGGAGTGCATGTGAGAGATTCTTTCTTTGACTCAAAGATCAGAAGAGATAGCGTGGAACTTTTTTATGCAGAGTGTGCATATTAAGCGAAAGGAGTGCGCATAGAGATGAACTTATTCTAAGTTCAAAAGCTCAGAAGGTCGAGCATAGAGTGTGCTAGGAGGGCATCAAAAAGTCTTTTTAAAGACACAAAAGGGTTGAATCCCTTGGGTACTGAGTAAGTTAAAATCTCAGGGAGGAATAGTTCAAGTTTTCACATAGGAGCGTAAGTGTGCGCCAAGGTGAAATCAAATTTCATTGAGAAAAACTCAAGAGGGAAAACACCACTGAGAACTTTGAAAAAATTGAAATCTTTCAAGTCAGGAAACAATTCAAGCTCATAAGGGTTGACGACAATTTATTTGGCAAGGAGATATTGAGAACTTGAATAGATGGTAGAGACTCTTGGAGGGAGAAGCGTTGATAGTCGTGTGCCATTAGATACAGAGAAGCTGCGAGGAGGATAAGACTAAGAATCATTCAATAATTAAAATATCATGATAGGTAGGAGTTGTCGATCTAAGGGGAGATCGAACCATTTATTCCTTTCATCGGGAAATTGGAAATCGAGAGTTGGAAAGGAGAAGAGAATTGTTTTCCAATTTTGCAAACCAGGAAGTCTTGATTTGAGAAGAGTTGATCTAGACTGTTGAAACATGGAAAATTGTGGACCGTTGATCTAAGGCAAGTGGGTTTCAAAATTTTGAACATTAGGAGAAGAGTGGATAAATAATTCACAATTTCGTGAAGTGCAAAGTCCTGTAGCTCTCGGAAGATGGGCCCCAACTCACAACCAGAGGTTCCATTGAGAAATATTAAGGGAGGAGCTAGTGCTCACTAGATTCCTAGTTCAGAGTTTGGGATTTTGATAGTTGGGAGAGTCAAGGTTGGATCCCATGAAAATCCCCGACATGTGAAGTCACAAAGTGACTTTTGGTTAAGCGCGTGGTCACAGCTAGTGGTCACGTGGAGAAGGCTTGTGCCCAGTGTTAATTCACGCAGGAGGAGTTTTATAAAGACTTGTGGATTGTTTCTCTAAGTTTC
>JZKD02S2323377.1:335065-357667 GCA_000966675.3 Picea glauca | reverse complement strand
CTAGCTCTTCTCTAGATAATCTCCTTTCGTTACGTGACCATGACTGTGACCACTCACCTAACCAAAGGTGCATCACGATTTTGCGTATCAGGTGTTTGTGTATGAGCCAACCCCGATTCTATGAATTTTGAAATCCTGACGTGGGGCCTAGCACATGCTAGCTCCTCCCTTATCCTTCGACGATGTGACCCTTCACTATGATCGTGGGCCAATATTCCAAGAATGTTGTGATTTCACGTATTGAAAACTCCTGATGTGATTCACCTCCATTCTCCCGAGGTCCAAAATCCCAATGCTTCAAGTCTAACGGCCTAGATCCTCCCTCAATCTGATGACTCAGATCAAATCGCACTCACTCCTGACTCATGAAATGTCGATATTTTAGAGTACCAAATCAATGGCTTGTGCTCCTCTGAATCTGACGGCCACTATCAAGTCGCAAACTTAGGCCTCACAAATTCCTATAATTTTTTCCTTTGACTTCTGTAATGTGAGAGTCAGCGAAACACTAATCGTTCGCCACACGTCCATTCTGATGGACGGTTCCGATGATTTCAAAACTTAGGACTTCCTTGGACAATCAATGGTCCATGTTCTCTCCTTCGATCGACGACTGTGATCAAGTCATGAAATCAGGTTTCCTAAGTTCCCAAAACTCTTACTTCTGATTTCCCGAGTTACAAACTCTCGACAAAACCAGATCTATGGTCCACTATATTTCTTTAATCGACGACTGTGATCAAATTGCGAAATTGGGTCTCGCGAGTTATCACTACCTTCACCTCTCGCTATCATGAACTACGAATCAGTGAAACACTGATCTCTCACCACGTGTCCTCCTTGACAATGGACAACTCCGATGATTTTGAAATTTCGTAACCCCACTCCTCCTGTGTACTTTCAAATATTATCGTGAGTGCTCCTTTCCCTGATCGGACGACTATGATTATTTTGCGCTCATCCTGAATGACTGAGATCTCTCCTCCTCTGCACTTTCTACTCATTGTGTGGATGCTGATCGGACGGTCCAGATCTTTCCCCCTGAGCTTATGCTTTCTTTAGACTTAGAATATTTTTAAAAGATTAAATGGTTTCAACGTTTATCCTTCCTTCGAGTCCCTTTCTTGGATCTTGTCCACACTTATAAAAAGTGTTATCCCTTCTAAGCTTGGTCTCGTGAAGATTTCAACTTCGCACGCACTCCTTGCACTTCAGGGATTTTGATAACTCAAATCTAAAGGATTTCTCGAAGATAAATTCCTCTCGCCCTCCTGGCATTCTCCTTTTCTGTTTCTTCGACTTCTGCAAAGTCCCTTCGAAACTTAGTCAAATATCATATCTATGCACTCCTTACACCAGATCTTTACGTAAGGTTCGAATTCTTGCGGATGAATGTGCACGCCTTGCACTAGTCTCTTTGCACTCCTTGCAAAGGGAAAGTTTTGTGTTATCTCTTCTGATCTTCAGAATATAAATAGATTCCATTAACTCACTCCTTGCATTCTTTGTGCACACCTTGCACCACTCGACAGAACATAAACAATTGAAACTTATACTAACATTCACAGTTCCATATATTCAAAACAAAATTCATTCATTCATTCATGAAACACAATAACAGAGAATTGCAAACAATGTCCACACCATGCATTGAGTAAATTTTCCTCTGTTATATTCAAAGTGAAAAATGGCTACAATTGAAATAAAAAACTAAAACTGAAAACTCAGAAATCTCCTACTAACTTACAGCTAGCCTCATTTAGGCGTACAAATCCTCTATTTATATCAGAGGGTTCTTAGGGTTCCCCTTGACTACTTATTTACATCAAAACCTATCCTGACAACTATCCTAGTGCAGTCATAGTCTTGAGCAGGAGTGGAAACTCCCACTTCGCTTGTGACTATTCAAGCATGCCTCAAAAGATTTTTCCGGCACTGAGTTAAGTCGTGCTTCAAAATATCTTTCGTAAATGCCAGCGTTGAGATTCTATACATATTCTGAGATGCTGAGAGGTCCTTCTCCGCATGCTTGATAACGATTCTCCTGCATCACTTTGAGTAGGAGGAGTTTGGTTATACAAGAATTTCAAGTGAAGACCTTAGGGTTTGAACACCTTAAGGAAATGTATCAGGAATATCCATATCTTAAGGAGGCTTATGAAGCATATGAAAATACTTTGTTGAGGGATAATACTTTATGTGCAGAATATTTAATCTAGGATGGATTGTTGTTTAAAGGAAGCCAATTGTGCATAGCAATATGTTCA
The DNA here is from genome assembly GCA_000966675.3 of Picea glauca. Classification (NCBI taxonomy): domain Eukaryota; kingdom Viridiplantae; phylum Streptophyta; class Pinopsida; order Pinales; family Pinaceae; genus Picea; species Picea glauca. Next base: position 355,400 of record JZKD02S2323377.1, on the reverse strand, counting down.
AAGAGAGATAATTTATTGAAAGAAAAGCATAGTGGAGGTCTAGCCGAACATTTTCGTCATGACAAAACATTTGCACAACTGAGTAGTTTGTATTACTAGCCAGGTATGAGGGTGGATGTGAAGAAATTTGTACACCGATGTAATATTTTTCAACATGCAAAAGGGAAGAGACAAAATACTGGTTCAGCCATTGCCTATACCAAAAAGGCCTTGGAATGCAATTAGTATGGATTTTGTATTAGGATTACCTAGAACCTAGAAGGGTAGTGATTCCATATTTGTTGTGGTCGATAGAGTCTCTAATATGGCACATTTCATACCATGCCAGAAGACAAATGATGCTACACACATAACCAATGTGTTTTTCATAGAATTTGTGAGCTTACATGGATTGCCCATAAGTATAGTTTCAGATAGGGACACTAAGTTTGTAGGAAACTTTTGGAGGAATCTACATAAGAGGCTGGGAACTAATTTATATTTTATTTCAACATATCACCCTCAGATAGATGGACAGACTGAAGTGGTGAAAAGGAGTCTAGGAATTGTTTTAAGGATTTTAGTCACTGGACAAGGTCGTCAGTGGGATCAGATTATGGCACAAGCAGAATTTTCATTTAACAATTCAGTTAACAGGAGAACTGGGAAAAGTCCATTTGAGATAATATATGGAAGACAACCAAGAGGGGTTGTAGAATTGAGAGAGTTGAAACAAAATGAACTCAAGAGTGCTAGAGAAGAAGATTTTTCTACATAAATGCAAAAACTTCATGATCAAGTTAGGAGGCAGATACATGATAGTAATCAAAAGTATAAAGACAAAATTGATAACAAAAGAAGGGAAGTTCAATTTGAAGTGGGAGATGAAGTTTTATCTCATTTGAGGAAGGAGAGGCTTCCAAGAGGAAAATATAATAAGTTGAAGATGAATAATATAGGACCATGCAAGATCCTTAGAAAATTTGCAACAAATGCTTATCAGATCGAGTTGTTGGACAATACTCGAATATCACTGATATTCAACATTGCAGATTTGTATCCTTATAACAGAGATGATGCTGGAGAATTATATGATTAGTAAGATATTTATTGGGAAGAAAAAATGCTCATAGTAGAAAAACCTCAGATGGAGAAAATATTAGAACAGAGAGTTGGAAGAAAAACCAGAAGAAAGATGCATCCTGGATATTTGGTAAAGTGCAAGGATCACCCAATGGAAGATTCAAGTTGGGTAACCAAACCTGATATTTTGAAGCATGGAAAAACAATACAAGAGCTCATGGACAAGAGTCCATGAATATTTTTTCCAGAGGAGTATGATGCAGGAGCATCACTATCAAATCAAGAAAAGAGGACGTGGAAGCGAATTTGACAGATCAATGCATTGAAATATCCAAACTGACTCTTAACCAACTTGGTAGAATTATGGAGATATTTTTGAATCTCTTGTTAATTAGTTAGTTGTATGTAAATTTGGGCCACCGTTTTGAATTGACAGATCATGTATTGATCTTATGAACTAGGCTTCTGAAATTCATTTATCAGTAGCTTCTTCACATCTGCAATAGTCTGTGTTGTTCCTGGTGGACTGTTTACAACTAGACTCATGTACCAATATAGTGTGTGGTCTCTTAGCATGATAGCTAACTGCACAAGTTTTTTATCCTCATCTATAATATTCTTTGCTTCCTAGATCTTCTTGCAAATAAATACATGATTTTCAGGGTCCTCAGATGCGTCTCCATGAAATTATGGTAACCTAATGGTGGGATCACGTCCTTCCATATTCAACTGTAATGAAATACTACCTTCGCACGATGTACATACTTGACTACTACTTCTTGAACTAGCTCCTCCAGTTGTTTCTCCTTGATTGGATGTACTTTCTGCTGTCTTTCTTCCACTAAAATTCAGTTGTCTAAATGGTGGTGTTCTTTCTAGTGTATTAGTTGTACATGGGGTTATGAGTTCCACAATAACACTGACATGGATCAGATTTATTCCTTTTGTTACTGCCTTTGGACCTATTTTCTTCCTTTCATATGTTGCATGCATGATTTCCTCAATATGCTCCATAGCTCGAAAATCCTCTACCTCTTCTTCATTACTTTCCAAACCCTCTCTATCTACTATGGATCTCTTCTTATTATTCATCTTAAATTGGTAGGGTGCTCCACTGCGCATTTTTCCAACTTTTCCATGATCTTCTTGATATGGTCTTCCTCCATCATGATTGGGTCCATGGCCTCCTCCTTCTCTCCCTTATCCATCTCTTCCTCCATTTCTCCACCTCTTGTCAGTGCTTCCCCTCCTTCCCCCATGCACACATGGAATTTTAGTTGTCTGATGTCATAGTCATTACACCTTTGTTATACAATAAGATCTTTATTGAAGTATACAATGATCTGATATATCTACCTTTGGGTCCCTTAAGAAATTCTTGCTCTGCTTCACTGTAAGACTTCATGGTATCTACTACAAATTATGTTATAAATCCTGCAACAATACTATCTATCCAGAAATATACTACGCACACGAATTTGTTGTTAACTTGTTGTAACTGTGAGATCTCCATAGGATCCCACTCAATCTATCTGATTCTATTTGTAGGGTGGTTGTATTTCAGCCTCAATAGCCATTCCTACAATACATGCGGTAAATCACAGAAAAATACCTCATGCAGGTTGCTAAACATGTACTTGTATAGATATTTTTATGGTGTTAACTTAGGGTTTCTTTTATCCTTCCATGCAAACTCAAGCTCCATTCTTTTCAACCAGCTTTTGATTTCCACCTTCGTTGGATTCCAGGTTTTGATAATTCCCTTCTATATGTTCATTTTCTGCATGATTCTTTCACAGATCCCTCTCACTCAATCCCATGCAGTTCCATCCTGAAACAAAATCATTTTTTGGTTATACTCTCTCTTTCTATCTACTTTTTGGGTCACCCAGGTTCATATTTGAACATGTTTCCAACAAAACCCTCTAAAACTATCGACCCTCATGGTAAACCAAAAGGAAACACAACACAAAGAATGTACTGCACAGTCTCACCCGAGATAGTCCTATGGGTGACTCTAATGCTCAGATGATTGTAGTATAGGAAAGAGTAGGGATATGGGATTGCAACTCATCCTCTAAGGCATTGATCCGGTTGTTCCTTTTTTCTATTCTTAATATTCATTCATATGTTACTTCTATGCATGCATTCTAAGAAATATAATAAAAGCATTCATTCATCCATTAATATTCTAACTACTGAAAGAAAGTACATACACAATACACAACACACATGAAGCAATTTTTATCGTGGTTCACCCCCTCCTGGGATATGTCTACAAAGATTTGGCTTCTTGGGCTCTTTGTTTAGATTTCTGCAAGATATGGCGTTGCACAGACTACAATTATGACTATACAACCACAAAACAAGTTCCAAAACCCCTATGAGGAGGACTAGATCACATTAGGATCCTCAGCCTACGATCTAACCCTCACGATCTATCTATTTGACTCTCCTACAACTCAAAAACTTACAAAAAGGTATCAGATCTTACAATCGTTCTCATATCCAAGAAAAACAAATGTTCTCTAACATTTTGTAATCCCAACCTAGATCTCCCAGGTACTCATTTATGCTAATTTTTTTTGGCTTATCAGTCGTTACAATATATTTAAAAAACCCTAACCCTAACGTGGTTATTTTTTCCTACATGTGTGCCTTACATGCTTTCCTCCTTTACCTACAACTTTTCCTCGCACGTGCTTCTTTTCCGGCTAACTGTTCTTTTCAAAAATTAGCCTTATCTCCAAAAATAGACCTTTTCTCCATGTTAGGTATACGCCCAATAGTAGGGGAGGTAGCTGAGTGATTTCCTTAACCTTCAAGGGGTAAACCATGATTAGTTTTTTCAAAACTATGAATCCCAAAAGACGACCAGAGGTCACACAAAAAATGCACTTGTGTGGATTCAATCAGATCCTATAGAAATGACACCATTCAAAAAATAAGAGGTTTAAGATATTCTATTCTCTCTTGCGTGAGTGAGTCATAAGATCATCTAAATATTCCTCCACTATATCTTTTAAGTCATGAAAGGAAAACATCATGGCTCACTGAAATGTTGCACCAATATTTTTAAGACCAAACGACATTTTCCTATAAGTGAATGTACCCAAGGGACATATGATGGTCATCTTCTATTGGCCTTCCATATGAATTTCAATTTGGTTGTAGTTGGAAAAACCATCCATAAATGATAAAATATCTCTCCCCGCACATTCATCCAAGATATGATCAATGAATGGTGTCGGTAAGTTGTCATTACGACACGCCTTGTTCAAGTCCCTAAAATCCATGCAAACACAGATCATACCCTGCTTCTTATCAATGGGAATAGGGTTGGAGACCCATTATGTAAGAGGAACTGGGTAGATAAAGCATGCATTAAGCAACTTTTCAACTTACACCTTTATTTCCACTGCCTTTCTTGGGTTCACAGGTCTCAACTTTTGACGAACCGATTTTACATTTTCATAGGTTCGAATCTCGTGTTGAACTATTTGATGGTAAATGACAGAAATTTCCTCATAATACCATGCAAAGACACCTAGAAAATCCTTAAAGAGTGTCGTAAATTGAGTGATCTTGTCTTGTGAGCATTCTTCTCCAATAAAGATGTTTTCAACAATTTCAAGATTTCTAGAAATGTTGATTGGGATCGTTTTTGATATGTTAGCCATGTTTCCTTCGACATAGACACCATGTATAGACAAGGGATTGAATACTCCATAAAAAATTCCAACCATGACTAACTTAAACTCTCCACTCTCTACTCGACTGGTTTCAAAAAGGAAATGCAATCTATGATGCAAATCCTCCCACAACCTTTTATCTCCGACCATTGCCTCGATGATTGCTTCTTATTAAGGCAAGATGACATCCAAATAGTCTTATGATCTTGAATATTATTTAGCCCAAATAGGCTCATGAAAGAGATCATCCTCCTTAGTGACCACTAGAGTTTGATTTGGGTCTACTGTGGCCTCTTGAATCGCTTGATAAACTAGTTCAACAATACATAAAGGTTAGACCATCCTGACATGAACTAATCCTTCAACTATACTATATGGTGAGGGAAGGGTCCATGGGTCCTGTATATATGACGTTATGAACAAATTGACCCTATGAACTAGAGTGGCATGAACATACGAAATGGGTGCAGGGAAATCAAAATATCCCATTAGCGAAGGGTACATTCCACAACGAATGCTCTTAGTGGATGCCTGATAGTTTTCAATCCAAGAGACAATAGTCCCATGGTTAGTTTCTATGTCAAAAAGGTTTGACACCACCTGATCAATAGTCACTATTCTTCCCTCATGGGGAAAACATATAATCCAAAAAATTGTCGAGAAAAAAACTGTCATGGCATAAGTCCATCTTCTTCCTAACAAGAGATTATAGTCAAGTGACATGTCAATTAATTCAACCTCAGCATAAACCGACTTACCCCCTAGCATAACCAAACACAAAGGAATCATACCACGTGGTATAAATTAACATACATCAAAGTAATTCAAGAGTGTAGGAGAAGGGGTAAGCTCAGGAGAACCGATAGATTTCCAACATGTCAAAGACATCATGCACTTGGAACACCTTCACCAACGAAAGTTCTATTTACAGATATTTGTTACAAACAACCCAAATATATATGCCATATGATATGGAAGGAAATGCCTCACATCAGTAGCATCAAAATTCATTACGAGCTGACTAATATTATCAACATCTCCAATAAAAGATAGCAACACAGTGCACTATGAGGGAAAACTTAAGAGAACCTCCAAAGAAGATAGTGCACAAGGCATGTGAGCCAAATCCTCCACAAATGAATAATTGGGAGTGACTCATGCATTAGTTTTATGTGTTTTCCTTTTATAAATTCCCTTGGGTATGCACGACGTTGTCTCTTTCTCATGATTCTCTATATGGAGAGGGGCTTGATCCTATGAATTTTTCTTACCTTTCTCAATCGACTATGGGGTATAATAATTCTGATTTGACATTGACAAGTCTACATAATTTATCTTCGAGGATTTAAGCATGTTTACTACTCATTTATATCTATCAGAGGGGGGAGCACTTGAAGTTCCCCCTTGTGGGTTGAAGTTGGAAGAACCAGCTTGCAAATTATGACCTTGTGGGAAAGGGTTTTACAACACAACATGATTTTGTTGTTGATTCAATTTAATGAACCTATAGGCCTCTTCCATTCATAATCATTGGTGTGTAAGGTGATCATCATATAAATCTTACAAGGAAACTTCACCTTCCTCTTCTCATCCTTTGTGCCCTCAACATTTTTATCTGACTTTTTGTTACTACCCCCACCACCTTTCTTACCCTTTCCTTTTGTCTTGTCTTTGGGTTGTTGAAGACCCTTCGAAGTCTTCATTTCATTGAATGAACAGTGGAAGAATGGGTGGCGAGGGTGGTAGATCCAGTGGTTGGACCAGCTTCAGGTTGTTGAATAGTAAGCTTTTGCATCTGGCTCATGGCCAGATCAACAAATTTTGTTTGTGCATAACCCACTATACCATCGACATGTGGGTTGGACTTTGGATTTTCCAAGTCAATCATGGATCACAGTGTGTTCAACATAATCTCATAGAGCATGCCTAACTGAGAGTATTTAATCTCTAACTGTTGTGCACACAAAAATGTTTGTTCATCTAAAAACACTCCCAAAGTTGCGGTGTCCTTCAAAATATACGAGAGTAAGGATTTCAAGAACCATTCGAGGAGGAAATCTGGTGCGACTGTAGCATTAATAAAGCTCTTTTGTCTCCTCCATTACCAAATGTGATCAGAAATGTGCATGGCATTGTCTTGTACAAAGTTAGCCAACAATTTTGTCTCGACATCGTACCGAACATGGAGGTTAAAGTGGTTTAAGAAAACCATAGCTAAATCACCAAACTTCAAGTACTTCCCCCTCTCGAGTTCAATATACCATTTGGAAGCACCTCCAGTGAGATTACAATGGAACAAACAAAATATTATTGACTTTTCATTTAACGAGTTGGATGAGCACCACAAGTGGAATGTCGTCACATGGTCTTGTGGGTCTTCACAAGTTTTCCCCTCAAATTTTGGAATGTACGAAGGTAATTTAGTCAAGACAAAAGGCCACCCAGGGTCATTATGGATAGGAGCATTCATCAACTTTGACAAATCTAGCAAATGGAAAGTTTCCTAAAACAATAACTTAGGTTGCATCATTAACTGATGAGCGGCTTGAAAAAAAGGTTCTAGGTTGTAACTAGCACCAGATTTCCAGAAAGAGTTTTCTATCGAACCCGAGCTTGGGATAAATCCTTGTGGCCCTTGGTTAAACATAGGAAAACCTCCACCTATCTAGTTCCCAAGAGGAAAATCAGGGTTACCTCCAGTGGACCCCCCATGGAAAGGAAGAAATCCTGGCATGGGGGTGGATTGACCGGGTAAGGGGTTTCCTCCTTACGACATCCCTTGGAAGGGATTACATTGATCTTGGAGAGGGGTAATCCCCAAAGGCACCCCTAGTGAAGAAAATGGTCCTATCCAGGGGGTGGGTTGACCTTGGAAGGGGTTTCCCCATAGAGGTTCCCCATCCCCATGTGAGTTTTCCTAGTCATACCACAGGTTGGGACCTGCTGCCAACATACATGTTCAGTATCCTGACGGGTTAGCCTCTTACACATATTTTCCATCAAAGGCTCTTATCCCAAACTTCACCCTTAAGAAAAACTTTCATAGGTTGATTTTGCATGGGTTAATGGAGGAGCATCTATGAAAACCTTTTTACGAGATGGGATGGTATTAGTTTGGAAGATATTCTACAAATTGCCCATAAAATATTGTTCACATGAAAAATAGACTTATGTATTTAGATTAGTCCAAAGACATATCATGTTTAAATTTACTGAATGTGTGGTGGATGATACCATAAGAGAATGACCTAAAGGTGCCTCTAGCCCCTAAATTCATCTTCTTCATATAAGATAGTGTTCCCTCACAAGTAGAAGTTTCATTCACTATCCTACTACTATTTGATAAGAATGATTGAATAACAAGTTCTTATATGAAACTAGGATGTATAAGTTACCTCTAGGTATCACTATGCAGACCTTAACTGTTTTTGTAAATCCCCATAAATTTTTAAAGATTAGGCTTATGAGAAACAATTATTATTAATAGTCAGAAATATGTATGTAATAATAAGAAGAAATAACCTAAGTTGTGTTGGTTTTTGATGTTATATCACCAATATTATCATCATATCATTTCATTTATTGAAAAGAAACATGAAAATATGTTGCATTTATTTAGAACTAAGTTAACTAACATGCAACTTTTAATCTATCCTATCTAATAACAAGAAACCATATTTCACATGTAAGAATATTTCTAGTTTAACCATGTGTGTAACATGATTATAAATATACTCACATTTAGGTTTGAAAAATATACTTTAATAAGTACCTGAACATGAGGAACCAACTAACTTGACTGATAGGATGTAAAGAGTTGTCGAATAAGAGAGTGGTGGTTCAATCTGGTTGTAGTCTGGAACCAATGTTCGATAAAGTTATGATTTTCTTGGTTCACTTCCTCATTTAGACCACTATGAATGTCTCCCTCTATCATGCCTTGTGTATTGTCTTATTTCAAATGACTAGTTTCATTAGTGTATAGAGGTTCTTTAGAAAGGCATATCAAGAATTCCTCGATCTCAGATTCTAATGGTGGCTCTCCATTGGAAGTGGTCCGTGATTCTTTAGTCTCCCCTATAGGTTTGAAAGGGTTATTATAGAGGGATTCTTCTTGTTGATGTGTTTCATGGAACTCTTGTTCTACTATCACTTCTGGAGATGCAAATAGGTTCTTGACTATTATCAAGATTTGTTCTTTCTGCGAGGTAGAGATTGAGATCCCAACTGCTACTAGGATGGAGATATTTCTTCCAAACTATTGATCATCCTTGAGTATCTCTTGGTGGTTTATGGGTCTTGTCTCACACGTGGATTAGTGCATGGGGTTGTTACAACAACAAAAATAAAACCTTAAAAAATATTGAAGAAATTGAAAGGAAATACACTTAAAATAAATACAATAAAACTAATCATGTAGTTAAAGCACCATCATGCTACTAGGACCCTGATGTCACCAAGTTATCTATTCACACAAGTTAGATTTTCTACTCATATAAAATAAAAAGGGCTAAAGCTAATAAAACTTAAATTCTAACTACTGAAAGGAAGAGTACAACCTAACTTTGGAGTGACCCCACCAAAGTGGATGCACAGGTTCTTACCTCCTGTCTTACCATCTTCTCTCCGCCCTTAGGTCATCCTTAAAATAACACCACACTTGCATGAAAATGAACACACTTGCATTAAAAGAAACACACTTACATGTAAATAAACACACTTGCATGAAAGGAACAATCAAAGCTTTGGAGAAACTCATTATAGATTTCGCGCAGGTTCTTGCCTCTTGTATTATTGTTTCTCTTCCCCCAAGATGTGTAATTTAAAATCAAACTACCTATACTCTAATCCATTTAGCACCTCCCTGGAAATGGTGCCAAAAATGTGGGGCTAAATATATGCACTATTAATTCCCACATTAAATTATCAAACGGGGCTCATAATCTTTGAGGTGCATGCAAAAGAAATGAAGGATCAAATAATAATTATCCTAAGGCCGACGATAATATGAACAAACTGAGCAAATTAAATAAAAACAAACTACAGGAAATACACTAAGGATTCATCGTTGGGACATAGGAATAACTTAGTGCTATAAAGGCTTAGATCACAGTATTTCAAGCACTCGAGTTATGTTCGTGTGATTAATCATGAGTAGCTGACAATTAACACTAGTATTGGTTAACAGTATAATCAAATGGCTAAAATTTAACACTAAGGAACTCGTCACTAGGTTGCGGAAGAACTAATGCAATACGGGTTCTAAGTTGCAATATTTCACACACGCTTGTTTGTGAAACTTTGTGAGAATAGATTATTAGTGTCTTAACCTTCAATGATTATTTCCTGTAGTGGATCCACACACATGCTGCAAGAAAACAATTCAATGAAATGCAATAAAAGAAAATAAAAATAGGATAACATACTTGCAAATGAAATGAAATGTGAATGCAAGAACTGAACCTAAAACACACAAAGAAAACCACTCAAACTATAGGAAATATAAAGAGGCAAGATGAATTTTAAGAGCAATCAATCAAACTGGAATCAAACAGTGTATGCAATCTAAAATCAAGATATTTCCACAATCAAGTGCATCAATCACAATGAGAAAGCATGGAAAGCAATGAAAAGGAATGGGAAAGAATGACAATGAAAAAATACAAGGTGGAAAGAAGTGGAATGCTTATGCAATGGAAAGGAATATCAACTCTGCAAAAGAAGGTAAAAATGGAATGATTATTGAAAATGTTCAGTCATATATAAAATAAAAAGAGTAAAATAAGGATAGGTACTCTCTACAGTCTGAGAGCTTCAATGTAAAACACACGAATCAAAGAGTAATTGACAAGAATATGGACTTCCGCAATTGGCAAAATATCTATATTTAAAGAACATCCAATTAAACAAAAGTTAATGTGTTGAATAAGTTGAGAGTAGGGTGAGTTCCTTTTGTGAAAAATTAATAAAGTTGTGTAATTTAATGTGCATTCATCAATCAAGGAGTGAGTAGATGAAAATAGAGGACAATTCTCTACCATGAAATGTAATTACAGTGAAACTGGGCATTGATTCCATGCGTAGAGAATGAGGCAAAGAGAGGGGTCACTCTTCTCTTGCAATGGATAATTATATTGCATGATTAAATCTGCAATCAATGGGTAAATCATGTTGAAGGGAAAATATCAAATATGGAAGAGAAAAGTTAAGTATATGCAACGAATAAGACAACTTTATTTTTGTGTTTTGTTTTATAAGTGAATGCAAACAATAATATGTTAGCTAATACTCTGTTTTATAATGTTTTGGATAGTAAGAATCTAATGGGTGATTTGAATGGTATATTTGATGGGAAAATTGGATGGAAAATCAATGATGAAGGATATAATTGCAATGATGGACTATCCATAGTCTATTCAGCATAAAAACAGAGCATAAGAAGAATACACATAAATATAAGAACACAAATGTGATAGGAGAGAATGCTAAATAAATTCAAAGAAAAATGTGATAATGTATTCAATTGGGAGGTTTACAATCTGAGCTCTAATTAACATAACAAATGCAAAACTAAAATTGGAATTCAAACCACACAATCCAAACTGTGAATGAAATTATAACCTTTAAACAAATTGAACAATAAAAGAAAAATACATAAGTGAAATGCTAATTAGTTAAGATATAAAGGGAAGCATTCTTTCCAAGTTGAGGGTCCCTAGAAAATAGGTAATATGCTGCCAAAAATAAGTCAATCCCCTTGAATGCACAAAACACCAATTCTTTATTCCATCAAACTCATAAATTACAAAAAAGAAGATCACTCTCACAATAGGGTTATGACCTTAACTACAAATTAATGAATCCTCTTTCAAGCCTATGAAGCCTTTTTTATACACAATAAACCACTTAAGAGTGTATGGGACCGAATCCCAAAGCTTTGATATCAAATTTTACAATTTTAGATAAAATCCCCAAATTTAGGTTTTTTTGCCCAAATTAAAAAATATGTCCCAAAGAACTAGTGATAAGTCCTAAACCATTTCGAATTTTCAGAAACGACTTGCAAATACTCAACTTATCCATCTTTGAACAAAACCCATATCTTAGATTTTTGAGATTTACCTTCATTTGCATGTAAATCAAGGTGCAAGTTGGTACCAAAATTCTGTAGGATGTTGGTACCAGAATTATGTAGGATGTTGGTACCAGAATTCTGTAGGATGTTGGTACTAGAATTTTGTAGAAAATTCTTAGTACCATATTGAGTACCGAACTGTTGACTATAACATGTTTCTTAGATACAAACACATTAGTAAACCATTATTTATAAAACCATGCTAAAAACATATTTAATCATTAAAAATACAAGAAATCATTAATAATTAGCCATAAGGTAAAATGAATATATTTGAGTGAAAATTGGTAATATAATGGCTATGAAATATGTGGTAAATACATAATATGGCTCATGAATGATGGTTTTATATAGTAGAAAATATGACATATTTGGAGCTCAACATTAAACAATCCCATCACGACATTCCGTAAGAGAAAGCGTTAGTTGTTGACGCAAAAGATGTTGTTTCAATCAAAACTCAAGTGGGACCGAAAACCGATGAGGAAATGCTACTGGTTGTCACTACGATAGTGGATTGGACCACATTTTTTGTTTGAGCCGACATACCAGGAAGTAAAATCCCTCGAGTAACGATCGAAGAGGTGGGAGTTGCAGGGGATTTTGACCCTTACACTGGAAAAGTGTCGTCCATAATGGCCTAGCGGAGAGGGATACTATCAACAAAGTCTGATCCTAGAGGTGGGATTCAAACAATTAGAAACATGAAAGTTGAAGGTAACTAAGAATTAGCGCATGGAGAAAATTCCTTAGCTATAAGATCCTCAACGATGACCTCTTATAGTTCTACCACGTTGTCTTCTAGAGAGTTATGGTCTACGATCTTAGTTTTACCAACTGGTAAGAAATTTCTAGACTGATCAAGATGAGGCCTTTGTGGGAGTGGAGGAGAATTATTCCTAATCTCTTCATCTGGTGGAAGGCCTTGAATTCTCCTAGATCTTTGAGGTGGTAGGTTGGCCACTTTGAGGGATTAGGTGTCGGTGACAAACAACTCGCCTTCCTAAGGTTAAACTACCTTCATCAAACACAACACTAAAAATACCTAAAGATAAGATAGACACAAACAACTTTTTCAAAATTCCAACTCAAGTGGATTAAGTCTTGGGACCAGAATAAGAAAAAAGTGGGCTCAGGGCCTCTTGAATGAAGTCATGGGTTGATAAAGTCTCGTGGACCAATGAATGAAGGTATGAGAAGAAACTATATTGACCTCCATAGATCATCCTTATTTGGTGCAAGTACCCACGCTTTGTGGGGCACACTCCAATAGTACTGAAGTGTGTGATACAAAATCTACCCGAGGCATTACGGAAAACCCCTGCAGTCACCTTGTGATTTACCTAGGAAGAGAAACTATGTTTACCAACTCGTAGTCAGTGTCGAGGGGGATAGTAGACAGTCAGGATTGAAAATGTGGGCAAGGTAGAAAATCCCGAAGCCTCGAAAGAACCACCTCTCACGAAGGTATTGGTACAATTGAAACCCCCAATACACAATCTCTCCACTATGCTCAGTCCAATTATGGAGGGGAATCTCCTTAGCTATTTCTTACATGACCTCGTGTTTAACTCCTGTGTTAGAGGAGCTTCCATACCAACCTATACAAAAAACTGGGTTCTACACTCCCTATCTCAGACACTTATTTTTGTTTAGTGCCCTTGGAGAAATTTACTCTCCAACCTATGCCAAGGTCCTAGCCTAAAATTTTTGGTTTACCATAGAAAAATGAAAGTTTTCTAATAATTTTTAGTTATGCATTCATTTTAATAGGTTATTTTTACTCAAAAGGGGTGCAGATGAAAATTTTGGTGATGTTTTAGACCGACTCCAAAAGAAACGAAATAGAAGAACACAAAAATAGTTCCTTCAAATGAAAATAGATGGAACAACGCTTATGAAGCATTTTTTTTTCTTTTTCAGATGAAAACAAAATTTTGAGTGCAAGATTTAGGACACTTCAAGATGTAGATGCATGCAAGAATGAAAAACTTGTACTATTCGATTCTTTTCTTTTTTGATAAAAAATGATACCACTACCAAAGAATAATGTAACTACCTGAATGATAAGTAACTATCTCTTTTCTTGCAAATATGAAAGGAAAGGGTTCAATAAATAAGAAGTAAAAAAACATATATATACTTTTTTTTTAATTTTTTTTGTTTACAAAATAAAAATAAGCACATGCATGCAAATATATTTTTTTCTATTTGAAAGAAGGCAGAAAGTAGGAAAAAAGATAGAAATTTTTTAGCCAAGACCCCACTAAAAATACAATGAATATGAAATGCAGACAAACAAGGCTATTCTTTTAGTCTACCTAACAAACCTTATACTAAACAATCTAAGAAAATATTTTAATCTTTTTTGTATATCTAATGCTCATAACTTAATAGAGAGAAACCAAACAAAGACACAAGAAATCCCAGGTGATTGATCCAATGCAACATTCAACCCAGAAAGGAAAATCAATTTTAAAAAACTTCAGCTTCACACAAGTCCGTGACTATTACCAGAGCAACTAGCGGATATCCACATGATGTAGAGATGCAACGCGAATATGTACGTGGGCTACAATGATGAAACACACATATATGAATGTAAGTTCAAAAAATAAAAAGGCCACTCAAAAAAATAGGGCTTCAGGACTTAGAAACAGGTCCTGTGAGGCTAAAAGACTTTGTACAAGACTTAGAAACCAATAGAAAAAGACAAAGCAAGCAAGCACGACACCTCAACCAAACTGACCCAATTAGGAGTATCCCCAACGTATTCATCAATTCTTATTAAGGGATTTTATCCACTGTAATCTTGGGTCTGGATCATAGTAGAGAAAGACTAAATGACAGAGACTACAATCTCCCCTCAAAGACAAGCACACAAAATATAAAGAAAATAACTACTTAAACTAGGAGGAAGTAGGGATAGAGAAGAGAGAAGAAAGTGTACCTTGTTCCCTCGTTTGATGTAGACCCTTTCTCTAACTCGTTGAAGAGCTTCTGATCTTCTACTAGAACCAACCTGTAAGAGAGATACAAAACAAGGGTTGCAACGAAAGTAGTTATACAATCCAAAGCATGTGAATATTATAGTTCATATTCAAAGTAAGTATAGAGATGAACATACATTGAAGACAAAATATGAGGGAAAACAAACTCTTTTATTATTAGCAAGTGGAAAAGGTAAATTACAACCTTGTCTAGGATTTAGGCACCATCTTGAAGCTAACTGTCTGGGTTCCTATAAGAATCCACAAGCATCAACTCATCCAATGTAGTCTTCCTTCAATGACTCACATAGAGATAAGGAGACACTCTATAGTCATATACCATGAGAAAGAAGTGCTGGCAAAAGGAGTTTCCAAATTACAGGGGATGTTGCTCAGAGAATTATAGGGAAGGGAGGCTTGCTAGATGTTGGCAACATAACTTTGCATAAAAATACTTGACCTTTCCTTATCCCTAAATGATTGTTTGATATCTTCCCAAAGAGGTTTTGGAAGTTGGATTCCATTGAGTACGAGAAAGCATCATTGGGAAATGAGTCCAACCAAAAAACCCGCCCGAAAACATGAAATTATTTTTTTTTTCACAAATTTTGAGGGCATCCACAATTTGCAGTGTGGGAAAGCACAGATGTCTGCGTATTGCACTAGTGAAACCTGTGTATAATCTCTTAGGGCCTGGTTTTTAAAGTGATTTTTGAGAGGTCCTTTTGGGGAAAAGTCTAGCAAGCATAGGTGTGGCATCTTTTGCTATAACACTAGGATGAAATTTGTGTTCATTTCTGTGGATGGTGTACTTATTTTCTTGCTATTTTATTTTTACATTTCAATTGTTTTCATAAATTTGAGCGACAATATAGTGATAAAAAATCTAAGATCTAAGGAAATAAACTCGCATAAGAAAATATTTCAACCTAATACAAGATTTGTTGTGTTGAACTATTGTAGTGGAATATCTGTAATATTTTATAGATCACATGTGTACCAAATAAGTTTTCTTTAGGGTAAGGAAATAAACTTTCATAATAAAATATTTCAACCATATTTGTTGTGATGAATTATTATAGTGGAATATCCACAAATAGTTTATAGATCATATTGGTATCAAAGAAGTTTTCTTTAGGGTATTTGTGGAAATATGTAGGATACAAGATGCCATGTACCAGATAGAAATATTTAGAGCATAAATCACAAATATTGCTTACACATATCACACAAATAATAATGAACAATGAGAAATATGCACAAAATATGATACCTTCATTGATATGGAAGCACTGTTCACTTGCCTCTTCAAGGGGGAAACCTCCAAGAGAGTAGAAATCAGATTACAAATGATTTCCAAGACACCTTTTACAATTGTTTCTATATCTTTATATATTGCTTTATATCTCTTAAGAACATTCTTGAGAATGAACTTTCTAGTAAGTAGAAACTTCTAGGAAGCCTTCTTACAATAATTGTTTTCACACAACTACATAGGCCTTATTTACTAATGATGGCCTCCATAAATAGAAACAAATAATAATCTATATACTTGGGGGGCTAGGGAGGTTAGGACTCTAACTTGCACTCCCCCTTAAAAAGTGGCCTTGTCCTCAAGACTTGAGACGTGGAAAGTGTTGCAGAATGACTATTGGTTTCCATGTAGAATCTTCTGGCTGTGTATCCTTCCATTGTACTAAAACTTCTTGGATCATGTGTTGGTAGATATGACACTCTTGTTTGTCAAGGATGTCCTTTGGCTACAACCAAATGAAACCTTCTTCATTAAATTTAGGTAGATTAGTTTGAACCCGACAATTGCATCTGACCACTTTCTTTAAGCAGGATACATGAAAGATTGGATGGATCTTAGAGTGGTTGGGAAGTGCTAATTTGTAAGCATATTTCCCATTAGACTTGAGGATCATATACGTGCCATAAAAATTTGGAGCCAACTTCTAATGGTGGTCTTCTTTGAGGTAATTTTGTTTATATGATTGTAGATGAAGGGATACCTAATCCCCTTCTTCAAAATAGTGTTTAGAGTGATGTTGATCAACCTATTACTTCATCATATTATGAGCCATGAATAGATTATCTTTGAGAGTGCACAAAATTTTAGCCCTAGATGTCATGTTTTTGTCCACCTTTTGTACGTTGGACACATTTGGTAGTTAAGATAATACAGATGGAGGATTTTGGCCATATATGAACTCAAATTATGTCATTTGAGTGGTACCATGATACATTTTATTGTAGAACAATTTAGCTATGGGTAACCACTAATCCCATTAACACTATTGTTATGAAGTGAAGCACCTGAAATATGCTTCTAAACACTTGTTTAAAGCTTCCATTTGACCATTAGTCTAGGGGTGATAAGAAATGATAAGATTTAATTGGGTTCCCTGTAGCCTGAAAAATTCTTTCCATAAGTTACTAGTGAAAGTGGGATCAAGGTTTGTGACAATATATTTGGGCATACCATGTAGTTTGAATATATTATCCATGAAGACTTGAGAAACCATGGAATCTTGAAAGGGGTGTTGGAGGGAACAAAAATGACCATATTTAGAAATTCAATCAACGACCACAACCATAATTATTGATTTACTGTCATATTTGGGTAGCCCGATAATGAAGTCAATATAAATGTTTGTTTGGGAAGCCCCATAATGAATTCCATAGAAATTTATGTCCATACAGTAGGTGGAATGGGTAAAGGTTGTAGTGAACCTTGTGTCTTCTTTGTTTCTCCCTTGTGTCATTGGAAAATATTGCATTCATCCAAAAGGTGTCGATGTCCTTTTTCATGCCTTCCCAAAAGAAGGAACATTCGATCCCTTCATATATTTTATGAAATATTCATATGTTTTATGAAATCCAAAACAACATGATGTTGGAGATGCATGGAGTCCTTCATATGTTTTATGAAATCCAAAATGATGGGGATGCATGGAGTCCTTCATATGTTTTATGAAATCCAAAATGACATGTTGTTGGGGATGCATGGAGTTCAAATAACACGATGTATTTAAAATTAGAGTGCTTGATCAAATACAAATTTCCTTTATAGTGGATTTCATCATTGTACCTTGTGTATCTAGGAGATACATTAGAATCATGTTGAAGTTTCTCGATTAAGATATAAACTTTGGGATCTATGAACCATTCATTACATATTTCATTCACCCAATCATCTACAATGAATGAGAGTGAAAAGAGGGACCCTTCCTCTTCATATTTTTTGGAAAGATAATCAACAACCACATTTTCCTTACCCTTCTTACAAATGATCTAATAATCATAACATATTATTTTGGTAACCCATTTTTGTTGTTCCAATGATGAAATCCTTTGATCCAAAAAGTATTTGAGGCTATGATGATCAACCTTGATCTATAAAGAATGCCAAAGCAAGTAAGGATGTCAAATATCCACAACATGACAAATGGACAACATTTCTTTTTCATAGGTGGACTTGCGTGTCTATCACAAAAAGATGTTTACAGGTGAAGGGTCTTCCTTCTTACATGAGAATTGTTGTTACCTTCTTAGTGAAGTTGGGAAGAGAAAGTACTAGTACACAACATATTTTAGTTCCTAGAAGGATTGATCTACAATTGCATTCTAATTAAAATATTTTTTCTTAAGTAATGTAGTGAGAGGAGTCACAATTTCACCATATTTATGCACAAACTTTATATAGTACCTTGTTAAACCAAGGAAACCTCATAAAACTTTAAAATTTGTAGGAAGGGGTCAATCCTTCATTGCTTCAACCTCATCAAATTTTAAAAGTTGTAGGAAGGGGCCAATCCTTCATTCATTCAATTTTCTTAGTACACTTGTACACTATCCTTACTAGAAATATGGACCAAATATTCAACTTTAGAAACACCAAAGGCACATCTGAATCTCTTAAGAAATAGTCGATGATGAGAAAGGAGTTATAAAACCCACTCTACATGGGTAACATGGGCCTACCAAATTTTGTTGTAGATGGGGATGACATCAAAAAAGACCAAGACAAAATGGCGTAGAAAGGGTTTCATAATGGCATTCATGAAAATGGCGTAGAAAGGGTTTCATAATGGCATTCATGCATGTGAAAAACAGTTTTAGGAATATCAATCTCTTTCATATGGATTTGGTGATATCATGAATGTAGGTCAAGCTTGCTAAATAATTAGGCACCTTTAAGTTCATCCAAAAGATCATCAATAATTGGAATGTGAAACTTGTCCTTGATGGTGATTCCGTTGAGAGCACAAAGATTAAGTGCCTTCTTGATGGTGATTTTGTTGAGAGCACAAAGATCAAGACACATGTTCCAAGTGCCTTCTTTTTCGATTACCATGACCACCAAGGATGAATAAGAACTTGTACTAGGGAGGAAAACACTAGGGAGCATAACACCCACATATAACAATTCATGAATTTGTACTAGGGAGGATAACACCCACATATAACAATTCATGAATTTGTACTAGGGAGGATAACACCCACATAGAAAAAATCATGAATACTATTTTCAATTTGATCTTTATGAGCAAAAGGGTAGTGATAAGGTAAATCATTAGGTTGGCGATCAATGAGTGGAATGTAATGATCATGAGCACCACAAGAGGGTGGGAGGCCTTAGGGGGTTTCAAAAATTGAATTCAAAAATTGAAGAGCATATACGAGAGGAGCATAAGAGGAGGAATAAGATGCCATACTTTCAAAGACAACTCCATAGTGAGTGCACCTTTGTATTTGTATCTTCATAACTAAAGAAAAGAGAGTATTGTGAAACACACACATAGAGCTATACCCTTAGAGAGAGAGAGAGATGCAATCTAAAGAAATAAATGAGGTTTCTTCTATCATAAGATAAGTTACCTTAAAGCCAAATTAGTATTTGTTTTCCATTTCTTGTAGTTTATTTCTCATTATTTGCATTTTATTTTCCAAAATCCTATCTTCAAAACTTAAGAAGTTAGAACTAAATATAAATTTAATGTATAATTGAAACCTCCCTTATGGTTTTGTTTAGTATTTATTTTCCATTTGGTCATACTTTCAAAGACAACTCCATAGTGAGTGCACCTTTGTATTTGTATTTTCATAACTAAAGAAAAGAGAGTATTGTGAAACACACACATAAAGCTATACCCTTAGAGAGAGAGAGATGCAATCTAAAGAAATAAATGAGGTTTCTTCTATCATAACATAAGTTACCTTAAATCCAAATTAGTATTTGTTTTCCATTTCTTGTAGTTTATTTTTCATTATTTGCAATTTATTTTCCAAAATCCTATCTTCAAAATTTAAGAAGTTAGCACTAAATATAAATTTGATGTATAATTGAAACCTCCCTTATGGTTTTGTTTAGTATTTATTTTCCATTTGGCCATACTTTCAAAGACAACTCCATAGTGAGTGCACCT
Source organism: Picea glauca (assembly GCA_000966675.3). Taxonomy (NCBI): domain Eukaryota; kingdom Viridiplantae; phylum Streptophyta; class Pinopsida; order Pinales; family Pinaceae; genus Picea; species Picea glauca. The sequence continues at coordinate 335,089 of JZKD02S2323377.1, read as the reverse complement.
TTGTATTTGTATTTTCATAACTAA
>JZKD02S2323377.1:322897-332929 GCA_000966675.3 Picea glauca | reverse complement strand
ACTAAGAATATGCCAGCATCTTCAATGCATAGCCATCAGATTAGGGTTTAAGGTTAAATAAGGTTAAAAGATCATTAATTGTGCCCATTGTCAAATATGCTAGTTGGTAGCCATCAAATTAGGTTTTTAGATTAAGAGATCATTAATTATACACATTGTCAAATTAAATTTTTAAATTAAAAGATCATTATTTATACACATTGTCAATAAATATAAGCCTACAATGTAATTAAGAACATAATTAAGATAACTCTATATTGATTAGATTTAAAAATACCTCGTCTGTCAAAAGTCTCGTGCCTGGATTCTCGTCACCAACCCAGAAATCCTTTGGAATGACAACATATCTGCAGCATATTTTTGTTACGTGAATCAATAATGGCATTTGTGTGTGACGATAATACCGAGTAAAGCAGAGAGGGTTGAAGCTATATACCTGTAAAGTCTATAACCCAAGGGAGGAATTGCGTTCACTTTTGAGGCAATAGTATACATAATTTTTCTATCGTCTGATGAATACGAAGGATCCATACTAAAGTAGTGAGCATACATAACCTCAGGTTCATACCAACCTGGGAAGGTCATCTTGTTCCTGTGAATGCACTGTGCACAGTCGAAAGGAGGCCGAGTTTCGACGACGAATACCTGAAAGAGGAGAGTTGAAAGATGAGTAACCGAAGAATAATCGAACTGCTCCTCTGTCCAGGGCAAGCAACCAGGCTTCGTCGACCCTCTGCAATAATGGGCAGCGAACAAATGCTAGCAAGATGGGCCATTTATATCCGTTAAAGCAGTTATTTGGACCTGGTCGTTTTGATGAAAAACGGCTATGAAAAATTCGTTATAATTTTAACTCGAATACCCGAATTAGTAGCCGCCAGATGCTAACTACTTGACACTAAACGAGTTTAAGTTATGAACTATTTTCTTAACAAATCCACATGGAGCAATGCAATCTTCAACCGACTCTCACCCTCTTATTATGCAGTGATGAAGATTAAGAAATGGATAAAGAAAGAAGATGTTTATCAACAGCATGTTTCAACTGACTAAACTGTTATTGCAATTTTGACTCGATGGTTTGCACCTTGGAAAGTATTAACAGTAGATGAGGGATGAGTGGATCTCTTCACATTTTTCCACATTAACAGTAAATAAAACAATGTCTCTACCATGCACGCCTCTTTTGGTTTTGCGAATCAAACTAGATTTCTTGATGTTAAGCTATCGCCTTGTGACAAACATGATCTTCATACTGGTTATCGAAAATATATTTCTGACAAAGATTTAACTCTTTATGATTTCCATTTTTTAAGGGTTTTTCATGACTATATTTTGGTAATACCAAAATTGTAATTTTGGATGATTGAAATCATTATTTTTAATATAAAATTGCATTTAACACTTTCAATACTTCTATTGCAAGTTGATTTTGCAATGTTAACCATTAATATACTCAATTATATCAATCTAAAATTATTCTTGTTAGATTTTAAGATTTTAGATCAAAGACGATGATTTCCTTTTCCATTATTTTGAGTAGCCAGAAAAAATCAAAGACAAAAGATGTTGGTTCCCTTTCCCATTATTTAAATAGCTAGAAAAAAAGAATCAAATTCCTTGAATGTTTAGACTATGACTATATTTATTTCCACTCCTAATCATCAACATTCTATAAGGATGATTACAATAAATTGAAAGTGTGGTATCATTTTTAAGGACTAACATGCAAATGAAAACACTGACTCTTCCTTGATGAGAAAATAACTTGATGAATTTTTGTAACTTCTTGTGTGCTACAACTTCTTGCATCAAATAACTTGATGAATTTTTGTAACTTCTTGTGTGCTACAACTTCTTGCAAGCACACAACTTCTTGCATTATGATGCAAGGGTATTATAAGAATTCCTAAGTATCGGCACATGGGAAGTGCATTCTAAGAAGAATCATAATGCAAGGGTATTATAAGAATTCCTAAGTATCGGCACATGGGAGGTGCATTCTAAGAACAATCTAAGCCCACTCAAGAGGGATGTTTATATCAAAGGAAAGGAGAAAAATCAAACACGATAAATCTTGTATGTGGCTAGAGGCTTGATGTAGCATGCATTTTTTGGGAGCATGCATATTTTTGGATAAAATATGCCAAAAAGGTGTGCAAGGATAGCTAAGGATACAAGTCTGGTAAAGGAAGCATGCTTGAAGCAAAGTCAAATGTTGTAAGCACAAAGGGAGATAGTATCATTGAATGGCATGTGTACGGGTGTGTGAAATAATGCAAGTGTGGAGCACCTAGAAATTATGAAAAAAGGAGAACATAGAAGAATAACACTGACCAAGAAGGTAAACAACCAAATGTGAATATGGTGAAGAGAAAATGAGGTAGATGATGATCATGTAGACAACATGTTAAAACATGAAGAGATAACGAAACAAATAGTTAGAATGAGCATTATGAAGATAACCAAGTTCGATTGTAGAGTTGAGTGAATATAAAGTAAGTGAAGAGTAAATTATGAGAGTTGTGAACTCTAAGATTGTAAAATATGTACTAAGAGAATTTGGATTAATGAGAAGTAATATTATGTTTTGAAATCAACTTCCTTTGACTATTTAGAAAAACATTAGCTCATATAGCCACCACAAACACTACAAATTGGCTAGATGAAACTCAAAAATAGGTTGCTTTATTGAAAAACACCTAATTGTAAATAGTTTCTAACAAAAAAAATATGAAAGCCCATGGTTCCTCAAGGCATACAAATATAAGCATACAAGACTAAACAATAATGCATGCAGTAGGTTGGGTTTCATGATGATAATTTGGGACAAGACTCCAGGGTGCTCACATGAATTTGATGGACAAAAAACTAGCAATGGGGTGTGAAAAAATGCATGCGCGTAGGAACGTGTGCATGTTCCTAGAGACATGTTGGCACAGGGGGAGACCCAAGGTTCAACACTTAACAATGCACCAACAAAACCCTGACTACCGGTCCTTTTGGAAACACCCACGGAGAAGGCGAAGTCTCACCTGAGGTAGAAACAAAGGGGGTTACAGGACACAGGTATATGTAACCAAGATGGGACACATATTTGTGATAATAACACTTCACATAGTGCTCTATTAACACTTAGGAACAACATGTATTAGTTCATCAATCTCATTGACATCGCAGAATATACCCAAGGATAGATCGACGCAGTAACAAATGACAATATACCCATAGAACTTAGCATTATAAGTTAGATCTAACATCCATTCATCCTTATCAAAAGTAAAGCACTAAGCAACAGTAGATCTATCTATCATACATAATAATCAAGGCACTAAGCAGATTCATAACATAAACAACAAAACACAAAGCAAACCAAAGACACAAGATATATGTACTGGTTCACCCCAGTGTGGGGCTATGTACACCAACTACTTCTCCTTCTTTATTATTCTCCAATCTCTTACATTTAGTTTCTCCTGTGCACTAAGACACAGAGTCAAGCTTCGCACTAGATAGGAGATCTGCTCACTGAGCACCAGATCCTCCTTCCCAAAACTAGCTCAAGGCACAGAGCCAACTTCTCTATCGAGCACAAAGCCTTACATACACATTATGTTGCACCAAGAAACTTAAAACTACTTGCACATAGCTACCAAGACTTCGCTTCCTACTTCTACCATAAATTATTACTTATTTATACTTTTACAATCCCTTATAATAAGGCCTAATCATGGGTAAACACCATGGTCCGACATCCCATAAACCATTACGAAAACTATAAAGAACCCCTTACTGGGTCCACATAGCCCACAAAATAAGTGAGATCCGCGATCTCATCTCCGCCTAGGCGCTCAATCTTCGACCATAGTGTCGAAGTCCAAAAGTGGGTCAAATCTGACCAAGCTTTCCTCAAAACTTGGCTGAGGGCCAACAAGCCCCCAACACTCACATGTGGTCTGGTCGATGCTGCTTCGAAGGCCTCGATCTTAAATCGAGCTTCCTCAACTTGTTGCTTCACCTGAGACTCCTTCTCAATGAGCTCCTAGATCGTCTTCTCTATAACAAGCCCTTCCAGGCGTTGTTCCAATGTTGCAACCACTTGGTCCATTTGCGATCCCTATCCCTCAAATTATTCAAACACCTTGCAGGCTTCATCCTGCACAGGTTGTAGCTTCTACGCAACTTCCATTACCTTGCCCTGGAGGGAAGTGATCTGCTGCTGCACTGCACCTTGCTCCTGGGATCTCTTCATTCTTTCTACTGCAATGAGTAGCTTCATATGTGCATGTACTGACAATGCTTGTTGATGTGCCTCCTGTAACTGCACTTCCAACTTCCTTAGCTATGGATCTTCTGTGAGACGTTCATATGTCTGTGTGCTTCTATCACTCAACTTTTTTCACTCTGAGGCGAGGGATCTGATCCTTACTACTGTGTTCTTGGTAACTTCCTCCCTCTGGTCATGCACCTCCTGCGGGGTACTTGGTACTACTTGGACCTCCAACTTTGTTATCCTCGCTTGAATCTACTGGATGGTCTCAGCGAGCTTCTCCACTTGAGCCTTGACCGACTCTTTCTCCTCCTTTGCCAAGCCTGGCACAGAGTGACATGCTTTACTCACTGCCTCTTTGATTGTGGCCCGTTCTGCAAACAAATTCTCCTTTTCTCTTTGTAGCTGGTCTTTTTCCTCTTGGATCATCTCCTGAAACTCTTCTTTCTCACTTTCATAGGTGGTTAGACCGTACCCCATTGCTCCTAATTGTTCTAAGGCTTCATCTTTATCTTGTTTCAAGGTTTCTGTAGCCTTCTCCTTCTCTTCCTGGACTCTCAGAAGTCGAGCTTCTGTCGCATCCACAAGTCTTCTCAATTGGGCTGGTTCATCCCCCAATTTTGTATTCTATGATGAGGAGGGTGCAGTAGGTACTGCATGGACCAATCAAATAACTTGTTGTACTTCCTTCAATTCATTCTCAACCCTTCCATATAGCTCTTCCTTCTTCGTGCCATATCTTTGAAATATGTCTTTAGAAGCATCCTCCATAGCTCCGTGGACTAAACTGATATCGTCTTTTGTGAGCGTTGTCTCTAACTGGGGCTTATTAGAATGCGTCTTCTTCCTTGCTGAAGATTTCTTTGGAGAAACCTTCCTCTTCTGCGGTGTGATTGTTCCTGTAGGGGGGTCTTGAGGCGATGTATCTTCACCTCCTCCTTGTCCATATTCTTCATCTCCTCCTCCTCCGAGTGAGCTAGACTCATTATCTTTAGAAGCATCATCCTCCTCATCACTCTCTATATCCTAGACTTTCTCCTACTTTTTCTTCTTCTTCGTCCCACTAGACTGTCCGACATGCTCAAATCGGGTGACTAGGGGAATTCCTATGGTGTTAGTGTCAGAGAGTTCTGCATCAACGACATGTACAAGGAGTTCCTCCGACCACTCCTTTGTAATTTGCTCAATGTTTTCATCTGTTAGCTTGTAGTATGACTATAGTTCTTCCTTGCTCTCATCTCTGCGTGCAGTGATATAGATGAAATGTGGATCTGCTCGGAACTTTGCTATTGTTCTGTACTGGTGGAGGGTGCATGGTGTCATGCACATAAATGATTCGATGGAAACCTTCAATTGCTAATAGTATGCATGAAACATTGCATTGGACTTCCACTGCTTCGTCATATTGTTGGTGTACCACAAGGTTGAAAACCGAGAGGCCAATGACTATGAGGGTTCGATCTCTGGGAAGGTGGCTCCTTCAGGCATTTTTCAAGAGACAAATGCGATCAAAATGATCAGCCAGCTATAGTGGAATTCTTATCCCAAATCCTGGGCTTTGTGACAATATTTCTCGAGTTCATTGACAAGGTAGCTCGCCTAGTTCATCTGCATGCCCTCCACAAATTTTCCTGCGAGGTCCACCATGAACCCGATGACCTGTGTGGGGCAGTTCTTCCTTATGATATTTCCAGCTATGAGTTGGAAAGCAAGGTGCACTGTTCCATCCTATGTAGAGGATTCCTTGTAACCTCACTTTCCTTTTTCGACTTCACCATAAGCTTCCTTGATGCACTGTGCCATGGAGCAGTCTGAGGCCTTCCATGGATAAAACTGTTGAGCGTCAGGTCCCTTCATGCTTAAGCCTGTAATCTGGTGGATTAGCGCTAGATCCATAGTAATCCTTCGTTTGAGGCATAGGTATCTACCATGATAACACGACAAGAGGAGTTTAATGCAAGCGTTAACCTCCTGGTGACGACCAAAATGGGGAATCTTGATTACATTCAACACAGTGGACTGTGCCAGTCCCTTAATCCATGATTACGAGATGAGGTGAGGCTTCTTCCCAGTTGACTTTGTGAGATAGCAATGCGGTACCAACATGGCGTAGTTCTTTTTGTCTCCTAAATTGAAATCAGTGTTCTTCAGTAGTAGGATCTTTCCTAATTGAATCCCAACTACGCGTATTCCTTTCAGAATGTACGCAGTGATCAGGGTGTACTCATAATCTCAGGGAATGTTGTCGTGGTTAATGACATCAGCCAAAGGTGGAATGTACTCTAGTAGGATGGATGGGATATGCTTCACATTAGCCATATCACCATGGTGCTTACTTTGTTTCTCATTCGCGGGGTTAACATAGGCAAAACGACGTCCAGTCAAAGGGGAAGCCTGCAGTCCCCTAGTCGATGACGCTTGGACACCTTTGTATATCGGTCTGTTGGACATTAGCTTTCTGAGGACTTCCTCGAAAGAGTTCTCTAACTCACTAGGTTCACCCGACATTCAAACTTTTAAATAGACGGGTCAAGGTAGACGAATGGATAGGAGGGGTAGACAAACGGATGGCGAGGTCTAGCTTCAGATAACACAGATCGACACTTAGAAAATTCTTTTTTATCTTATTTAATCACGGGTGGAAAAAGGTGGTCCTGACGCAGCGACTGACGAGTTAAATAAGCGGGGAAAGGTAACAGATTCTTCCAACGGCTAGGAATGATTCCATCAATGTGAATCTGTTCGTTATGGCACGGTCTTAACATCCAAAAGCAGTCCATCCACCCATAAATGTGTTTTCTAACCATTCTTGAGTGTCATTCTAATGGTCAGGGTGCCTCCAATGGTCATATAACTTCGCCAGGGCGAAGTCCCATTCTACGCGGTCTTGTTGTTCCAGTGAGGTTGAAATCCTGCGACCCTACATCCTCCGAGGTTCTGGTTTGTGAAGTCTTCCATCTGGTTTATGTAGCTTCTTATATCTTTTCCAACTTAGATTTTTTCTTATTGATCTTCCTTTCCTTCTTCCCTTTGATCTGAGTCTCTCTATTTGTTTCTGGAATCCTCTTTCCATTCCTATTTTTATCTTCTCTTAGCGCAGTGGCTTGGCATTGTTGATGTGCCCTCAAAGGGTCTGAAGTTAATAGACCTTCTCTTAATACTTCTTGGGTGGGTATTCTTCTTTCTTGCATAGATAGGTTCTTCAAGCCTTCTTGCATTATTTCAACCTTAACAACTAATTCTCTTGCTTTCTGTCCCTCCTATATTGTTACTTTATTCTGTTGCTTCGACTTATCCTCTTGTTCTTCTATTAGTCGATCTATTTTTCTAGCTATGAAATCCATTAGTTCTTTATTTTTCTTTTCTATAGCCTCTTCCTCTGCTTTCTTTCTGATCTGATCCTTCTCAATCCGAGGCTTACCTAATAAAAGTGGGAAAGGGGCGTTGTCCCCAAAAAACTTAATGACTTCAAATTCCTCTTTGGTCGATGTTCCATGAATAATAATAGGTACATTAGTAACTCGTCCACATAGGGTTGCCATCTTTCCTTTAAACACGCCTATCCTTCTCAATGAAGGTACCACAATAGGCTTTCCCAAAATTTCCCAAGTGTCTTCAGTCATAATATTCACTTGTGTTTCCTCATCCAAAACACAATCTATGTTGAAGTATTATATTCTAGCACTTATGCACTATTTTACTTTCAGGATCTCTGGTAAAATGACATATTTATGAACATCCATCGTTTCTTTCAACTGTACTAATGTAGTATGAACTTCCTCTAATTCTTTCTCATTATGAATTCCTAACATTCCCTTAGTCTCTTGAATTTCTTCATAGTTTTCTTGTCTCACGTTCATTCGTTCAACTTTAGCAATCATCCTTGGACAATCCTCAACCTCATGACCAACAATCTTACAACAAAGACAAATAGGACCTATGCCAAGGCATTCCTTAGCAAGATGTCTCGTTCTTCTGCAGTTATTACACAAAGTCGATCCTCTTTTTCTTTTAAACGTTCCCCAACCTCTTCTGTACTGCGCACTAGGATCACAGTGCTGGATCTGCAATCTACAAAAAATCTTTCTAGGTTCCTGCATCCACTTATTAGTCCAAAAATTCTTTCTATGCATAGGAATAACATATCTTTCTTCAGTTCCATTAAATTGACTCAAATCAACTCTTTCTTCCAACTGCGCCCTAGCCTTCACACTAGGAAAAAATCTATTAAACATGCTTGAATTCATGCTTTCAAAACAAAAACTTTCACTTATCTTTCTCTTGTCAAAGCAAAGAGATTACCTCTTTTCAGATCTTACCTCTTTTCTTCAGATAGGATTTCTGTCTTAGCACAAAGCTTCGCAAATCAAGTAGAGTATTGCGCACTTCAGCAGAAAATCTACGCACAAATATTCTCTTTTCTTTACTTCAGTTCCCAACAATCACAGTTTCAAGTCTCGAAAACGGATCCATTTTTTGGAACAGGGTTAGACCCAAGGTTCAATGATTAACAACACACCAAAGAAACCCCAACTACCGGCTCTTTCGGCAACACCTTCGAAGCAAGAGAAGTATCACCCAAGGTAGAAACAAGGGTGTTACAGGATGTAGGTATTTGTAACCAAGCTGGGACACATATATTTGATAATAAAACTTCGTAGAGTACTCTATTAACACTTAGGAACAACATGCATTAGTTCATCAATCTCATTAACATCGCAGAACATACCCAAGGATAGATCGACGCAGTAAAAAATGACAATATACCCATATCACCTAGCATTATAATTGGATCTAGAATCCATTCATCCTTAACACAAATAAATCACTAAGAAACAATAGATCTATCTATCATACATAATAATCAAGGCACTGAGAAGATTCATAACATAAAAAAAAAATCACAAAGAAAACCAAAGACACAAGATATATGTGGTTCACCCCAGTGTGGGGCTATGTTCACCAACCACTTCACCTTCTTCATTATTCTTCAATATCTTACATTCAATTTATCCTGTGCACTAAGCCACGGATTCAAGCTTCACACTAGACATGAGATCTGTGCACTGAGCACCAGATCCTCCTTCCCAAAACTAGCTCAAGGCACAAAGCCAACTTCTTTATTGAGCACAAAGCCTTACATACACATTTTGTTGCACCAAACAACTCAAAAATACTTGCACTTAGCTACCAAGACTTCACTTTCTACTTTTACCATACATTCTTACTTATTTATACTTTTACAATCCCTTACAATAAGGCCTAATCATGGGTAAACCCCATGGGCTGACATCCTATAACCCATTACAAAAGCCCTAAAGAACCCCTTACGGGGTCCACATAGCCTACAAAATAAGTGATATTCGTGATCTTAGCTTCGCCTAGGTGCTCAATCTTTGACCATCGTGCCAAATTCCAAATGTGGGTCAACTCTAACCAAGGTTTCCTCAAAACTTGGTCGAGGGATAACAAAACACACATACATTTTTAATCCTATAGCCTCGATACTCATCAAACTGCCACACACACTTGAAAACTAAGATTATTTATGAATGCGTGTGCATTCATTAGAAACATGTTTTCAAGAACCTGTGCACATTTGTGAAAAAATTGAAATGAAAAGAATGTGTGTGTGCTTTAGGAACATGCACATATTCCTAAAGCACATGCACACTATTAGAAACATGAATGTGCACATGTTCTTGCTAACAAAAAATCTCTCTCTCTCTCTCTCTCTCTCTCTCTCTCTCTCTCTCTCTCTC
>JZKD02S2323377.1:244278-322847 GCA_000966675.3 Picea glauca | reverse complement strand
ACCTTTGTCCCTCTCCCACCTTCTAATTATCTCTCTCTCCCTCCCTCTCTCTCTACCCCATTCACTCTCTCTGTCTTCTCTCCACCTTCGTCCCTCTCCCACCTTCTAATTATCTCTCTCTCCCTCCCCCACTCTCCCCAAATCTCTATCCCCTCCCCTCTCCCTCTCTCCCCCCTTGTGAGGTACTAGGTCTATTATATTATCAGAAAGATAAATAAAGTAGATAATAACACCAATATAGCAACAAAATACAGAAAATACTACAGATATAACAACAAAACAACAAATTATATGGAACCACAACACCATAATTATAGATTTATTGATAGGAAACAATGTTCACTTGCCTCTTCGAGGGAGAAACATCCAGCAGAGAAAAGCTCCATTACACTAATTCTCCAAGAAAAAACTTCTCATACCCTCTACTCCTATTTATACTAAATCTATCTATCCAAAAGAATAATCTAGAGGAATATTCTTCTAGAAGCGAAATATTCTATTAGGTCTTCTTACATTTGAATTATTCCTATTTATTACTAGGCCGTATTAATATTGACCTTTATTACATGGAAATATATTATTCTACCCACTTGAGGGGTTAGGTAGGTTATGTCCCTAACATGTACTCCCTCTTAAAATCAACCTTGTCCTCAAGGCTTGAGATGAGGAAATTGTTGCAGAATGTTAGCTGGCTCCTAGGTGGCATCTGTTGGAGTTGTATCTTTCCAATGAACTAACACTTCCTTGATGGTGCACCAACGAAGACAACGCTCACACTGGTCCAAAAATGATTGTGGCTGCAGCCATATGGAGCCTTCTTCATCCAACTTGGGAAGGTTGGTTTGGTTTTGGCACTTAGTTCCAATCACCTTCTTTAAGCAGGAGACATGAAAAATAGGATGGAGCTTAGAAGTACTAGGAAAAGCTATCTGATAGGCCACCTGTCCCATGCACTTGAGAACTATATCAGGACTATACAATTTGGGTGCCAGTTTCTAAAAATGTTCGGCCTTGGGTGAATTTTTCTTATAAGGTTGCAGTCGAAGAAAAACCCAGTCTCCTTCAACAAATTGGCGTTCCGAATGACCTTGATTGACTTGTTTCTTCATGCGATTCTGAGCCATGACCGAATTATGTTTGAGGGTATGAAGAATATCCTCTTGAGCTGTAAGCGTTTGGTCAACCTCCTAAACCTTCGAGACACTTGACATGTAGGAGAGAACGAAAGGTGGATTTTGTCCATATACTGCTTCAAAAGGAGTCATGTGAGTAGTTTTATGGTAAGAAGTGTTGTACCACCATTCAAATAATGGTAACCATTGAACCCATTGATTTTTCCTTTCAGAGGAAAAACACCTCAAATAAGTCTCCAAACACTTGTTGACAACTTTAGTTTGATCATTAGTATGGGAATGATAGGTGGTGCTGAGATGCAATTGGGTGCCTTGTATTCTGAATAGTTCTTTCCAAAAATTTCTAGTGAAATTGGGATCTCGATCAGAAACAATAGAATGGGGCATGCCATGAATCTTGAAGACATGATCCATGAAAAATTGAGCCTCAATGGATGCGGTAAATGGGTGTTGAAGAGCACATAAATGAACATACTTGGAAAGACTATCCACAACCACCATGATGACTGAATTATTTTCTGATTTAGGTAATCCCACAATAAAATTTATAGAGATGTCCCTCCAAATACCGAAGCTCATCATTGTTCCAAGAGTACCCTAAGGAAACTGGAGAATTGGCTTTCAATTGTTGGATCATGTGAAAAATTTTAGGATCGTGTAGCCATTCCCAACGAAGAGCTTGGAGCCAATATGGTACAATGAAGGAGAGGGAGAAAAGGGACCCTTCATCTTCATATTTTCAAGAAAGAGTGTCAAAAATCACATTTTCTTTGAATTTCTTGTAAATGATCTCATAATCATATCCAAATAGCTTAGTTACCCATTTTTGTTTCTTTGGAGAGGAAGTTCATTGCTCCAGAAAATACTTGAGGCTTTGATCATTTGTCTTAATTTGGAAGTGTTTCCCTAGGAGATAAGGGCTCTAGAGATCCATTGCATGCAAAATAAAAAACATTTCCTTTTCATAGATTGATTGGCCTAAATGGCATTCTGACAATTGTTTGTTGGTAAAGGACAAAGGTTTTCCTTCTTGCATAAGGACAGATCCAATTCCTTTCTTGGAGGCATCACATTCCAGGACAAAGTTCTTTGTGAAATAAGGAAGGGTCAAGACTAGAGTAGTACACATAACCACCTTCAAATCTTGAAAGGACTGAGAGTCCAAGTGAAAGAATTCTTTTTAAGGAGAGAAGTGAGAGGTGCCACAATCTTTCCATAATTTTGAACAAACTTGTGATAATAGCCTTTTAAACCTAGAAAACCATGTAAGCTTTTGATAGTCTTGGGGTGAGGCCAATCCTTCATTTCTTCAATTTTTTTAGGATCCACCTAGACACCAGCCTTGCCAATAATATGACCCAAGTACTCGACTTCCAAGGTGCCAAAGGAACATTTAGAGAGTTTGAGGAAAAGTTTTTGCTGAGAGAGTAGATGGAGAACTTGATCCACATGGGAAAGATGGTATTTCCAAGTTTTACTATAGATGAGAATATAATCAAAGAAAACTAAGACAAAATGATGGAGAAAAGGACGAAAAAGATGATTTATGAGGCTTTGGAAGGTGGAGGGGGCATTACAAAGGCCAAAGGGCATGACCAAGAACTCATAGTGACCCTCATGAGTTCGAAAGGCAGTCTTGGGGATGTCTTCTTCTTGTATATGTATCTGGTGGTAGCTAGAACACATATCAAGTTTAGTGAAGTACTGAGCACCACTCAGATCATCCAAGAGATCATCAATGACGGGCATGGGAAATTTGTCCTTGATGGCAAGTTTATTGAGGGCACAAAATTCAAGACACATGTGCCAAGTACCTTATTTCTAAGTACGATCACCACATGAGAAGAATAAGGGATGGTACTGGGTGTTGAATAGTTAACAAGAAATGTGTGTCTAATTTATTTTTCCCTTAAATAAATTGGACAATAAATATTAATCTATTATCTTATAATTACTTGAAAATAGTTAACTGAAATGGAAAATTAGTTAGCTATAGGAAATTTGAGTTCAAAGGTTGACTGGTGGGACATGGAAGTCGAATTAGTTGTAACTAAGTGACTTGAAGTTGTAATAGAGTTATAAGTGTAGTTATGTGAGTTGTGAAGTAGTTTAACTCAGTTAAGTGAGTTAAGCTCAATTGTACTAGTTGTAACTGAACTTACACTAGTGAGAGTTCAGTGAATTAATAATTAATTAATTCAAAATTAGTGATCTCACATGCAATTGAAGATTTACCACTGTTAACTATATGCATGTCAGATCCAGTGGAGACCTAGTTGAGATAACAGGTGAAAGGGATAGTTTGGCTATCAGTTGTGATTTGAGTGAAGTGCACTCATGCAATCACACACACAGTGGATGTTCCTATGAGAAATGTGCAGCCTAGGTAAGAGGCATTTGAATCATTTTGCAGGTTTTCCATTGCAGGGATTTCACGGAGGAGGCATGTTGTCTGGAGGCAGAGAATTGACACATGTATTTGCTAATTTTTGTATGACAATGTGAGGCGATTGTTATTGTACTGAGAGATCTTGGATTAGAGTTTTGTATGATATTGTTTCATGATCCATGATGTATACATAATATATGATAGTAGGGTTTTTAGCTTTTTTCTTTCCCGGTAAAACATTTGTGTTATGTGTGATTGATCTTTCTTCTTGATATTGCAATTGATGATCGTGTTTTAAATTCTGCAAGAATATTTGTAGAATCAATTATGTATTTAATATTGGCATATAATTCTTAGATCATGAGAATCCAGAAAATACATAATTTGTATTGAAATTTCTACATGGTATCAGAGCATAGAAGATTGTAGAAGATGAATTTGTGATTGGATAGAATTCGAAGTTGCAAAAAGACTTCCTTGGTGCTACAGCCGATTCAAGATCGAAATGGATTTCAATGGCTTGAGGTTAGAGTATGCACTCAATGGCAGCTCGAACTACATTTATTGGAAGGACGGGATGGAGGCAGTACTCAAAGACAATGGCTTCAAGGAATTCATTGACAAAGATGTTCCTAAGCCAGATGCTGCAAATCTTGATGCATGGAAAAATAAAGTGGCAAAGGTGAGGAGGATTCTATTGGAGGGAGTACGAGACCACATTGTCTCAATCCTCCATGGGAAATCCACACCACATGCAATGTGGAATGTTTTGACGTATCTATTCCAAAACAAAAGTGACCATAGGAAATTGGCGCTCAAAGATAAACTCAGGAAGATCAAGATGGACAAGGGTGACTCCATTCCAAAATATCTCATGAAGTTTTTCCAATGTTGGGATGAGCTGGGGACTGTGGGAATAACAGTCACTGATGATGATTTGGTGAGCTTGGATCTCTTAGGACTTCCCAAGAGTTGGCACAGTTATCAAGACTCTGTCAATGAAAGGGAAAAATTGTCAGATTGGGAACAACTATGGTCAGATCTAGTGCAGGAGGAGTTCAGGCGGAACACCAAAGATGGCTCTTCATCAAAGCATGATGATGAAGAGGATTGTGGTTTATCTTCCAAGGAAAGGAAAGGGAATGGGATTAAATTCCATTCAAAATCCGAGTCTAAATTCAAGAAGATGGATTTTTCCAAAGTGAAGTGTTTTCACTGTCACGAACATGGGCATCTTTCTACTAATTGTCTACAGAAGAAGAAGAACAAGAAGGTTGTTGGAGCTGTAACTGGTGAGGCCCTTGCCTCACAATTTGAACTTGACTTCTCCTTTATCGCATGCATGGATTCAAGTGCATTGGGATCGATGTGGTATTCAGCTAGTGACACTTCCTTCCACATGACGGGAGATAAGGAGTTTTTCAGTGACTTGAAGGAGAGAGATCTCAAAATGCATATAGATATGAGTGACGATGGACGATACAATGTGACTGACATTGATACCATTACCTTTTAGAGGGAGTTAGGTAAACCATTTCAATTGAAAAATGTTATGCATGTTCCAGGTTTGAAGAAAAACCTGGTCTCAGTCGCAATGTTGGAGGATAGAGGCTATGACGTTGTTTTTAACGGTGGAAAATATTTTCTTTGACAGAAAACAACGGGTCAAGTCAAGAGGATAGGGATTTGAGTTAATAATATCTACATGTTGTAGGTAGATGGTTACACTGCCATGATGGGCAAGGAAGAAAAAGTGGTGAGCCGGGATGAGGGCGAGTTATGGCACAGGCGATTGGGCCATCTTCATCATGGAGCCTTGAAGATCATGCAACAAATATCTATTGGACTTCCAATGGGAACACTTTCTCAGTTAGATTAGTGCAAGGGTTGCACCATGGGGAAGTATGTAAAGTCCACCTTTCATGAAAAGGAGAATCGTGCTTCGGTGATCTTGGAGAGAGTTCACACAGACGTGTGTGGATCATTCTTGGTTGCTTCAACAACAAAACATAAGTATTATGTTATTTTTGTTTTTGAATTTTCTCATAAATGTTGGATCTTCTTCATGGAGAAGAAGGATCAAACATTCTCAAAGTTCTGTGAGTTTAAAGCATTGGTGGAGAAATATTCGAGGAAGCAAGTGAAGGCTCTTAGGAACGATAATGGTGGAGAATACATATCTAACGAATTCAAAGACTTCTGCAACAAAGAATGAATTTGAAGAGAACTCATAGTGCCTCATAACCCACATCAAAATGGGGTCGAAGAGAGGAAGAACATAACAATCGTGGGTGCAGCACGAGTGATGTTGCATGATTAGGGCCTACCAATGCATTTGTGGGAAGAAGCATGCAATACTACAGTTTATGTGCAAAACTATTGTCCTCATAGAGTACTTGGCATGAGTACACCTGAAGAAGATTTCACTGGTAAGAAACCTGATGTTTCTCATTTTAAGATTTTTGGCTCATTTGTTTATGTGCATGTGACCAAGGATGTCAGGAAGAAGATGGAACTGACTACTAAAGTTGGGATATTTGTGGGGTACAGAAAAACACCCCATAATTATCATGTGAATTTTTCTAACAGTAAGATGACTTTTATGCAACGAGATATAAAATTCAATGAGGGGAAATCCATGCGGTTGTCGCTTGAGAGGGAGCTAGACTTTCATGCAGAGGAGGAACTGTTGGTTCCCAAAGATGAGTCTCAAGATGTGGATCAGCCACATGAGGAGGTTCATGGAGTGGAGGAAGCCACTCATGTAGATACATCCATCATAAATGGCAAAAAGAGCACCACATAAGCTGATAGATTCAGACTAGATGCTGCACAGAATGTAGGAGACCCTACTTCCCAGTGCAGACAGAGACAATCTCCTAATCGATTTACTGGATACATGGCTCTCATGAGAAAGTTTATTGTGACTGAGACATAATCCTTTGAGGAAGCAGTGTAGGATCCCACTTGGGTTGATGCTATGGTGGAGGAATATGACTCCATTGTCAAAAACAGTGCATGGGAAATTATCCCAAGACCGGTTGACAAATCAGTGGTAGGTTCAAGATGGATCTACAAAGTAAAGAAAACTATTGATGGGAGTGTGGAGAAATACAAGGATAGTTTTGTGTCTCAGGGCTTCTCACAGATCGAGTGGATAGATTATGATGATACCTTTGCACCTATCGCAAGGTACTCTTCCATAAGATCCATCTTTTCACTCTCAACGCAGATGGGCTAGTGCATTCATTAGATGGATGTAAAAACTGTGTTTATCAATGAGATCATTGAGGAAGAAGTGTACATTGAGTAGGCAGAAGGTTTTGAGACCTTTGATAGGGATTCACATGTGTGCATACTTAAGAGAGCGTTGTATGGGTGAAGCAAGCACCCTGTTCTTGGTACACTTGGATAGAAAACTATTTCACGGGACTAGGATTCACCAAAAGTGAAGCGGATCCAAACCTATACCAAATTTTGGTAGAGGGTAAGATTTTAATCATTGTTCTTTATGTTGATGATTTAATACTAACTGGTGATGAGAAGATGATACACTCATGCAAGGAGGACCTTGCAAAGGAGTTCGAGATGAAGGATTTGGGCCTCCTTCATTATTTCCTTGGATTGAAAATATGGCAGTGAGGTGATGAAATTTTTGTGCCTCAAGGAAAGTATGCAAGGGAGATACTCGGTAAGTTTCACATGGAGGGTTGTAAAACCATGGATACTCCTCTTCTAGGAAACTAGAGGAAAGAAGATGCTACTTTTGGAGAGACAGTGGATGCTACTATCTATCGACAATTAGTGGGTTCGCTAATGTATCTAGTGAACACGAGACCAAACATTTTCTATGTGGTTAACCAGCTGAGTCAAGCAATGGTTAAGCCTACCAAGCTATTTTGGAAGGTGGGTAAGCATATCTTGAGATACCTAAGGGGCACATATATGTATGGATTATGGTACATACAAATGAATGAGGTGAAGTTGCATGGCTTCACGGATGTAGATTGGGCGGGCAACCCAATGGACAGAAAGAGAACATCAGGGAGGATCTTTAGTATCAGATCTACAGTTGTTTATTGGTACAATAGGAAATAAAGATCCGTGGCACTCAGTTTAGCGGAATAGGAATACATGGCAATGAGTCAATCTTCATGTGAGACTATCTGGATGAGAAAGATCTTGGTTGGTTTGTTTGGTTCTCATTTAGATCCGACAATGATTCATTGTGATAATAAAAGTTGCATTAAACTCTCGATTAATTCTATTTTTCATGATATATCTAAGCATATAGATATCCGGTATCATCATCTCAGATATTGTGTGCAATGAAAGATCATGTTGCTTCATTACATTCCTACAGAATATCTGGATGCAAACAGTCTAACGAAGACGCTCATCAGGACCAAATTCAAATACCATAGAGACATGATTGGGGTGAAGGATAATCCCTTTCTTGTTGAGAGGGAGTGTTGAAAAGTCAACAAGAAATGTGTGTCTAATTTATTTTTCCCTTAAATAAATTGGACAATAAATATTAATCCATTATCTCATAATTACTTGAAAATAGTTATCTAAAATGGAAAATCAGTTAGCTATAAGAAATTTGAGTTCAAAGGTTGACTGGTGGGACATGGAATTCGAATTAGTTGTAACTAAGTGACTTGAAGTTGTAATAGAGTTATAAGTGTAGTTATTTGAGTTGTGAAGTAGTTTAACTCAGTTAAGTGAGTTAAGCTCAATTGTACTAGTTGTAACTAAACTTACACTAGTGAGAGTTCAGTGAATTAATTATTCATTAATTCACAATAAGTGATCTCACACACAACTAAATATTTACCACTGTTAACTACATGCATGTCATATCTAGTGGAGACCCAGTTGAGATAACAGGTGAACGGGATAGTTTGGCTATCAGTTGTGATTTGAGTGAAGTGCAATCCCCTTTTTAAGAATTTATGGATTTTAGGATGGTCCCAAGTCCACTCTCGATTATTCCATCCACACTTAGACACTAAGAACTTTCCACAGTGGCCCCATGGATATGACATTTTCTGATGTGGTACCTTGACATAGCATCCAACATTGTTTTAACAAAGCACATTTTTAAGAACTTCCAGATTTCTAGATTTTTGGGTGGTCCCGGTTCCACTTCTTGGTTCCTCCATACAACCTATGGAGTTTGAATTTATGACATGTTCACACATAATGTTCCACATGTACATAAAATTGACCACCATATTCCATCCAACTACCACCTGTCACTCCCGCATCAGCCTTAACGTCATCTGTACGAAAAATCCCCAAATTTTCCATGATTTCAAAATGTTTTAGAAATGCCTAAAATTAAAATTTGTTTTCTTAGATGACATGGAAGATATATAAATTAGCTTCTCAAGGCCAATTTAGGCTCTGTGCAAGTCATTCAACTTTTTCACCTGAAAATTGATACTCTTGTGTCAATTTCTTAATGAATTCCATTACAGAAATTGGGTCTGTTTGCCCAATTCACTAAGATTGTTCTACAAATTTCATTATTTTGTGTTTTATCTATCCCATCAAGGATCGATGTTGAGTCTGTGGCTATGATACCACAATGTAGTGAAACCAGTCCCAAACATCCAATACTAGGTGTTATAGCCCTAAAATTCCCTACTCATGCGTACATGGCTTTGACCCTCTTACTTGCATATTTTTCCAAAGCACTATTGAGAATCTCTTCTTAAAAAACCATTTTTTGGAATATGTATGCACCCTGCACCATTATATTCCGCGTACATATGCTTGATGCACCACTGCAACTCATGTACATACACATGTTGCACCATTACATCCCACGTATGCTTGCAAAAGTTGCAAGGAATTCATTGAAATTCATAGGCTATTAGAGTTTCCCAACTAATCCACCTGCTATAGATCATCACCCAACCAAAAAACCATCCTTTTGGCATATAAAAAGAGGTTTTTGGGTCTCATTTTCAAGCTAAGCATAAGAACATTGAAACTCTTCTCGATTTCACTTCCCCTCCTTGCCCAAGATATTGCTACCTTTTGTGAGATATTGCCTCAACATACCCTCATTAGCCCCTTGTTCCTCCATTCATCCCATTCCCTTCCATAGAAGTGATAAAAATGTTGAGAGAATAAGTTCATTCAAGGTGCACTTGGAGCATGGTGAAGACGAGCCCGGACTATGTTTACAGAACGGTGGCCGACTCAGATTATAAGGTATAATCTTTGTATTATGAATAAAAGAATCACATTTTCTTGTCCCAAATGATGGTGTTTTGAGTATTTTTATTGATTTATACTTGACATTTTACATCTAACCCTAACTTATGGATATAATAGCATGTGTGTATTTCTTTGTTTGCCTATCTTTGGTTGCAGTTCATCCTTGGGAGGAGACGTGAAGTTAGTGGAACTTCCAATATTGAGGAGATCATCATCAGACGTGGGATCAAATGTATAGTTGCCTGATCTCTTCTCTATTTTCTTTATTTACACTATTTTTGGTATGTTTGAGGTAGAGTAGAATTTATTGACTTTTAGAAGGTTATTCGCTCTATCTACATCTTGAACCCTGGTGTAGTTAAAGGGTGGGTTTTCCTGGTAGCACTAGGATAACGCTACTGCTAATTACTCTAATACCAACTGTAATGACCTTGCTATTGAACGTAGCGATAATTAAAACTTTTTTATACCAATAATTATAAGAATTTCAGTGCATAATTCCCATCAATCATGCATCTAATAAAACTTTCAAAACCATGAATAAAACTAGATTATCAAACTCATAATATCGTGTAAATTATTAAAACTCATAGTTCTTATGCACAACAATTAAAACCATAAATAAGAGTATAAAATCAAAGATAAACACTTATATTTTCACAACAAAATGTGGAACTGGCTATAGGGGATGACCGTTCCTCCCAATCCTAGATTTGTTTCTATAGATATCAACAACACATTACCCCCAATATGGGGCTATGAATCCACAAAATAAGGTGTCCCTCACAATCCACGACACCTCCCATAGTAGCTAGTTTTCCTACAACTATCCTAGTCCACCCAACATTCTTCCCCACAACCTCCACCTACCAGACTTATGATCATAAAAGTATGAGTACTGAGTCAGATCAAAAAAATATTGGGAGTCCTTCGACTCGCATACCTACCGTAGTTAATGGAAATCGTTATGCACCTTCGACCACTATGATTGTAACACCAGAGGTCCCATCATCACTCATGTACGGCCTATAGTTAGTAATCAACCCATAGTAATGAACCCTTTTGGGTCTCTTTTTAGTTCATTGGGATACAATACTTAGTCCATACCTTCAGCCTCTATCCATTTCTCTTTTGGTATGCCGAATTTCACATCGCAATTTTCATCCCCCATTTCAGCATATAATCTGAATCTTAGTATTGGACCTGGGGGCATGGCCCATCCGCAAATTCCACTCTCATTTGGGGGTTCTCATATTCCCCAAGATGCTCCTACAGTTGGAAGCCAACTTCCTTTTCATCCTGGGTCCAATACTAGTCTTAATGCTCCTGGATGGAGTAATCAACCAGGCGGACAAGATACTACTTATGTTCCATCCTTTACACCTACCTCCTCCACACTGATTCGGACCAACATGTTTGGCATGCCAAATCCACCTCTATCCTTTGGATTTCCACTTGGAGGAGGTCAATTTCATACTTTGGGAAACCCCCAACCTAGAGCCACTCCGGATAGGGGAAATATTTACAACCCTCAATATAACATTCCTACTAGAATGGTGCCCAACCAACCCTTTATGAGTTAGTTTGGAGGGGGTTTTACAATACCAGATAGGGCCATGGTGCATACCAGAACCCTAGATGGGTTGTGATTCCCCACCATCAATATTTCCCAGGAGATTGGAGATGATTCCACGACCCCATCTCCCTTTTTTGGTCATGCTCAATTTTCCAGGCCTTTCAAGATTAATGAATGACCTGATGCATCATGACCCGACATGGACCCCCGTCCCCACCAAGATTCCTTCAGATATTCTGATTTTTGAAGGAAATATTGGTGAGGATCTTGGTGATAATGTCACCACTTTTCATCTTTGGTTCTCTTCCAATTCCATTAATAATGATTCTATTCTTTTAATATTGTTTCAATGCACCTTCATGGGGGTTGCAGCGAAATGGTACATAGAGCTTCCATGGGGCATGCATGAGAATTTTAATTAGATGGTTTTAGTTTTCCTCAACCACTTCCAATTGTGGCTTCATTATGATGCTAGAATAGAACTTCTATTGGCCCACTTCCAAGACAAAGTTGCCCATATATCAGATCAAATTCAAGAGTGGCATAGATGGAAGAGGTTGATCAAAGCCTATATTCCTACAAAGTTCGTGTTGGAATGGTTTCTTAAGTCTTTACTGCCTTATATTTCGAAGGATGTTTTTACATCCAAGGTAACATCTGAAGAGTAAGCGATTTTAAATCCCAACAATTAGATCTTATATATGCTCATTCTAGGATGTTATATGAAATTCTTCCTAATGCACCAAGGTCAAACTACAACCCTAGACAAAATCTCGGGCCTCATGCCGATGGAATTATAGGCTCCAAAAATGTTAAATCTATCGACTTGGTGACAAGCCAATTGAAATATTTGTCTCTAAGCCAGTTTGTAGGAGGAAAATATTCATCTATGTCCTCCACTCCCACTCAACCAATGGGCGTGCATTTTTTATAGTCGTCGACCAACCCGAATGGTAACCAGTAACTAGGAGGGAATAAAAGGAAAGGACGTGGTAACAATTGTAAGGGTGGGAGGAATAATAATAATAAACCCAAGGACAATGTTAACAATGATAAATCGAACGATAATGTTGGTGAGGGCAAGAAAGAAATGAGAAAGGTGAAATTTCCTTGCAGTCTTTGTACTAATTATCACCTTACCCACTTGTTCCCCAAACTCAAGGAAGTTGCAAGGCTCTTATCTCTACCACATGTTGTGCTGACTAATCATTTTTTGCATAATCAACACATGGACTCAAGCTCCTCTAATGTTGAAAATGTGGCGAGTGGGAATCAAAACCCACTGACACATGAAGGTTATTTTCTATGTGTAAATATGGTCAAGTCTCAAATTAATGTATCCACTCGGTCTCACAGTTACAGTTCTTCACAAGCTATTCCAAGTCTAGAGTCTCCTCCTCCTTTGAAGATTCATTTACAGATCAAAAATCCAAAGCCTATTCCTCGTATTTCGAAAGGAGTACTCAAAATCTCTACCGCCAACCCTAATGCTAGAGCTTCCCAGAACTACTCTATTGTCTAATATCTGGGCCAAACCCCTTGCGCGATGTCGACTTTGGAGGTATTCCTGACATGTCCTTCACAGAGGAATGCCTTTGTATCTATGTTAGGATATCTAGACCCATGTGGCTCTAATGTTATCAAGTTTGACATCATTGATGTGAAGCCTAGCTTGACTTACCATTTGGCCTTTCAAATCCATGTGATTTACTCAAAGTATACCATCAAACGTATTGTTATTGATGAAGGAGTTGCAACATGCATTACGTCCCTAACCTGTTTGAAAGCCATTATCTCTCCAACCCTCTCTCAATATCCGAGTATGTTGACCGAATTTTATATTCATTCTTTCCATCCCCATGGTATTCTTCCTACCTTTCCAGTCCAGTTAGGTGGAAAGACAGTGGAGGTGGATATTGAGGTGGTTGATGCGCCCCTTGACTATAACTTATTACTAGGTTGTAACTGGACTTGTCTTATGATTGTAGTCGTATCGTTATTTTTCCCATCGAGGTTGAAGGACTCTGTATTCGGATCCCAAATGTTCACTAGCATTTGGAATAGCCTCACTTGAGCCCTAATCCCTTTGAGAGCCCAAAAATTATAAATCCTACATATTTTTAATGCTAATTGAGCCCTTGGATCTCTTTCCACTACAACATCAACCTCCTCATGCTCTTTTTCTCTCCATTCAAGTACCATCCTGCAAAGACTAATCCTTTTTTTGAGTCAAACTTCTTTTAAAAACCAAGTTACAGACCTGTATGAAAGATACAATATACACAGTCACGTATAGGGCTGCGTATACGCGGTTTGTTTTGATAACAGTTGTGTATATGTGACTCAGTGATCTACATCCTGCATACACCCTAATTCCTAATTTGCGCATTAAAAAAATAAAAATTTGAGACCTAATTTAATATTATAATCCACTAGAAATGAAGAGGAGGGCAAGAATACTTACTTGGTCTAGAGAGTTGTCAATTCTGTCGCTCGTAGCTCCCACAATCAACACTTGAAGGTTATGGGAAATTTGGTCCAAAATGCACTATTTGGGTGGAAATGTGAAAAGATATGGTAAAATTGGTTATATTTACTATTTGTAGAAATGTTTTACCCACTTTACATAGTTTTTGCTAATATTTTGGCCTAGTGGACTAATAGTGCAACGAAAGGAGTTGGTTTTAGTGGTTTTGTCCAGGGATTTTTGTGGTTTCTAAAGCCATTTCGCCCGTTCGTGACATTGGCAGGTATATTTCTTTGACTATCATATAAGATAGGTCATCACTCCATCTTGCATTATCCTTTGAATGTGATTCATATTCCTTAGGTAAGAACGCATTTGTTAGCGGCACGGAACCTCCTTATTGCTACTAGAAGTGTCGTTAGTGAATGGTAGAGGCTTACCAAACATGGGTGCCCTAGTTAGAACCTTTGTGCCATCTAGTGCCCATGTAGACAATATTCCATAAACACCGGGAGTCCTTTATAGTTCCATTATGACTTTTTGTTCAAGCCTCATATTCTTACTCATAAGCATGCTGACCTATACCTATGGGACTCCCACTGAGTCTTGTTTATGCTCTTTTCCAACTCTCTCAAAAAGAGAAAATATTGTCGAGTGAAATTGTATGTTTCACACTCATTAATTGGATTTAAAAGGACGTTTATTTGGTGTAAGTTTAACCCTTTTTCAGACCAAGTAGACTTATTTCGAAAAAGGAATACTCTAGTCATTAGTGGATATAAGGGTTCTCCTAGGTATTGTTTTATAGTTTTTTGGGCCTAGGGGACTAAATTTATGAAAAATGACATTATTTGGAGTTAATTTTTAATTTCACCTCATTCTCTTTCTTGTAGTATTGAGCCTATTGTCGGTTCCCACTTTCGCATTATAAGCTTATTATCTCAACAGTTTGCATCATCAACCAAACATATCTTTGTTTATATCCTTTGAATATTGACACCCTGTACCCTATGAGGAAACATTCTGATGGCGCGACGCTCCTACATACCCCGCAGGGTCTCTACGCCTGACCTCCCGGTCTTAAGGATCATTCTAAATCCCCTTCTGAGCTGAAGTGGCTCTTTAGATTCCCTTCTAGAATCCTTATGCTAACACCCGATCCACAGGTCCTTTCTTCTCTCCTCACAGCCTCTACATGAACCATGAACAATTTCCCTGACGTTAAATTTTGGGGTTCGGGATTTCCTAATGCCCAAGGTCAAGCGTCTCTGCTCGCTTGAACTCCCGACTACCAATTCTCCGATGCACCCTTTTCTCCATGCGCTGGCCCTCCTGACTCAGCTCCCACCATATAACCACTGCCTTCACGACCGTGGCCTTACCTCCTTTTGCGGCTACTCCTATCGGGGTTTCGACATTTGCAATGTCAAAACACACACATCCTTAGGATTCCCGATATTCCAATCCTCGATATGCTCCTAGCACATTATCCCTTCAGGCTAAGCTTGTGGTCCACACGACCTTTCCTCGTGACCGCAGTCTTATCCCTTATCGAGACTTCGGGGTTTGAGATGTCAATATGCATGCTCCCTTAGGACTCGCAATTCTTTGATCCTCGATCCTCCGATGGCTCATGACCGTTGACCTATCAACGGTCCTTTCACCCGTCACGAAAATCTGCCACCTATCCTCCTCCTCGACTCATGTGGCCCCCACACGGTTCTCTGCCTTATCGGGAAATCGTGTTTCGCGATTCTGAAATGCACAAACCCTTTGCTCCTGGGATCTCCGATATCCTGAATCTCGATGAACCAAACTCCGATGGGTGGCTTCCTTGTCGTCCCTTTTTCCCGATGGTGCCAATCGCTCCCACAGGTCCCTCCATATGGACGGTCCCGATTCCTCTGGGATTTCGAGACTTTCGATTACCCGTTTCCTTCGACCTTGGGAACTCCGATTTCTCGATAACCAATATGCTGACGATCGCTCGATCTCCGCCACGTGTCCTTTGCCAATGGACGGTCCAGATCCTTGTCGGGATTTCGAGACTTGCGATGTCTCAATTCTCACGGCCTCGAGAATCCCAATTCTCCGAGTGCCGATATCTCGATGCTTCCACGCTTCTCGCTAGGATTTCTCCTCCTGTTCATGAGGCATAACTCCCTCGCAACTCCTACAGATCCAATGGCTGTCGGGGATCCTAAGCCAGATCTAACAGCTCAGATCTGTTCTTCCTCCTCTGCGCTCCTCCGACTGCTAAGCTCTGGTCATCTCCTCCCGATCCAATGGCTGACATGATTTCTATGTGAGATCCGACGACTGTCGGTCTCCTCCTTCTGTAGAATCCTCCTGAGCTCCTCCTAGACGTAAACTCCTCAACGATCCAGACCTCTTCAATATCCAGCCGATCCGATGACTGTCGTTGCTCCTCCTGAGCTTCCATGCGTTCTTCCAAGACTTGGAAGAATTTCGAATTTCCAAAGGCCTCGACCTTTGGCTGGTTCCTCTTGCGAACTCCTCAACTATGAGCTTCACCAATGCGTGTGAAAATGTTGTTCCTCCTGGGCTTCTGCAAACACTTAGAACCCTAAGGGATTTTGTCCTTCTTCTCATTCATGGAGAATGAAATGAATGCCCTCCTGATGGAGTATCTTCTCCACAGAACGTTCAGCAGTTCTGTCCCTTCTGTGCACCCTTTGCACCTGCTTAATGCCCTCTTGGCAGAGCTCTCTGAATCCTCAATGATTCTGTTTTATTCTTCCTGAACTTCTTCAAAAAAATTCCTTCCTCTGTGCACTCCTTGCATTGGCTCAATGCCCACCTGGCAGAGCTTTACAAAACTCCTCAGAGCTTCTGCCTTCTTCTTCAACTCTCAGTAGAGTTCTTCTTCTGCACCTTGTGCCTATGCTCAATGCCCACTTGGCAGAGCCTTACAGAACTCATAATAGATTCTGTCTGTAACTGTGTCTTCTCCCACACAGCCTTACCTCCTGAGGTGTTCAACAACCTCAAATGTCTTCCTCTTGAGTTGATGATTCCAGCTCCTGTTCCGCAGCACGTCTTTGTCTGACTCCGCAGAGTTCAGAAATGCATCCTCTATGCATGGCTATCAGAACCCGCAGCGTTCTGTCACATCCTCCTAGTGTGAATCCTCAAAGACCTTCAACCCTAAAATCAAACAGACTCCCTGCAAATTCCTAACATACATACATCCACAGCACATAAAAGTACACACACAGACATCCACATAACACATAATGAATGCAGGAAAAACTGCTTCTGTTTATATTAACAATGGAAAATGCCTGAATTTACAAAGGTGTTCCTGAGCTCTCTCTAGCTCTTCTCAATTCTGCTCATCTATCTCACTTACTTACAAAATGAGATATCAAAATCTCTTTTACCTGAGGGGGCTCTCCAAGCTTTTCCCTCCAATCTACCTACCCTATTCAATTACAATAAATGGCTATCTAGTCCAGCATTTGGATCTAGATCTTAGTCGATCTAGCATTAAAGCCGATCTTATCTACAACCTACACAAAGGCACAGCTTCCATGGCTCACCGGCCTAAGCATTTAATTACATTCAATTTCAAATTTGAATGAAGACTGCACCTCTCTTTTAGCGTGCGATTTGAATTCGTTGGCGTGGCTGGCTAGCTGGCTGACGTGGAGAGATGCTCCTGCATCACATTCCCTCGAGTGTCCATATCCTACATGCACCTCCTTTCATTGAGCATAGGTATGTTCCACTATTGGAGCCAGTTGCTTACTCATGACACTCGTTTCCTCCCCTATATCATAGCATTCATTTGTCTATGAAAAAACAAAAAAAGATGGGTGAGAAAATAATGCACCCTTTGCACCTGCTTAATTCCCTCCTGGAAGAGCTCTCTGAATCCTCAATGATTCTGTTTTCTTCTTCCTGAACTTCTTCAACAAAATTCCTTCCTCTATGCACTCCTTGCACTGGCTCAATGCCCACCTAGCAGAACTTTACATAACTCCTCAGAGCTTTTCTCTTCTTCTTCAACTCTCAGTAGAGTTATTCTTCTGCACCTTGTGCCTATGCTCAATGCCCACTTGGAAGAGCCTTACAAAACTCATAAGAGATTATGTCTGCAACTGTGTCTTCTCCCACACAACCTTACTTCCTGAGGTGTTCAACAACCTCAAAGGTCTTCCTCCTGAGTTGATGATTCCAGCTCCTGTGCCGCAACATGTCTTTGTCTGACTCCGCAGAGTTCAGAAATGCATCCTCTATGCACGGCTATCAGAACCCACAGTGTTCTATCACACCCTCCTGGTGTGAAGCCTCAAAGACCTTCAACCCTAAAATCAAACAGACTCCCTGCAAATGCCTAACATACATACATCCACAACACATAAAATTACACACACAGACATCCACATAACACAGAATAAATGCAGGAAAAAATGCTTCTGTTTATATTAACAATGGAAAATGCCTGAATTTACAAAGGTGTTCCTAAGCTCTCTCTGGATCTTCTCAACTCTGCTCATCTATCTCACTTACTTACAAAATGAGATATCAAAATCTCTTTTACCTGAGGGGGCTCTCCGAGCTTTTCCCTCCAATCTACCTACCCTATTCAATTACAATAAATGGTTGTCTAGTCCAGCATCTGGATCTAGATCTCAGCCGATCTAGCATTAAATCCGATCTTATCTATAGCCTTCACAAAGGCACGGCTTCCATGGCTCACCAGCCTAAGCATTTAATTACATTCAATTTCAAATTTGAATGAGGACTGTGCCTCTCTTTTAGCGTACGATTTGAATTTGTTGGCTTGGCTAGCTGGCTGGCTGACATGGAGAGATGCTCTTGCATCAAAATCCTCAGCTACAAAATCATGAGCTCCTGCTCATGCGCTTCCCCTCTAAGCGGTTGGAAATCCTCCTGGATACCAAATAAGTCTTTGGAGCTTCTCATCTGCTCCATTCTGCTGTTGCTGCTGCTTCTACGCTGCTGCTGCTCTTCTGCTCAACCTCTCCTCGCTGGTAGTCTCTGCTGATTGGATCATCAGCTCCATGATCTCCTTGATCACTTCGTCCAGCTACTCCCATGGTTGGTCCTGTTCATGCAGTCTCCTCAGCTGTAAAAATTTCTGGCACATGGGCAAATCATCATGATCTCCCATGCCTCCTTCTTCATCTTCCAACCTCACCTATTGGATGTGCCTTCCCTGCACTCTCACCCTTTCTTCCAGGGCTTCCATATGCTGCCACAGATCAGCAAAGCAAATGTTGTCTTCTCCTTCTTCCTCTTCTTCTGCAACCTCCCATGTTGCAGTCTTTTCAGCTTCCTGGCTAAAAATATCGAGCCATTCCTCAGAATGCTCATCTTCTCCTTCTGCTTCTTCAGCTGTCAGCTTCAACGCTATAGCTTCCTCAGCTTCTTGGCTGAAGTCATTGAGCCATTCCTTATAACACTCATTCTTCCCTTCTTCTTCTGCTTGGGTAGTCTCAAATGTCTTCTCCAATTTCCTTTTGATAGCCATCGTTAGCTATGACTATCCTTCTACTGTTGCTGCACCTGCAACACAAATTTCTGCCTCCTCCTGGGCAAATGGTAGGAATATTCCAATTCCCCCAATCACCAGAATATCATCCTGATCTTTCACCTCAGTTAGTTGCATCTACTGATCCAAGTCCATCTATTCTGTCAGCTCCCCTGGTTGATTCCAACTCACTTCTGAGTTTATGAGACCCACAGATAGTCTCATCTGCTCATCCCTGCCCACCTGGCAATGTGGGATGTCTCTGCTGCCCTCTTGGTAGACTATGAGATCAACCAATCCCATCTTCATCAGCACTCCTTGCTGAATCGAACTCTCCTTCGAGCCCATGAGACTTTCATATAGTCTCCATTTCTCATCTCTGCCCACTTGGCAGTCCAAGATGCTTCCGTTGCCCTCCTGGCAGTCTTTGAGATCCCTCGACGATCTCTTATCATTGCCCTCCTGTCAAATTGAAATTCCTCGACTGTCCTCCTGACATTCCGTGAGATCCCACAACGACCTCATCTTGTTTCCCTCCTGGAAATATGGAATTTCCTCTTTGCCCTCTTGGCAGCTCTTGAGATCCTCAACTGATTCCCATTCAAATTCTTCATCATCGAGACCTCTCCCAGTCTTTGGTTTACAGACATAAATCACCTTTTCCTCTGTGGTCTTGAGGTTTTCAGCATACCTCAACCACCCTTTTAACAACCTTCACTGTCCTCTGACCATTAGCTGCTTGACTGGCCATCTCACTTTTGCCTTCTTCATGGGCCACTCATACACCCATCTTGGCTTTTTATTCTGTCGCATCCGCAATTCCAGCTCCTCCATCTTCGCCTTGATATCGGCAAGTTCCTTTAATCTTTCAGCTGGGCTCATCAGCTCTGGCTTCTTCCATTCGGCAGACCTATGGCCTTCAGTAACCATGTTGTTGTTCCTGTCTGCCCTCCTAGCAGTCCTGTTGTTGTCACTCCGCATCCCTGAGTGTTCCAACTTCATCCTACAGTCTCTCTGACTGTCTTCCCGATTGCTGCCTACCTACAAACAATCCTTACAGAGTCCTCAACAACTTTGTCTTCTTTCACCTGCAATATACAGATGAATTTCTTGCTCTGATACCACTTGACATAGGTATCAGAGGGCTTTCCTCCTCTGCCTCTTCTTGCCTGAAATATACAGACAAGAACTCGCTTTGATACCACTTGATGTGTATCAGAGTACTTTCCTCCTCTGCCTCTTCCTGCCTGAAATATACAGACAAGAACTAGCTCTGATACCAACTTGATGTGTATCAGAGTACTTTCCTCCTTTTCCTCTTCCTGCCTGAAATATACAGACAAGAACTAGCTCTGATACCACCTTGATGGTGCGACGCTCCTACATACCCCACAGGGTCTTTGCGCCTGACCTCCTGGTCTTAAGGATCATTCTAAATCCCCTTCTGAGCCGAAGCGGCTCTTTAGATTCCCTGCTGGAATCCTTCTGCTAACACCCGATCCACAGGTCCTTTCTTCTCTCTTCACGGCCTCTGCATGAACCGTGAACAATTTCCCTAACATTAAATTTCGGGGTTTGGGATTTCCTAAATCCCGAGGTCGAGAGTCTCTACTCACTTGAACTCCCAACTACTGATTCTCTGATGCACCCTTTTCTCCACGCGCTGGCCCTCCTGGCTCAGCTCCCACCATATAACCACTGCCTCCGCGACCGTGGCATTACCTCCGCGACCGTGGCCTTACCTCCTTTCGCGGCTACTCCTATCGGGGTTTCGGCATTTGCAATGTCAACACACACATGTCCTTAGGATTCCCAATCTTTCGATCCCCGATATGCTCCTAGCGCATTATCCCTCCAGGCTAAGCTCGTGGTCCACACGACCTTTCCTCATGACTGCAGTCTTATCCCTTATCGGGACTTTGGGGTTTGCGATGTCAATATGCATGCGCCCTTCGGACTCGCGATTCTCCGATCCCCGATTCTCCGATGGCTCATGGCCGTTGACCTATCAATGGTCCTTTCACCCGTTGCGAAAATCTTCCACCTGTCCTCCTCCTCGACTCCTGTGGCCCCCACACGGTTCTCTACCTTATCGGGAAATCACGTTTCGCGATTCTAAAATGCACAAACCCTTTGCTCCTGGGATCTCCGATATCCCAATCCCTGATGAACCAAACTCCGATGGGTGGCTTCCTTGTCGGCCCTTTTTCCCGATGGCATCGATCACTGCCATGCATCCCTCCAGATGGACGGTCCCGATTCCTTCGAGATTTCGAGACTTTCAATTTCCCGTTTCCTTCAACCTTGGGAACTCCAATTTCTCGATAACCAATATGCCAACGATCGCTCGATCTCCGCCATGTGTCCTTTGCCAATGGATGGTCCAGATCCTCGTCGAGATTTCGAGACTTGCGATGTCTCAATTCTCACGGCCTCGAGAATCCCGATTCTCCGAGTGCCGATATCCCGATGCTTCCAGGCTTCTCGCTGGGATTTCTCCTCCTGTTCACAAGGCTTAACTCCCTCGCAACTCCTGCAGATTCGATGGCTGTCGGGGATCCTGAGCTAGATCTAATGACTCAGATCTATTCTTCCTCCTCTGCGCTCCTCTGACTGCTAAGCTCTGGTCATATCCTCCCGATCCAATGGCTGACGGTATTTCTATGTGAGATCCGACGGCTGTCGGTCTCCTCCTTCTGTAGGCTCCTCTTGAGATCCTCCTAAACGTAAACTCCTCAACAGTCCAAACCTCTTCCTTCTCCAGCCAATCCGACGACTGTCGTTGCTCCTCCTGAGCTTCCACGCGTTCTTCCGAGACTTGGATGAATTTTGAATTTCCAAAGGCCTTGACCTTTGGCCGGTTCCTCTTGCGAACTCCTCAACTCTGAGCTTCACCAATGCGTGTGAAAATTTTGTTCCTCCTGGGCTTCTGCAAACACTCAGACCCCTAAGGGATTTTTTCCTTCTTCTCCTTCAGATGGAGAATGAAATGGATGCCTTCCTGGCTACCCTTCTGCTCGAGCAACTGCTTGTTGAGCCTGTCTGCACACTTACTTGATTCCCTCCTGGCAGAGTATCTTCTCCACAGAACGTTCAACAGTTCTATCCCTTCTGTGCACCCTTTGCACCTGCTCAATGCCCTCCCGGCAGAGCTCTCTGAATCCTCAATGATTCTTTTTTCTTCTTCCTGAAATTCTTCAACAGAATTCCTTCCTCTGTGCACTCCTTGCACTGGCTCAATGCCCACCTGGTAGAGCTTTACATAACTCCTCAGAGCTTCTGTCTTCTTCTTCAACTCTCAATAGAGTTCTTCTTCTGCACCTTGTGCCTATGCTCAATGCCCACTTGGCAGAGCCTTATAGATCTCCTAAGAGATTCTGTCTGCAACTGTGTCTTCTCCCACATAGCCTTACCTCCTGAGGTGTTCAGCAACCTTAAAGGTCTTCCTCCTGAGTTGATGATTCTAGCTCCTGTGCTGCAGCAAGTCTTTGTCTGACTCCGCAGAGTTCAGAAATGCATTCTCTGTGCATGGCTATCAGAACCTGCAGCGTTTTGTCACACCCTCCTGGTGTGAAGCCTCAAAGACCTTCAACCCTGAAATCAAACAGACTCCCTGCAAATGCCTAACATACATACATCCACAGCACATAAAAGTACACACACAAACATCCACATAACACAGAATGAATGCAAGAAAAACTGCTTCTGTTTATATTAACAATGGCAAATGCCTGAATTTACAAAGTTGTTCCTGAGCTCTCTCTGGCTCTTCTTAACTCTGCTCATCTATCTCACTTACTTACAAAATGAGATATCAAAATCTCTTTTACCTGAGGGGGCTCTCCGAGATTTTCCTTCCAATCTACCTACCCTATTCAATTACAATAAATGGTTGTCTAGTACAGCATCTGGATCTAGATCTCAGCCGATCTAGCATTAAAGCCGATCTTATCTACAGCCTGCACAAAGGCACGACTTCCATGGATCACCGGCCTAAGAATTTAATTACATTCAATTTCAAATTTGAATGAGGACTGTGCCTCTCTTTTAGCGTGCGATTTGAATTCGTTGGCATGGCTGGCTAGCTGGCTGACGTGGAGAGATGGTCCTGCATCACGTTCCCTCGAGTGTCCATATCCTACATGCACCTCCTTTCATTGAGAATAGGTATGTTCCACTGTTGGAGCCAGTTGCTTACTCATGACACTCGTTTCCTCCCCTATATCATAGCATTCATTTGTCTATGAAAAAACAAAAAAATATGGGTGAGAAAATAATCTTATCTCATATTGGCAGCATTCGTGTCACCTTTGAACTGAGCACAAACTTTTGAATCCACTTGTCATCCAAAGTTTGGGTTTAGCATGACCTTAGGAAGTTGAGCTCATTACTTAGATTTTACTCCTCTGACTGGTTACTCTTCCAATCCCTATGGAGAATTTGATTGGTGCCTCCTACATCAAAAAGTTTCATTATCGAGTCTATGCTGACGGAGTCCTCCATATGTATCATGCTCTTGTTCAAAGGATGTCTATGAACCTAATTTGGCATTTTCTCATAACTCTTGACTTTGCATGTCGGTGATACCCTCAGTGTGTCTCAGACTCACATGAAGTTGTAGTCCTACCATTCACCCTAGTCCTACTTTCCTTATGGGTAGGTAACCTTGAACCCAACAATCGACATCTCCTCATTGGTTGTTGAATGGGGGGTTTCCCTTATGTTCGATGGAAAGAAATCTATTCACACATTGGGATTCATGTAGTGTCTTGGATTCCATTATCCTTATTGGTGGTTTCCTCGCCTTTTTCGACAGTTTTCCTTATTAGCTACTATTCATAGGATCTTTTTCGTGCACTACTTGCATTTGGTGCATGTGAAAGACACACAGGGTTGTTGGTTCATGAACATGTTCCTCGTATGAGTTCCTCCAAATCATCAAGTTAATACTTTGTACCTCATGCTAAATGATGAGAGATGTGTTAATTCTCTCCTTTCATTGGGTCTCCTTCCATCGAATTAATCTCATCTATTTTGGAAATGAGGCCTAGAGTCCTATGAGTACCTAGAGGCTTGCATTCATTAGTGGTAGGTTATCTCTCCATCGCCAGTTGGGAATACATCAATGTCTTCTAATCGATGGATTATTCAAATGTTTGACCTCAACAACTTTATTCACACTTGTAAGAATGTACTTGGTGCCTTGATACCTACTTTCATTATCGATAGGTTGTCTCACGTTTTTTAATGGTATACCTTAATGGTCGGTAATCAAACGAAGTCTCGTTGTGTTTGACCTCAACTCCTTTATTCACGTGATGTAGAATTGCACCTTTGGCGGATCTTGTAGAAGACTTGAAGACATCAGTTCATAGTCACATATTTCCTGATTTGTTTCTATCATTCATTGGACCAATACCTATATGACTTGAGTGATCATGGGAGATCAAATTGTACTCCATTGTATAGATATATCTTCAGATTGATTTTGAGAGTGGTTTTCACTGGGACTTGTTCATGACTACGACAGCCTATGGCATGTATCTACTTTTGTATTTCCTAATCATGGCCATGAGAAATTCTTTGGTATATTTCCACATGGATCTACAGTGTAATTCAATTTGGAAACCATGTGCACAAAGTCATTATGGATTGTAATATTCTTATGAGCAACTAGTTCATCCAGTTGGATCTCCATTACTCCACTTCTGGGAATTATAATGTATTTTGGCCATCGTAGATACTCCTCTGAATTCACACATTAGGGGGAATCTGTTATATTAAGATTTGCCTCCCGCCATGCAACTTGCTCAGAAGGCCTTTTCCATTTCCCTATACAGACTTGAATTCCCTTTTTGCAATTCCTAGAGCTAAAAATAATAGTTTTAAACATATACATGCCATAACAACTATACAACATGTGTATACGAAGGTTTCACCATTACAGCCCACATACATTGGGTTTTGTGCCCAAAATTAAAAAAATGGTGTTGGGTTTCCATGTCACGTCATGAGATCCATGATTCTTGAAATTTCATATAATGGAAATGTTCCGACTCGTCCCTTCAATTCCATTTGAAGGCTATAAATGGGCCATATCCAAGCTATTGAAAGAAGGAGAAAGAATTCTACTTTGAGAGAAAAGTTGCACTGGAGAAATTATTCACTTCATATTGTGTCTGCATCCCTTTGTCCTTTTAAGTTTGAACACATTGTTCAGCCCCCAAGATCTTCCCTCTTTGATGGAGAACCTCATTGTCTCTCTTATATGAGATTTCTTTTGGTGGAGAATTGAAGTGGTGGAGGCCCAACTAGAAGGGACTTAGTTTCTCAGTTCCGAGACGTGTCAACATAGAAGTTTGTCATTCATAAACTTTTGTTATTTATAATTTAATAGAAATACTCTTTTCTCGTCCAATTAATGTCTTGCAAATATTTGAATTGTTATTCCATGGGAATATTTGTTATGAATATTGATGGATTATGCTATTATATGTGCTAATTGTATATGTTATCATCATATGCTTGTGTATATTGGTTGTTGAGGACTAGTTGCAGGTGTATAGCTTTGAGTCGAGTGCTCAATGGTGGTCTTCTTCAAACGTCCAGACCAGGTAGGATCTTTATCTTGTTTTGTTAGCATCTTTGCTTATATAACATACTTGAGATTAGAGTTGATTTGTATAGTCATTCCATTTATTGTGGTTTATCCCATGCCATAGAGTGATATTCCTCATAACAATCCAAATATTACAACAAAAGGATTTATTATGTTCTTTGAGTGTTGTTTATCCTTCGGATGATAGGACAATCATTTTTTATATCGACAAAGTTGAGTCTCTTCATTTACCTCCATTTTTTTCCTTCCAACTTCTAATAACCATTAAGAACATCATTATGTCACGACTTTTCATACAACCCTTTTCTCATGTGTAATCTTAATTGGAAAAAAATATTCTTATCTCTGCAGACATCAAGAGTCAAACACATCAAATATTATTTTCCAATAATCATGAATAAACAACAAGAAAAAATATACACAAAGTAATCATGATTAATATATCGATCCCATACTAGGTCAACATGTCTTGACTCAATTCAAAGTCCATATTCATCTACAATTCTTCTTGTCACACTTGAAAAAATATTAGTAGCATAATGTAATACATTAATTTGCATCATATAAACATGTATTCATTTTCAGTATCTTGTGGCATCACTTAACTCTGAAAATTCATATCTCCTATATGACTCTTAGACACAATACATCAATATCAAAATATAATTCAACATATTCATAAGCCACAATAAATCATCATATCATATAGCAGAATCCAATCATCTCATGCCATCACAAGGATATCAAAACATAGGACATGAAATACACACACACACACACACACACACACACACACACCATGATCAAACCAATTAAAATTAAAAGTCTAAATCACATCATTCAAAATTGTATTTTTCAACCAATCGAATCATTGTCGTAATCATGATGCCCTCAAATAATAACAACAAATCAATCAAATAAATTCAAAGTAGAAGAGGGGACTACAATTTGGTACATACTTCCACCAAATCATGGTCACCAATTGATTATGGTTAATTGACCAAATATGCTTAAATATATTATTACCATAGGGGTGGGTGGAAATCATATAACACCTCATGGTTATGAGGTGGATATTTTCCTTAATAGTGTATTCTAATGTTAATTCCTTTCACATGATTGTATGTTTAGTTTAAATTCATTTGAGTTGTTGTATTTATTGTGGCATGGTCATATGATTGGTTTAAATTTACTTCAATTGTTATGTTTAGAATGGAATAGTGGCATAATCTTTTTATGCATATGACTTCATTAGCTTATATCACTATCCATGGTCGTGAGGTGAATCTACTCTTCAATAAAATTTTCTAGTGCCTGAGACTAATGTCTTCACATGGCCATACGGTTTTAGTTAGAGGCACTTTCTACAACTTAGTATGAAGAAGATGTGTAATTTCAAGTTCAATGTGAAGTTGACATATGGAATTTAAAAATAAATAAATACATATATGTGTGTGCAAACATATATACGCATACACCGAAATATATAACAAAGCCATCGAGCTTCATGAACATGAATTGAGAGGGTTAATATTGGATGTAATGTTTCACCACTCGATGGAATAAAATTACCAATATTTGTTTCCCATAAAAAACCCATGTATGTGTATGTGTGTTCCTTCAAAGGAAAACATATAGAGAGAGAGAAGAGAGAGAGCGAGAAAAATATTAAAACATTTATGCCATCTCAAGATGACATGTTCACATATTAGAAAAGAGAAAAGTGATTGAAAGTTTGGGAAACTTCAAATCAAATATTAACAAAAGTGTATTTAAAAAATCAACATAATTATATACTCATTAGTAGGTATAACATTGTCATGAAATTTATATTCTTTTAAATTTTGTTACATTTAATTATCGACTAGGGACGTATTTTTGTTAAGTGTAAACACCATATGTGCAGAATTAGTTTATCAACATCTTCTCTTTCAAAAAGAGATATTATCAAAGATATTTGACTATCTAAGAAAAAATGAACTTAAAATAAAACCAATCAAATTCTACATGAATATTTCTAATCACTTGAAACTTCCATTTATTGAATCACAATTTTATAATATCATATCACAATCTTTCTTTCAGCAAACAATTGAATATCCTTGTAAGATTTACCCAAGCAATTTTTTCAATGACAATTTATGCTTAGATATCCCTGCAACTCCATAAAAAAATACACTCATCAATCATGCTCATTAAAATGATTTCATAGAATTCATTTGTCACATAACAGAAGTAAGCAAAATTAAATTAAAAAATTGAGCATAAATGAAACTATTTTAACAACAATAATGCAATGCACACCACTCACAGGGGGGCCTTCCTCGCTTAGGATACATTGTAGGAATGTTATAGAGATAAACATGAATAAACATGATATGTAAATATCAACACATGAATTGTAGAATCAATAGTTTGTATTAAAAACTCAGAATCAAGTCTTTACAACATTGTTTCTCAATTGATACATAAAGATAGATATCGAACTCTCTCAGGATCTCTAAATCATCATTTATATAATTTTTTACAATATTATCTAGAACAAATGCAAGTGACAGTGCTCTCTCATAACCCACAGATTCAAAATTGGTTACAACAGAAAATCAAAATAGAGGATTTCTTGGAGACAGAGGATCTAATTTGTATTGATTGAATCCCAATGAATTCATATTTCAAATTCTTAAGAATTTCATGACATAATGCATGAAATTATTCTTTCAATATTTCGACTCTTCACGAACTGATTTAGCACTGACGTGGCTCAAAATATTCTATGATGGTGCCTTATTGAATCAGGGTTTGAAAAGCTCTGTCACTTACACTATTTGTTTACAGATCTATTTTAGGAAGACAAAACCATCTTGAAAGGATCAGGAACATCCTCTAAGTGGTTGTTTCCCATTTTAACTTGTGAAACCATATGGAATGTCGAATCCACTACAGGATTTGAAATCTTTGTAGCAACATATTAGTAAAATGATATTCTAGATTATTTGCATACCAAAAGGTGAAAAATATATAAAATAGAAAATTATACTTTGGGATCCTTCCTGATTTGCATATCCTTTAGTTAATGAGAATAATATGGAAAAAACAAATAATCATGTGGTTCAAAGTGAAGGATTAAAGGTTGAAATGTGTGACTGGAAGTGACAAAAAAATGTGTCGAAACAAGAACCCAATATCTTCCCCACATGGAAGGTGTTGCAGGTCCTCATGCAACCAAATTGGATGATTCTCCTTTCAAAATCTTTTCCTGCTTCAAAAATTTTCAAAAATTCATCAAAATCATGCTTGATTCTGAACTTTATTTGTGTGTTGTAACATTAATTAAAATGTCTAGGCTAGTTGTTGCTGAATTTTTCTTTTTCCTTTTTCGTATCATGATTTTAATATTTAGCCTTTTTTTTCTATTGCAACATGTTATCTCCTTGCATACCATTTATTGACTTGTTTTTCCAACCTTTTCTTTTTAGTCTAAAGTTGCTCATTTTCACCTTAAAGTTTAGCAACTTGATTTCTCAACACCGCATTTTCATTCTTAATATATTGGTCCAAGTTCCTCCAATTTATTGATATTTTTGTTTTTCTTCTGTACCTTTTAATATGTAGGTACATTTTATACAAGTATATCCTCTCCAATGGGCTCTGTAGCTATATGATCATCAAATTCATGCATCTTAATTTCAACTTCAAGACATGAGGAAGAACTTATAGTAATTGTTTTCCTTGGCTTCTTTGGTAAATTCTCAGACTTCAACCTACTGAGTATCATGGCTCAATATCCTATATGAATCTTCAACCTGAATGACTTCATCCTTCTATACATTATGATTGATATCCTTCTTTGTGTTGATATGTTTAGTCATACTTCATGTCTGCATGCACCCGGGAGGAGGACTTGCATCATGAGTAACCTTTCTCTTATTTATTGTTGATGTTTTAACTTGTTTCTTCTCAAGTTTCAAACCTTTTACTTCAACCTTTGATATATGAGGCTCAAGTCTCTAACCTTCATTATTTTCTTTTATTATGGTCTACTCTAGTTTTCAACTCTCGACTCTTTGAACCCTTGGTGTGCTAGGCTCTGACTTCTACAACTCTTCATTTGAAAAAGAAACATTGAATGTTGAAGAAAAAATTAAATTTTGAATCACTGAAATTCTAGGCAATGTTTCATGAACTGAAAAATCCTGTAGTTTTTGAAAATGCTAAAATAATTTTGAATTCTACCTGCTAGATCACTGGTTTTCAAGAATAATTCATGTTCAACTGCACCAAAGGACTAGTTTTCATAGCTAAACTTTTATTTTTATTTTTACTTTTATCTTTTTATCATTATTTATTATTTTATTATTTTTATTTTTTAACAAGAAGGAAATAAGTCAAGTTGAAGTAGATGTTGGTTGGAGACCCTCTCTACTTATAATCTCCATTTCTGATTGCTGTAAAATTTTTGAACAAACTCTTTTCTGGTTAAATGCTTGTGATACAATCTCAACCTACATGTCCATTTACTGGAAAAGAAATTCCCTCTTCATCAATAGTCTTTATCCTTACCGGACCATTGTCAAAAACGTTCTTAATCTCATATGGTCCTAACTGGCATGTATTGAAATTCCCTTTAAAAATTTTAAACTTGGAGTCAAAGAGAAGAGCCTACTCAATTGATTTGAAATTTTTCTTTATTATAAACTTGTCATTTCATCCTCTATTGTTGGATGAGAGTGGTGTGTCGAATAACATCCTATCGTATCTCATCCAAGCCATTGAGTTGAGCTATACTTTGCTCCTGAGCATATGAAAGATCCGATCCTATCTCTATTGCAGTCCTGAAAGTTTTCATTTGGAATTAAATAGAGAGAAGAAATCGTTTACCATATATTAACTCATATAGTGTGTGACCATTTCTATTACTCCATGTAGTCAGATATGCCCAAAGTGCCTCTTGAAGTTGATCTTCCTAATATCGATAATGAAGCTGAACTTTTTTGGTTAGGATAGCTTCTACAACTGTGTTAGTGGATTCCACCCGCCCATTGGTTTATGGATGGTATGGGGAAGACTTCCAGTGATTGATATTGTATTGCTATGTTATAGTTTGGACAAGCTTCGATTTAAATTTTTCACCTCGATCTGTAACAATTTCCCTAGGAACACCAAAACAAGTGAAGACATCTTCAAATAAAAATTCTACAACTACTTTCTCAATAGCTCAGGGGAGAGTTATAGCTTCTACCCATTTAGTAACAAAATCTATACATACCAGGATATACATTTTTATTCCTGACATTGGAGTGATAGGTCCTACAAAGTCCAGAGCTCATTTTTCAAAAGGCTCTATAAGCGCCCAACAGTATAAAGTAATTTCATCTGCTTGCACTAGTCCAGGGATGATTTTAAGGATGGAAATTTATTTTAAAATGTAGAAACCTTGACAAATATTACTAATCCTTCATATGTCAATTATAAATGTTTGGTGATATTTTTTAAAAAATGTTCAAATTTATAAGTATTTTATATATTTTTTATAAAATTTTGGAGATTTTTAAGGTAAAATAATTTTATCCTATAGAATTTGGGCAGATCATTTTTAAAATAGTGAATCTCGTTTTTGGAAAAACCATGGAAAATTAGCCCATGAGAGAAATTTAGCCCCTAAAATCATCCCTGCACTAGTCGACCCATCTGTCGATAGTTGTCACATCTGACATATTTCTTGATATATCTAAAAAGAGTGGGCCAATAATACCCTAGATGGAGGACTTTGTAAGCAGTTCTCTTATTGAAAAATGTCCTCCACATAGATCATTGTGCCATGCTTTTAATATAGATCAAAAACTTCATCCTCTGATAAACATCGCTAGATAATCATATCTGGTCATGTATGAAAAATATCTCCACCAAACCATGAATATGTGGCACTTAGTCTTGTGATATTCTGCTTCTCCTTAGGTGAGAGATGTTGCAGTAACTTTCTTGTAGTCAAATAGTTAGCAATATCCATGAACCAATGAGACTCGAGAGTTAGTAGATATTGCAAATAAGTGTTCATTAGGAAAATTATCATCTACATGAACTAATTCACCTTCATTATGAATTCTTGAAAGAAAATATGCAAATACATTTTCTCTTTCAAGTTTGTCTAATATAGTGATATTAATTTTTTTATAGCAATAGAAGCCACCTAGCAATTCTGCCATTTGTAATTTGCTTGTTCATGAGATATCAAATGACAAAGTGGTCATTATGAACAAAAACCTCATAACTAGTGATATAATTTTTAAATTTATTTATGGCATGTACAACTGCAAGGAAATCATTTTCTTTGACTGTGTAGTTCAATTAAGGAGGTGTCAATTTTTTGATAACGAAATAAATGGCATAAGAAATATGATTTTATTTTTGTCTTAATATTGCTGCCATCGTTGTATTTGAAGCATTAGTGAATATATGAAAATGGATAGACCAATTTGATCCTCTTAAGAATGGTGCTATAATTGTTTT
This sequence comes from Picea glauca, assembly GCA_000966675.3. Lineage (NCBI taxonomy): Eukaryota > Viridiplantae > Streptophyta > Pinopsida > Pinales > Pinaceae > Picea > Picea glauca. The sequence goes on along the minus strand of JZKD02S2323377.1, from coordinate 290,401 downwards.
TTTTAATGTTTCAAAAGAAGTTTGATAAGGAATATTCCAAAAGAATTCACTATATTTAGTGAGTAATTTAAACAATGGTGATGCTATTTTTGTAAAGTTTTCTGTAAAACACCTGTAATAGCCTGCATGTCCTATGAAAATCCATACATCATTTTGAGTATTTGGTGTTGGAATTTTATAAATGACTTCAATATTTTCTAGATCAACTTCTATTCTTGCACAAGAGATATGATGAACAAGGACAATATTGTCAATTAGAAACATATGAAATTTTTTATTACTCAGCGAAATATTAATTTCTCGACATATTATCAAAACTTTTTCAAGATTTTATAGTGATTCTATTAAATTGTTACCATAAATAGTAAAGCTATCCATGTATACCTCAGTACCGTCATGAATCAAGTCATAAAAAATACCCAATACTTCCCTCTGAAGTGTGGTCAGTTCACTGCACAGTTTGAAAGGTAATACTCTGTAAGTGAATGGCCACCATGGGAAAGTAAATGTGGTTTTATCTTGATCTTCAAGTGCAATTTATATTTTATTATTTCCACTAAAACTATCAAGAAAATAAAAATATTTTTCCCCAGCTAAGGTATCTAAGACTTGTTCAATGAATGGAAGAGGGAAGTTGATCTGGATTATTTTCGGAATGAAATGAAAGCAGATAAGTTACAATGAAATACTCATGAAAATTGCCAGAAACAAAGAAATACAACAATACTTGATTTCTATTAATGAAATAATTGTAAAGAGACTGCAAAAATACAGAGTGAAAGACTTGTTAGAATGGTGGTCGCTTTATGTCTAAGAAAAGATGTGACGACTACGCTCATTCACAAGAAGATGATTACAATGAGGCTCTGAAGGTCTTTTTATGATAAACAGGAATGCCAAAACCATAGACATACAAAAACCTAACCCAAGGAGATGAAACACCAAAATTCATGTGGGGCCCATTTGGGTAAGTTACGATCTTCATTTTAGGCGCGTGATAACCCATTGGAAAGGTATTTTCAAGAACTACGCATTATGTCGTCGAACTTTGACTTCGTCTATAGTTTGAGTGTAGAAAGCCAAAAAAACATTGTTTAGGGCCTCAAAACGGCCCTAGAAGTACAACAAGATGTACTGACATGAAAACATATAAAATAAGCCAGTTGGATTAGGTGGGAGGCCACCAGTATCCACCTAGAAGATGTGTAGGTCTTTAGACATCCCCAGAAGTTTAGAACCCACAATTAAAAAGAAGTAAAGAATAGCATGTTGCACTAAAAACTAACAAGAGGAGCTAGTTGGAACAGGTAGGTGGCCACCAATATCCACATGGATCAATCCGCCCCCCTTAGGAAGAAATGGTCTCCATTGTGTTGAGTGCCTAGGGAAGAGGGAGAAGAATTTTTGAATCTGAAGCTTGGTGAGTTGCGTGCCTTGTTGGAGAAATTGTGCTTCTTGGCTTGTGGAAGATTGTCACAAACTTGTTGCTGGAGTGGTTGAATCTGTGACACCAACCTATTGTCTCTAGGTTGGATGGGTAATTTTGTAGGCACTATTGTAGGTGAAGAAACAATATCTTATGTATCTTCGACAATCTGTTTTTGTTGGATATAAGGTGTTGAGATTGTAGTGGTATTTTGTGAATCCTTTGAATAGACCTTGAAGATGATGAATTTTGCAGTATGAGAGATTACCTTGCGGTGCTATTTTAGTGGAGAATTAGTCAGAACTACCTCTGGTATCCTGTAGAGATGACCTCCTAGAGTACTAATGACACTACGGGGCCTAGAATCATAGATGTTTCCACATATATGGTTGGCCCAAAAAACCATCACATACATCAAAAGGGGCAATATGACACACTACCTCATCCTTGAAGGGATGGATGCCATAGGACAGGAAACACTATTGGATGACGTGAAGATATCATCCCTGGTGAAGCCACCCGATGTTGTGTGGTTGTGGGTGCGGTGTTGTTGACAACCCCAATTGTTTGATGACGTTAGTTGAGATGAGGTTCTTCTGGCTGTCGTTATAAAAAATGAATGCAATGGGATCCCCTTAACCCACATCTATGAATGGAAGAGGTGCTCCCCCTCTTTAGGATCTATTGGTTCTTCTAGCTAAATTGTTGTGGTCACGATAGTAATAATGGGGTCTGTGTCAATGATCTGTCTGTTTTCAATATTTTCTGGATCAGATTCTGAATCAGGGTTTGGCTCTGTGTCTGTGACCTTAGCCACGAATGATTGTTTCGAGCGACATTCATCGGTGTTGTCCCATGGGATTTTGTGGTAATCACACCACTTCCCAGTGTCATTCTTCATCTTTACTTTACCCTTTTTGTCCTGTGTCTTGGACTGGTTTTCTAGAGGTTGTTGGTTAGGTTCATCATTACCGTGATTTGGTTGTTGTAGATTTGCAAACCTGAATATCAAAATTAACTTGTACCTTGAAGGGAGTGGTTCCTCCAAAATGGTCTCTTGATGAATATATACATGTTTTTATCGATAGGCATTGAAGAATGTGTGCAAAATTATCAATCAGTCCATCCTTGTGTCACGCGAGAGCTTTCTCAAGAAATAGGTTAATATAATCTTTTGCTCCGTCGTTTTTATTTTCTACCACCATCAAGGGTTTCTTGGGCATGCGAGAGTGATTTTACTCAAGAGAGATAAACTTGAGACCCAAATGGCTATACTCAGACTTCATCGGGGACATGCACTGAAAAAAAAAACGATCAAGAGCAACATGCTCTGATACCACTGATCCATATTATTTTTCAGAACGAAATGAAAGAAGCGAAATTACAATGAAATACTCATGAAAAGTTCCAGAAACAAAGAAATATAGAAATACTTGATTTCTATTAATGAAATAATTGTAAAGAGACTGTAAAAATACAGATTGCAAGACTCACTAGAATGGTGGCATATTTATCTCTGAGAAGAGATGTGATGGCTACTCTCATTCACAAGAAGATGATTACAATGAGGCTTTGAAGGCCTTTTTATCATAAACAAGAATTCCAAAGCCCTATACATCCAAAAACCTAACCCTAGGAGATGAAACCCCAAAAGTCATGTGGGCCTTGTTTGGGTAAGTCAGTACATTAACTTCTCGAGGTCGTAACTTTTGCATATGATCTCCGTTTTAGGTGTGTGATAGCCCATTGGAAAGGTATTTTTGAGAACTATGCATTACACCATCAAAATCTGAATCCGTCTAAAATTTGATTGTGTCAAGCCAATAAAACATTGTTTAGGGCCCCAAAACAACCTTGGAAGTACAACAAGATGTGTTGACATGAAAACAAAAAAAATAATCCAGTTGGATTAGGTGGGAGGCGACCAATATCCACCTAGAAGATGTGTACGGATTCATACATCCACAAAAGTGTAGAATCCACAATTACAAAGAAATATAGAATAACATGTTGCACTCAAAACTGACAAGAGGAGTCAGTTGGAACAGGTGGGTGGCCACCAATATGCACTTGGATTAGAAGTAATCTTTCAATGTATCATTGTTTAATTCTAGGAAATCGATACAAATCCACAATTTACCATTATTTTTGGGCACTATGAAAAGCGGTGAAACCCATTGATTGTTTGAAATTGGGTAAATGAAATGCATACGTCTTTGGGGTTGCCTAATGGGTTGGGCATCCTACTGAATATAAATGTGATGAACATAATTGTTAGGGTGAATGTTTCTCATTTCACTATACTCCCATGAAAATATAATTGAATTATTTTTAGTATCTTGATTAATTGTTCCTAATGTAAACGGTCAAGTTTATTATTAATTTCCAGAAATATTCCTTGACTAATTTCAAAAGGGATAGTAAAATATTTTGAAATCACATTCATGGTTGGTGTAATATTTTGTAATGATGACAAAGTGTGTAAATTACAATTTTCCTGAAAATATTCATTAAATATATGATCAAAATAAAGAGAAGATAAACCAGAATATTGATAAAATATGAATTAATGAGAAAATTTTAATTTTGGTTTTCTTCAATATTATTTTTAAAATTCATAACTTGATCTATTGTGAAAAATGGTTGTATAAGTTTTTCATCACTGTTTAAATTATCCAACCATAAGGTGTTTTCCAACTTAGTAGAGTATTTTGCAGGTGGATATAGAGTAAATTTATTAACTGAATCACCATGTGAGATAAGCATGTTTCCAGATCTAAAACCAATAAATGCATCTACAGTAGCTAACTATGGTCTTCCTAAGATTAATGGATTCCCTGTTGAACGAAATTTAGGTTGTAACACCATAAAATCAATAAGATGTTCCTAGGAATATAAATAAACAATAATATCATCCAACACACCTTCATGTCTTATTTTAGATTCATCTACTAATTCAATAATTGTTGGGGTAGGACGAAGATTAGATAATTACAATTGTTCCATGGTATATTTAGTCATTATGTTGATTGCATCTCCTAAATCAATTAAAGAATTCAAAATAAGGATATTATTGATGTGAACCGAAACAATGGGATTGCTACAATCAATATATTTATCCATACAAATCTGTCATGACATCAAATGTATTGTTTTTCCAATAAATTGAATACTTTGTGGCTCAATTTTCCTCCTTCCAGGTTTTTTAATACATAATTCCCCAACTGTTTTTTCATAAATTGGTATGTATTTTATAGCTTGAAGCAAGTTAATTTCGATGCAAATGTTCTTCAATTCAGTTATTAAATCACATTCAAAGCGAATTATAGGTTCGTCTGAATTTAACCTTTCCAGATAGGGAGGAGATTTAGATGATTGAGGTTGCTCTGATTTTTAAGAAGTTTTTTTTATTAGAATATGATATTATTATTGTTTAATGATTTAGGAGTTTCCTTCTCTATTTGTTCTTCAATAATAATATGAGAATATTTATGAATTATTTTTCCTGATCTAATATGAATATCATTTAAATCAAGAGGGGTAATCATATAAGATGGAAAATGTTTTAGCTCAACATTATAAGTGAGTTGATCTACTTTATTGTTGATATTTGGAATGGTTTGTGCATGTAGCTGGGTAGGCCTTGGAGGAGGTTGGTTTGATGGTAATTATAATTATTGTGGTTGTTGACTTTGATTAGGAAATGATTGTTGAACTTGTGGGAAATATTGAGTTTGTGGAGGATATTGTGGATATTGTTGTTACATAGGATAAGGGTAAGCATGCATGGTACCATAGGGGGGTCCTCTCCATCCTTGTTTCCAAGGATAATTTTGAGCCTATTGTGGAGGCCATGCTTTCCAAGCTATTGGAGGATTCCAAACTTGAGGTTGCATATTGCAGATTCAGATAATGTGAAGAAAAATGTTGTGCATGTTCCTAAGTCATAAATGATCCTTGAGGTTGCCATAGTTTTTTTGGTGAAAGCATGTAGATGTTCTCCGTTTCTTCATTTTCTCCTTCGTAAAGCACCTTGAGTTCAGGTATAGAGGGACAATTTTTTTTTGCATGTTTCCCTGCACAAATAAGACATATTTCAATATTATTTAAAGGAAATTCTCTCAATGCATGTTTCTTTTTACATCTTGGATAGAAAATAGACAAAAATGCATTCTCTTCTTCTTGCTTTTTCTTAATATTTAATGTATCTAATTGTGAGCCAATATTAATAAGAATATAATTTTTTAAATTATCCAATAAATTTCCAATTTCATCTCTAATTACCCCATTGATTGTTGATCTATTAACTCTAGAAATGATATCTCTAGGTCCCTTACCAGTTTTATCCTTTCCTTGAGAAATATGTGTGCACAAATCATAGATTTTATGGATAAGTTAGTTGAGATACATCTCCTTTACCCATGAGATTAAGTACATCTATCCATTCATCCTTGATTCCATGGAGAAAAATGACTTTAATAGTTTCTAAACATGAATGATGTTGCTTAGCCCTTTTTACGGTATAATGAAATATTTCCACATAATATTCAAGTATTTCATCCTCTTTTGTGTCATTTTAAACATTTCTTCCTATGGAACTTGATTTGTGCAATAATATTTATACTTTAAAAGAAACATTTTACGCATTTCATCCCACATTTTGATAGAGTTAGTTCTCAATCCCATGAACCAACATGAACTTGCATCTTTAAGAGTATCTAGAAATAACTTAATTTTTTGTGCATCATTAAAGTATTCATAGACGTGAGATAATACAACAATTTCAAAAAGAAAAGTTCTTGGATCCTTCGTTACCATGCCATGGAAGTTAGGTAATGATGATGGTGGAATATTCTTCATTTGAACTACTACCATTGGATCCAAAATTGAAAATCCAAACTCATCTTCTACATTTTATGTTCTTGTGCCTTATGTTTTTTCTTCTTGTTTTTTTTCTCGTTCTATGTTTCCACCTCCAAATATTCCTTCTTCTTTGGGCATATTATCTTATCTGTAAATGACAGATTCTTCTGATGAAATGGAATGTTATGATTCTTCGACAATATTTATTATAGATGAGATCTTTGATTATTCTCCTCGACCACTGATCAATTCTTCTTGATGTGTATGAGATGAAATTATTATAGCTTCTTGTGATTGAGATGTTTCTGGAACTCTTCCTTTGAAACTTCCTCCTTCTTTGGATTTGCCTTTTTCTTGAGAATCCATAATTCTTCTTGATCATACTCCTTTTGTGATTCTACCTGCATATGGATTAGTGGATGGAGTGGCTCTTATTGTACCACGATTTGGAGTTGATGGGGTGGTGAGTGGATTGGATGGAGCATTTCTTTCTATTCTGCTAAAAAATCTACCTCTAAGATCTCTACATCTATTCATGCAGTACCAACATGACAAGGATTTATAGAAACTCACTAAAGTGAATGTGAAGGTTCTTACCTCTCATCTTATCATTTCTACTTCTCCAAGTTAAAAATGTTTGTAATGTAGAAGAACATAACTCATAAATTCTAAAACTAATTCTTTTAACACTTCATCGGCAATGGCGCCAAAAATGTCAAAAAAATTATATGCTTTTAAATTTTGTTACATTTAATTATTGACCAAGAACATATTCTTGTGAAGTTCAGACACCATATGTGTATAGTTAGTTTATTAACAACTTAGATATTTAAAAAATAGATGCTACTTGTGAAAGATATTTAACTATCTAAGAAAAATGAACTGAAAATAAAAACAATCAAATGCTACAAGAACATTTCTTATCACTTGAAATTTCCATCTATTGAATCACAATTTTATCTAATAATATCACAGTCTTTCATTCAACAAAGAATTAAATGTTATAATATTTACTCAAACAATTTGTTCAACGATAATTTATGCTTAGATATCCATGGAGCTCTGTAAAAAGATACACTCATCAACCATGCTCATTAGAAAGATTTCATGGAATTCATTTGTCACACAACAAAAGTAAGAAAAATTAAAATAAATAATAGAGCATAAATGAAACTATTTTAACAACAATAATGCAATGCATACCATTTCATAGGAGGGACTTCCAGGCTCAAGCTACGTTGCAGGAATGTTACAAAGATAAACATGAATCAACAAGATATGTAAAGATCAGCAAATGAATTGTAGAATCAATAGTTTGTATTAAAAACTCATAATCAAGTCTTTACAACAGTGTTTCTCAATTGATACATAAAGATAGATATTGAACTCTCTCATGCTCTTTAAACCATCGTTTATATAATGTTTTACTATATTATTTAGAACAAATGTGAGTTACAATGTTGTCTCATAACCCAATGCTTGAGTATTGGTTATGACAGAAAACCAAAATAGAGGATTTCTTGGAGACACAGGATTTGATTTATCTTGAGAACATCCCAATGAATTCATCTTTCAAATCCTTAAGAATTTCATGATAGAATGCATGAAATTCCTCTTGCGATCTATCAACTCTTCTTGAACTGATTCAGCATTGTCATGGCTCGAAATATCATATGACGATGCCTTGTTGACTCGTTATTTGACCAATCTCTACCGCTTACCCTATTTTCTTTCAGATATGTTTAATGCACAACCATCTCGAAAGGATCAAGAACGTTCTCCAAGTGGTTGTTTCCCATTTGAACTTGTGCAACCATATGGAATGTCAAATCCACTGCAAGAATTGACTAGTTGCTACAGGATTTGAAATTCCTATAGCCATGGATTAATAAAATGATATCCAAGCTTATTTGCATACCAAAAGGTGAAAAATGTATAAAATAAACAATTATACATTAGGATCTTTCTTGATATGCATATCTTGTAGATAATGAAAATAATATGACAAAAAATAAAAATCATGAGAATTAAAGTGAAGGATTAAAGGTTGAATGTTGTGATTGTAAGTGAAAAAAAAAATGTTTCTTTCTATCATGATCATATTATTTTAAATTTCATAAAACAAAAAATGTGATCAACAAAAATGATGACTTTAAAACTAGAGTTGATAAGTTATTGAAACAAAAAATAACAAGCTTGCAAGTCAATGGAAGGAAACTTTAAAACTAGAGTTGATAAGTTATTGAAATAAAAAATAACATGCTTGCAAGTCAATGGAAGGAAATTTCATAATAGATCTATACAAAACATAGATGTTGTGTAAATTTAAAATCATCTCACTAAACATCACATAAAGCACATGCACATGGATTAGTTAGGAACCTCCTTATGATAATATCTCCATCAAGTTATGGAAACACTCTTCATGTTTTCACATGTGTAATGATGCTTACTTTCTTGGACATGCAGTTAGTTTAGTGTTGACTTTAAGGCCTTTCTATGCTTATTTTCTTAGACATGTAAACAGTCTTGATTTTAAGGGTTGTCTAAATCAACATATTGAGTAGAAAAAAGATAATTTACCATTATGAAAGCCATGCATAGAAGTATATTAGGAATCCATATTTTCAATGGAATTGTAGCCTAAGGCATTATGCACATTAATACAATATAAGTTATATTTTTGCATAGTATTCTAAGGCCTTATGCACATTAATGCAATATAAGTTATATTTTTAATGATAGTGTATGTTGGACACACTAAGCACACTGAGAGGTGGGGGTGAATCAGTGTAGGGAACTTTTTCCACTTCCATTCACAAAAAATCCTTAGTTAGCAATCACCATTTACTCATCACTTATTATTGTCATTTATAACCAGTTGTATGTGAAAATATATCAACAACATATATCATCACTAATCCATCACCACAAAGAACACAATATGTATGTACAATTTTCTTTTTATCATGGACTACAATCCTTGGGTTTATCAGCAACAATTGAATAGAGTATCAACTCCATAAGAGCACCAGATCTGCAATGCAAGACTCATCTTACAAAACTCAACACCAACTGATAAGACGATTCAATCCTTAATAGATACCAATCTTTCAACAGGTACGTGACCTATCAATAGTGCAACATACATATGTACGTTCCCTACCAATAGTGCAGCCCGCGTATGTATGCGGCTTGGCTCACAACAGCCTACGTGTCCCTCCTTAAGAACCAAGGTTTTCTCTCTCCATGAAAACTCAAATCTTCTACATCCTCTGTCACATCCATTACTTCCCTTTACTGTCCAATCTGTACCATAACCAATCACAACACATCTATGCTCTCCAACAACTTACTCATGCTCCTCAACCATACAATATGAATGTTACTCAATCATATATAAGTAACCAGTATACTATGGCAACCATATCAGTACTGAAACATAACAGTGTTGCTCACTTAGTCAATGAACCAATAAAACCATATCACAATAGCCATATCAAGAATTCCTTAAGCATTCACCATACCATAAGCAAGAGTATCCATCAAAACAATCATGTAACCATACCAAAACTTATATGGAAGATCTAAGCCCATAGAAAGCAGATCTGGAACTTGCTTCAACCTTTAGGAACCTAGCACTAGCTCAAACTCAAGTCTCCATGACTTCCTTCAACTATACGCGCTTTCATCACCTTCAACCCGCATGTGTATGCGCCCTGCCTCACTATTGCCCGCATATGTATGCGCTCTGGCTGACTACAGCCTGCATGCTCCTTCAGAAACTAGGGTTTCTGAACTTCCAAAAATTTCACCGTCAAAATTTTAGACTTACAAAAAATTTGATGCGTCCATGAGAACTCGCAATCACTCTCTTACTCAGAATATATCTTCAATATATACTCAAGAGAGATATGTTTACAAGAAACACTTGCCTCTTATTTATACTCTCCAAGTAGTTTCCTTAGAAGCATCCACTAGGCCACTTTGTCCACATATCCACTTTATCCACATAACCATTTTTCCACATAGTCACCTTTATCCAACTTTGTCCACTTAGCCATTTTGTTCACTTGGCCACTTGTCCATTTAACCCTCTTTCCTTATTTTTAGGGTTAATCCATTTATAACCACTTTCCATAATTAGAAAGTTCTCCATTAACTTTATTATTTAAATAATCCTCTTTGACTCATCACTTCACTTTATTATTTAAATAATTTCTTCTTTGTAAACACTTTTACTTCTTTGACATTTTGGGGATTCTAGCCAACACATGAGGGTCCTCCAACTTCACAAGGCCATAACTATCAAACTGTGAGTTGTTATGTGACATTCCACATACCACCAGAAATGGAATTACAAGAACTATCCATCTAGGATTGTTTCACTGAAAACTTCATTGATATTCATCTCATTATTCTACAATTAAGCATGGGTTCTCGAACCATACTTCTAGGATAACTCAACCGCAAAGCGTCTTCCCGTGAGGGATTTCAACATAAGGGGACCTCTTGAGAGATCATCCATTTTTACTCCCTATCAACCATGAAAAGACAATAATGAGTCATCTTTAAATCAATCCAACTGGAATAGCCCATGACAATACATCACTATGACATTGTCCCTTTGTCATTGATTCTATGCATGACTACATGATCCAATGATCAATACATTAATGCATCCATCCATATATGCATCATATATCAATGGCAACACATTGATCCATCTTCATCTATGCATGACATCATCTATGCATCATATATCAATAACAACACATTGATCCATCTGCATCTATGCATGACATCATCTATGCATCATATATCAATGACTTCACTTGACATCAATCCATTGACAAAAATGACAATAAATACTACATCAATATACTATGAAAAGACAATGTTCCTTTGGCATCAATGACAACATGATCCCGTAATCTCTCCCTTTGGCATTGATGCCAATACCAACATTGATGTCAACACCAATCATTGATGGCAACATGTATACATGGCATTGCTCTTTATCAATGGTCATATCAATCATATCAATGTGATTATCTCTCCCCCTTTGACATCAATGGAAAAGGGTAGTTATGTCCTTGGGGTTTCTCCCCTTGCATGTACTCTCCTTGGGGATGCTCCCCTTGCCTGAATTCCTTTGATATTCCTCTGAATAATATCTCCCCTTTTGAACAAGGGATATCACTCTGATGTAATGCTAAATATATATCGTTGATGCTCCACGTGTGACTATCGCTCCCCCTGGAACCATGCCTTTGTTCTCTTTCTCCAAGTATTTATCTTTGCATCTGATAAATCTCTCCTCCTGGAATCATGGGAAGAAGAATGAATCCCCCTATGGGTATGTCTCCCCCAATATTCTCTGCAATATGAACAATATGCTACCACTGCAATATGCCTCTGCTGCAAATGATATTGCTTAATTGGAGCATAGATCAACTTCTTCAAGAATGATCCGCTCTTCCTATGACGATCCTTGGACCTATCCATGCATCAAACTCATGTCATACCATACATCATGAAGCAAAATATATGTCAACAATGAATAGAGAATCATGAACAAAACATCAACCAAGTACATCATGTGTCATATTGTGTTCCAACCATACACAACACCCATGTACATCAACCATGTACATCCTTTGCCATATTGTGTGCCAACCATATGCCTCTACCAGCATGCCAACCATGTACCTCAAACAAGTTTCATATCACTCGTGATATGCCTCTACCATGAACCAAGTGCCACAACCATGTATCAAACCTCAACAAGATGAACTACAATCAAGATGTGTTCGCATGCATGTATGCCATATCAACCAAAATCCATGTGCCAATCATACTGCTAGCAAGTGCCTCTAACAATGTACCAAAAGTGTACCAAACATGCATCAACTATAGATCAAGTTATGACTCATCAATGATATACAACATAACCACTTCACTAACTCATCGTTTACATGTCTCAATTTGTAGCTCAACCACATGACAAATGCATGCACCAAGATATCCAATAGATATGCCTCAAACAATACATCATAAGATAGATCAATGGAGCTCAAATATGTACCATCCATGTACCCTACCAGATTTGCCTTAACCTCCATTCACTACAGAAAATACTAAGCATCCAAAAATACATGTACTAGAAGTGTGCCTTAATAAATCAATGATATCTCTAGCTAGCATCATCATGATATATATCATAACCAAAATGCCATAAATTCATTGTCACAACCAACATCGTTACTCAACAGAAAAATTCTCAATCCATACTCTAGAGTTAGTACAATGCATCAAAGATAGAATTTCAACACTCAAACATATGTCATCACCATACATACATCAATTATGTATGCCAACATGTAATCGTGAAAATCTGCAGCAAACCATGTCAGACCCTGCAAAAAACCATGTGAAATCCTGCAACACAAAGTTATATCATCACATCAAGCTCCAACTTATTTGCATAGCCTTCTTTCCAAGAATTTTTCCACATGTACGCGGCCTGCTATACCGACAGCTCACGTATGTACGCGACCTAATTATAGGTCAACTCATGTATGTATGCGACTGTTACCAATGTAACCCACATATTCTTCAGAAGATGTCAAGCATGAGCTTTCCTTAGGGCTGCCATTATGTTTTTATTGTTCAGTCTTCTTTACCCACTTCTGAAGGTGTCCTAGCTTCTCAGAACTTGATCTCTGAGCTTCCATCTTTCCAACATTGTCTTCTCTTCTAGCCTCATGTGTTCTTCTAGTCATACTATATGAAAAACTCCTCATGGATTGTCTTCTTGTGTTCCAACAATCCTGGGATTTGTGTCCAAATCCACTATAGCTGTAGCATCTCATGGTGTGACAATGAGCAGTATTGTGTCCTACTTGATTACATCTCCAATACCTTAGGGTGTTATGAAATATTTCATTATCTCTCATTGCATAATATCTGCATTCCAAAGCTTTATGACCATATTCATTACATGAGTAATAGTGACCATGAAAAATATTTTCATACCTTTGTTGTGGTGTCCATCTTGAAGGTGTCTCTCTTTTGAACTTTCTTTGAAATGTAAATATGGCTTCTTGATGTCTTCATTGCTTTGTTCTTTTGAATTTTTCCTTCCCTTATGTAGATGGTTGACTTGCAACATTATTTCCATCTTTTGAGAACGAGGGACTTACCTCAAGCTTCTTTGAGGTGCTTGATTCAACATGTGTAGTTTTTTTGTTGTATCCTAGACCCAATTTACCATTTGGTGATCTTTGACTATCCAATATTTCATTCTATATTGTTGAGCTATTCAAGAATTTGTTTGACTACTCTACTTTCTTTCTATGATCAACAACTTCAGCTTCCAACTTATGACATGACTCTTCCTTTTCATTTACTTGATTATTTATCAGTTCCTCTATCCTTTTGGATTCCTCAATTTGGGTCTTGAGATGGATATTAACTTCAAGACTTTTGCTAATCTCATCATCTACCTTCTTATTTTCTTCTATTTCATTCTTTAGTCTTTTGATATCTTCTTCTTTTTCTTCTAATTGAGTCTTTTTACTTTATTCTTGTTCTTTAAGCATTTTATTTAGTTTCAAAATATGCTTTTGATTCTTTTCAAGAAACCTTTTAGTGTTCTCAAAAAGATAGATGTAGTCTATATAACTATGGTCATAGTTGTATTCATATAAACCCCAATCAACTTTCTTTTTAAGCTTTGAAAGTTCTTCTTCTACTTCTTCCATGGGATAATTATCATATGATTCTTCACAAACTATTTCTATATCTTCTTCTTCACATGTAGAGAAACATTCAACATCACAAAATTTAGAATTATTGCAATCAGAGGATTGTGGAGATTCTTTACCTTCATTGTTCTTGATGGAGTTGTCTCTAGTGTTTTCCTTTTTTCCTTGGTATGTCTTCTCTATATTTAGCCATACATCCTTGCTGGAAGTGCATTGTCCCATGCTCTCTTTGATAGAACTTGAGATTCCATTGACAATGGTCTTGAGATCCAATGCATCATTCTTCGTCTTCCTTTTGAGTTGCAAACTTTGACTTGTTCTTCAAAGGAAACGATCCACCAATAGTTTCTTTCCAAACACCTGGTCCTTTTTCCTTCAAATACACTTTCATTTATATTCTCCATGTTGAATAATTGTTCTCATCAAGGATTGGGACTTCATCATCCATTTGTGTGTCCATGGATCTCCTCCAATCTTGTTAAGGATTTAGTGAAGTCCTTCTTTGATACCAATTTTTGGACACACCGAGCACACTAAGAGGGGCGCGGGGGGTGAATTAGTGTAGGGAACATTTTCCACTTCCCTTCACAAAAACTCCTTAGTTAACAATCACCATTTACATATCACTTATTACTGTCATTTATAACCAGTTGTATGTGAACATATATCTACAAGATATATCATCAATAAGCCATCACCACAAAGAACACAAGATGTATGTAGAATTTTCTTTTTATTATGGACTACAATCATTGGGTTTATCCGTAACAACTGAATATAATATCAACTTCACAAGAGAACCAACTCTACAATGCAAGACTCATCTTACACAACTCAACACCAACTAAGAAGAGGATTCAATCCTCAACATATACAAATTTGTCAACAGGTGCGTGACCTATCAGTAGTGCAACATGCGTATGTACACGCCCTACCAATAGTGCATCCCGCGTATGTACACATCCTGGCTCACAACAGCCTGTGTATGCCTCCTTAAGAACTAGGGTTTTGTCTCTCCATTAAAAATTAGATCTTCTCCATCCTCTATCACATCCAGGTCTGCCCTTTACTATCCAATATGTAACATAACCAATCAGAACACATCTATGCTCTCCAACAACTTACTCATGCTCCTCAACCATACAATATGAATGTTACTCAATCATGTATAAGTAACCAGTATACTATGGCAACCATATCAGTACTAAAACATAAGAGTGTTGCTCACTCAGTCAATGAACCAATAAATCCATATCATAACAGTCATACCAAGAATTCCTTAAGCATTCACCATACCATAAGAAAGAGTGTCCATCAAAACAATCATGTAACCATACCATAACTTCTATGGCAGATCTGAGCCCATAGAATGCAGATCTGGAACTTGATTCAGCCTTTAGGAACCTAGCACCAACTCACACTCAAGTCTTCATTACTTCCTTCAACTGTACACGCTTTGATCTCCTTCAGCCCGTGTGTGTACGCACACTACCTCACTGTAGCTCGCATATGTACGCACTCTGGCTCACTACAACCCATGTGCTCCTTCAAAAACTTGGGTTTTTGAACTTCCAAAACTTTCGTTGTCAAGATATCAGACTTACAAAAACTTTGATGCGTCCATGAGAACTTTCAATCACTCTCTTACTCAAAATAGATTTTCAATATATGCTCAAGAGAGATATGTTTACAAGAGACCCTTGCCTCTTATTTATACTCTCCAAGTAGCTTCCTTAGAAGCATCCACTAGGCTACTTTGTCCACATATTCACTTTATCCACATAACCATTTGTCCACATAGTCACCTTTATCCAACTTCATCCACTTAGCCATTTTGTTCACATGGCCACTTGTACATTTAACCCTCTTTCCTTATTTTTAGGGTTAATCCATTTATAACCACTTTCCATAATTATAAAGTTATCCATTAACTTTATTATTTAAATAATCCTCTTTGAATTCATCACTTCATTTTATTATTTAAATAACTTCTTCTTTGTAAACACTTTGACTTCTTTGACCTTTTGGGGCTTCTAGCCAACACATGAGGATCCTCCAACTTCACAAGGCTATAAGCCTCAAAACATGCGGAGTTATGTGACGTTCCAAATACCACCAGAAATGGCATGATAAGCACTATCCATCTAGGATAGTTTCACTGACAAATTCACTGATATTCATCTCATTATTCCACAATTAAGCATGGTTTCTTGAACCATACTTCTAGGATAACTCAACTGCAAAGTGTCTTACCGTGAGGGATTTCTCCATAAGGGGATCTCTTTGGAGTTCATCCATTAGTACTCCCTATCAACCATGACAAGACAATATTGAGTCATCTTTACATCAATCCAACTGGAATAACCCATGACAATACATCACTATGACATTGTCCCTTTGTCATTGATTCTATGCATGACCACATGATCCAATGATCCATACATTAATGCATCCAACCATCTATGCATCATATATCAATGACAACACATTGATCCATCTTCGTCTATGCATGACATCATCTATGCATTATATATCATTGACAACACATTGATCCATCTTCATCTATGCATGATATCATCTATACATCATATATCAATGACTTCACATGACATCAATCCATTGACACCAATGGAAATACATACTACATCAATATAGTATGACAAGAAATTATTCCTTTGACATCAATCCTTTTGGCATCAATGACAACATGATCCAACAATTCTTACATATTGAATATATTCAAGAATTGGGACATGGACATATATAAAAATGGATTCAACCTTGGTTTCTATAAATATTAACATTGAATTTCAATAACTATATACTTCAAAACAAATAAATTGTATTGATTTAAGTAAGCATCCCATAAAACTACCAATATTAATATATTAACGTTGAGGGTCAATTATATTACATATATTAATAGAATAAGAAAAACATTATGTAATAAAATGATGATAGAAATATGAATAACATAATGTCCTAAAATGTGTCCCCGAGGTGTAGGACAGTCGGTGACAGAGTGTGTTGTTAAGCCACTCCGTGATGTTAAAGTCACCGGTTCGAAACCTGCGGGGACAAAAAATCCAACCATGTTAAAGGTTGGTGTGGCTCAGGCCGGGTGCGATCCCCGGGTGATTTTGACGACTTAGATGCCCCTGAGTCGTTGTTTCTCAAGCCACAGGTTAATCGCGTAGCCAACAGGTCCCGCACAAATTAACAAAAAAAAAAAAAACATAATGTCCTAAAATGTGAGAAAATAGAATTCAACTATAATAAATGTGATTAAAAATACATAAATAAAATGCTTACAAATATGAGAAAATAAAATATGAATTATACATAGATGATTTTAAGGATGGAAATATATTTTAAAATGTAGAAACCTTGGCTAATCTTACTAATCCTTCATATGCCAACTATAAATGTTTGGTGATATTTTTGTAAAAGAATTCAAATTTCTAAGGATTTTATATAGTTTGTATAAAATATTGGTCATTTTAAGGTAAAATAATTTTATCATATAGAATTTGGGCGAATCATTTTTAGAATAGCCAATTTTTTTTTTGGGAAGAACCATGAAAAATTAGCCCATGAAAAAAATTTAACCCCTAAAATCATCCACATGAATATAAGTTTTTGAATATCTTTATCATATTATTTTCTTAACATAATTACTTTATTAACATAATTACTTTATTATTATTTATTTTGTGAATAATACAAATTACTAACCAACTAACCCAACAGCTCCTCAATTAACATAATTACTTTATTATTATTCATTTTGTGAATGATACAAATTATTAACCAATTAACTCAACACCTCCTCAATGAACATAATTACTTTATTTTATTATTTTTTGAGTAATACTAATTTCATGATGATGATTGAAAATACTTTTTATGTAGAATTAAGATAAATCTATGTAAAAAAAATACATGCAATTTTTTTTTTAAGTTTTATTGATTTAAAA
Source organism: Picea glauca (assembly GCA_000966675.3). Lineage (NCBI taxonomy): Eukaryota > Viridiplantae > Streptophyta > Pinopsida > Pinales > Pinaceae > Picea > Picea glauca. The sequence goes on along the minus strand of JZKD02S2323377.1, from coordinate 272,366 downwards.
TTATTTAAACATTTGATTTCTATACACTTAGTATAAATTAAGCTAATTAATTTAATTAACTTTAGTGGTTCTCTTTACACATTTTTAAAAAAGTTTTATAGTTTTAAAAAGATTAACACATTTCATCTCCACACACTTAGTATAAATTAATTAAATATAAATTAAATTAATTAATTTAAATTAACTTGAGTGGGTCTCTTTACATAATGGACTTAGATATCCTATGTTTTTGTTCTCCATTCTTTATATTTCACTATCAACTGAATTAGGAATCGTATGTTTGTTTATATATATATATATAAAAGATGTATTATTATGTTGTTATGCTTAAAGGTTTATACTTATTGATAATGGGCATATTTAATAAGTTTTTAGTGTTTAATCAGTTTTGTATGGACAAAATTAAATATTGATGGAATATTCTTAGTCGTCCCAATAAATCAATGGTTGTGATTTGAACCACTAACTTCCTCAATATTATAAAGACATCCATTTACATGTTTATTTTTTTTACTTTTACTTGATCATATTTAAAATTTACCATGATGACTAACTAATTGTCATATCTAAATGATTAACAAAGATTAAAATTTTGTTATAAAGTGAAGACATGTGAATATGGAATACAACCATTCATGACCATGTGCAGCCATGCATTTCATTTTATGACCACGTTTCATTTTACCAGCCACAAGTTTAGGGGAATGAAAAAAGAAACAAAGTTGGATAGAAATGACTCAAACATTTGATCGGGAAGTTCGTGGAGCAAGTAGAGCATTCGGACGCGGATCGAATTCGTAACGAGCCTTTTTCTTTAACAAGTTTTATTATTTCTCCTTAACGAATAAAAAGAAGCTTTTCGGTGCTCAAAACCCTGACGTGACGATAAAGTTTCGGCTTTAGTTGAAGCGTTCAAAGGTTTTCCTCCGAATTTGAATGGAAGCATGGATTCGCAGTGAGCATAACCTGTTTTTAGTGTGTTTTTGAACGGTGGATACTGTTTTTTTTTCGGGTTCAGGTCCGATGTTCTGTGAATTTATTGGCGTCGTAGTTTGAGTTGGTCTGTAAAGGTTGCATTGACTGTTGTGGATCGATTATTTTGAAAAAATTGAGAAATCTTTACAGTGGTCGGAAGGTTGGGATTCATTGCCAGCGAAGGGACCCGGTTTGTTAAAATGCGGAGAAGGTAGGGGCATTCTTGCTGATCTCCAGGGGTGTGGGTTTGTGTTAGTGAAACTTTTAGGCGTTTACCAGCCACGAGTTTGTGGCTGTGCTAGTATATAATGCAATAGTAATTCCAACAGGCAAACGAATTAAGCGTACAGAGAGCCGCAACACGCTGCACAACAATTATCCACATCTGATCTCATAAATTATCTAAGCACAAGCGTCTAATAATGTAACTATTTTGATAACGTTGCAGAGACCATAAAATCAATATCCAGAAATACTACAAAACATCTCCATTGCCTGCCGGTGGCCATAGCCGGTGATTAAGGTTGAAATCAGTGCATGCTCAATGGAGCGTGATAGATAAAAAAAAGCATAATAAGTAAATATAAATTGTCCAGTCTATTAAAGACTCGGATTGATTGATTCATTGCCAAAGTGATACAATTGCCCTGTTGGGACGCCAACGCTTGCAGCTGCTGCAGTCATAGTTTCCAAAGTGATTTTAAGCCCCGATATTCTGTCCTGCATGCACAGAATAAAAAGAGAAATCTTCAGACGACATAGCGAATGAGCCAGAGAAATAGAATAACACAGGCACTGAGATATACCTATTCGTTCGATAATATCATGAGCTTCGGCTTCATTGGTGGGTTGAAACCGCCTCGGCCGCTACTCCTGACCGCAGAGAAGGGTTATATAAAGCCTGGACCAGGCAAACCATGCGCCAATGGTTTGCGGGAGAGAATGGATTCGGGGAAGATGCCACCAGCATATGCTGATTCTTTCAACTTTTTTCTTGTGAATTTCGAGAATCTTTGCACGGTATCTTTTCTGCATCCTTTAGTTATTGGATTTCACAGTGTATTAGTTTAGTTTTCCAACTGCCGTTGCCATTAATATTCTTGTTTGTGAATGTGGTTGGACGCTGTCTGTGGTAATGAATTAAATGATACAAAAGTATAAAACACGTAAGCAGCCATTAGAAATAAGTTGCTTAAAGCTATCTGGATTCCACAGGTATCACGTGGCACGTTCGATTAAAGTGCTTACTCACATGGAAGGAAGGACTTCATTTGCCTTTCGAGGCAAGAAGTGTGTATATCCATTTCACACACTACCTCCTACCTCCTGTTAAAGCTACAGAATATGCATCGAATATATTTTGATGTATTATTTTCATTTATTTATTTATTAGATTAAAGTTTATTCATTTTTTTAATAGCTCACATGATATGGTAGAGTTGAGAATTCAATCTGAATATATGATGTTGATATGGTAGAGTTGAGAATTCAATCTGAATATATGATGTTGATATGGTAGAGTTGAGAATTCAATCTGAATATATGATGTATAGCAGCCCAAATTTTTTATATTTGGGTGGAGATTTCAGATATCAATGCTAAGAAGATGTATATAGCAATTTGTTATTTTGTCTCTATTATTTCTACCTTTTATACAAAAAACAATCTAGATAAAAATTGTCTCTATAAAAGCTTAAAACAAGATATTTACAATATGAGAAATGAAGGTAGTATCCTAGTGTTAGGAGACTTTAATGCTACAAGTGCAAATAATCAAGCTATTATCTTAAGCAAAGATTCCAACCCTAAATCTCTCTAGGTAGACCATGACCTTGTTTTAGCAAATAGAAACAAAATTTATATGGTATTGAGCTAATCGGGCTTTGCATTTCTCATATCTAATCATTTGCAATGGTCTAATGACGTGGACGTTTTTTACAACCAAATAGTAAACTTTGATATTTTAAAGTAATGAGGTGGACGTTGTTTACAACCAAATAGTAAACTTTGATCTTTTAAAGTACCATGAGCCTTACTCTAATCATAGACCTTTAACCCTAACTCTAAACTTTATCATGCACAAAACCGCACTATGGTAACCAAAGGAGTCTATTTATTTTTTGACAAAAATAAAGTTGATCTTTTTTTAAAGGACTTAAATACGGAATTAAATATTCTATCATATAAAATAATATTGAAGGAATCTATCATAATTTTACAACAATCTTCTCTACCTCCATAAAAAATTCTCTATAAAAGTGTTGTGTAAAAAGAAGAATAGAGTGGCCAACCATTGGCACGATAACTAGTGTAAACTTGCTAGAAAATCCATTATAGATTCTTTATTAGATATAAATCCCTAATTAAAAGAAAAAAAAAAGACACTACATAAATAAAAAGCAAGAGAATATTTTGCACCTTTCTAAGCTAAATCTAAAGAAATTTTGGAGGCAAATTCTCACTTGTAAAACTAAAGTAAATTTTGGGGTTAAACGACTTGCAAATGGGAAATCTAAGAACATCGAGGAATAACAAGAAGAAATATTAAAAATTGGAGGGCTTATTCTAATCCATCACATACACAAGGTCTTCAATTTAGCATTCAAGCGGGGCTTCCCTAAACCTTGGACTCAAAGCCTCATTGTACCTATTTTTAAAAGTGGGGATAAAAGAAATTTCTTTATGATTAGCCCCCTTTTATCCAAGCTATATGGAAGTATTTTGGAAAATAAGATAAGCATATGGATAGAAATCCATGGAAAAAGAGCTAAAGTTCAGGTCAGTTTTAGAGGTTATCATTCAACTGTGGACCACCTTATCACACTTAGGATCATTGCAGAGGATTGTCGAAACAATAAAACTAATATCCTTTTTTGTTTTGTTGACTTTAGGAAATATTTTGACATTGTGCCTATGAACAACCTTTGGAATAGGTTAGAAGAGCTAAAAGTTCCCTCCGCGCTGAAAGGTTGTATGAGAACGATATTGCCAATTTTAAGAGAAATAAGGGTTGGTCAGAAGATATTAACTTCAATATAGGAGTTAAGCAAGGCTGTCCCCTATCCCCTACCATTTTTGGCATTTACATTGACAAGTTAGAAGATTGTTTGGAAGTCACAGGTTTTGTTGGACCAACTCTTGCTAGTATAGTAATCATCTTTTTTCTCTACGTCAATGATATTGTTCATATGGAAAGGAATACATGTGACCTTAGTAATCAACTTAGAATCCTCAAAGACTTCTTCTCTAGTACAGGTATGAATGTGAACACTGACAAAACAAAGGTTATGATTATTAAATCTAACAAGATCACCTACAATAATGTCTTGGAGGAAGTGTCTTTGTACAATTATCTTGGAATTGATATTCATCACAAGATCAATTGGAACTATAACATTGAGAAAATGATAAATGGAGGGTGAAAAGCTTAATACGGTCTTGAAAATAATCGTAAATTCTTAGACCTTTGGCTATGGGATAAGAAAAATCTCCTCTTTGAGACTCTTGTCACTCCTATTATCTTATATGGTTGTGAATTTTTGGGATGCAGTATATGTCGAGAATCTTGTAGAAAGATAGAGCAGATCCAAAAAACAATTATAACTTATAATCTCAAAATTAAGGGCAATACACCCTATCCTATCCTCCTCATCAAAGCGATCCTTTCCCCCATTGAGAGAACAACTATGATTATGTACTTAATGTAAAAGAATAAGATAAACAACATGGATAACATTAGACTCCCAAAAATTGCTTTAGACTCTAGCCAAAATCACCAACGACTCAAGCAGGGATGACATAATGATGCCAAGTCTCGGCTAAATCATTGGGGAATAAAAGAAGAAGTTATTTTGCAGAATACCGATGATATTAAAAATATTGTACAAGCAAAATTTAAGGAGAATCTATGGTGCGATAAATAGTTGGAGGATAAAATAAAATTAAGATATTATAAGGAGGTGGTTAAACCTAACCATGAAGATAAAAAGTGTCTCTTTGTTTTGACTAGCATAAAGAAGATAATCAATATTGCTAAAATAAGAACTAATTTTCATGAACTACATAGTGAAACTGGGTGTTGGGAAATCCCCAAAACACCATGGAAAGAAAGAATTTGTCACCTTTGTGATACCAAGAAGGTTGAATATGAAAATCACTTTCTCCTATAATTCCCTGCGTATACCCAAATTAGATCCCCATTTCACAATATTTGTCACAACACTAACCTTTCTAACATTCTAAGCCATAAAAACATTAGTGGGCTTGGAAAGCTTTTCTTAATAGTTTTCAACCATCAAAATAACATTTTAAAGAAATCCAAGTAATCTCTTGCTTTTCTTAAGGTCTGATAGACCAATTTTGGTATTGGTAGACATTAACCATCATCATCATCTTCATTTTTTATTTTTAGGCAACTATCACTTGAATATGGAAATGTAGTTGTTAGAAAAATCACAATTTTACATTGCTTAAATAACATTTTTGAATGCATAAATAGTTTCAACACCCTCAAAAACTCAATAACTGGAGTATGTAATCTCAACCACTAAAATATGAAATTTTCTAAATTTCTGACTAAATTTTGTGCAAAATGATATGAAAAACATCTATGGTCTAGGTCTAGGGTGTCTCCTCCCGACTATCGTGATTTTTGAACCTTGTCTGCCTTACAGAAGGAAACCCTTGAAATCCAATCATGCTAGCGAGATTTGACTTATTTTTATTAAGATTGTTAAGGTAGTATAAATGAATATATTTGGACAAATAATGATGATGATTAGTGTTTATGAGAGTAATTTTGGTTTATGGAATCTTAAAAAAAATGATAGGAAATTAATTGATTTGCATAATGGTGTTTTTATGATGGAAAATACTATAAAAGAATTAACAACTCATGAAGATCGGTAATGACATAAATACTTAGAAACTGATATAGAATGTGGATATATGCATAACATTTTAAGACAAAGCATTTGTGTTTTTTCATCCCATGTTTTTATAGGTTTTATTTAATTTCTAGTTTCATTATGAAGTTAGTGAGATTTTGTTCTTATTTTAACAATGTTGATTTTCTTATTAATCTAGTTATAACAAAATCATAATCTTAATGTTCCAAATTGAGGTTAATGGTTTCTTTATAGTGTATTTTTTTCTAGTTCTCTATTTCTTCATTACACCACAATTTTTATTTATTTAAATTTAATTTTTAGAGTGGCCTAGTCCTCTATTTGATAATGCTAGCTTATCTTAAATTGCAAGTTATTTTCCCTTTTATTTTTCATGTTAGTTATTTTGTGCCACATACATAAGGTACCTAATCATATTCATATTCTAGATGGGTAGAAAACCATCTTATAAAAAGAATATTAAATATTAAAATTGTAAATTATAAATTTCTTATTTTTTCCCATTTTTTTCTAAAATTCTTTAAAATTGATGCAACCTCAAACTTCACATCTACATACTAAAATATCAAATATATAATCTCAAATTTTATATACTAAAAGAAAACCATAATGAAATAACAACTTTTAGTTATTAAATCAATGTAAATAAAATGTTATATTCAATAAAAATTGAGTTTATTTAAATTATTTTTAAATTAAAAAATAACTAAATAATTTTATCAATTATTAGTTTTAAATTTTTTTAAAGTTGAAAATATATAAAATAAAATAAATTTATATTTTAAAAGTAAAAATTATTTTTAATATATAAAAATTTTAGAAATCATCTTAAAACTCCTATATATTTGTGATATTTGAAGTTTATAAAGGTATATCATCATTTTTCATGTTTGAAAATATTAAAACTATACAATTTATTTTTTTTTAAGTAAAAAGGGGTTGGATCCTATTGTATTAATTTTTCAAACTTACAAAAACACTTGGATTGCCAACTGTCCCGTTGGGTTAACGGAAACTGTGATAACCGGCCTCCTATGCAGTATGTATAAAAAAAAATGGTTTGCCATCTGTCCTTCACAGAGGAAACGAGGACATATGGCAATCTTTAGTCTGAAAATGTTCCCTTATCTTCCTAATTACAACATATTGAAACCTTGACAGTGCTAGAGTCATAGCTCTAATCAAAATGGAAGTTCTAACCATAACACTAACTAAAACAATTACCCGGTGGCGCTGGGGTTTCCATGTCAGCATCTCCTCCTTACTTTCCTTCTCTAGCTGGCAATGTGAAGGGTTGTGCACATGTCGGGCGCTGTGGGCCTGGTGTCATGTTGGAGTAAGCATCATACAACATGTCTAGGTGTTGATTGAGTTGGATGGCTTGGTGGATTTGGTCTTCCATGAGGCTTCTCATTTCAAACATCAACTCTAGGTGTTCCGGGTGGAAGAATGGTGGCTGGACATGCCATGCTTCCTACACGCTGGAGAGGGGACGTGGCATAGGGGCCATGCCACCCTCCCTCACCCAACTATCCTCCGAAAGTGCATCTCCTAGATTGATGGACTACTTCTCGCCCATCTCGTTCCTTGCTGTCCCCTTTGAGCATTCTGGCAGTCCTCTTCTATAAAGAATTCACCTGTGCTTGAATTCGTTGTTGCATCCACATCATCCCAGAGTTCTTCTTCAATAAAGTAGGTAGTGTGTTCCTCAGTTTGGTCGACCTCTCTATGGCAGGTATGCGTTGTCCCTGTGGACTTTGTCGCAGCCTCCCCCAGAAATCAGGTTGGCGGATTCCAATTGTTGGGAACTATAAAGAGGAGGTGTTCTAGAGGATCCTGAATGGGTTCTTCAAGAAAAACCTCCTCCACGTAGGCCATGTGAGGTGTCCTAGGATTTCTAGCTTTGTGGATGAAATGTGTCTGAGCCATGGACAACGCTTGTTCGAATCTCTACTACCTCTTTTGGTGAGCATTGAAGGCATACCAGGCAGTTCCCATGTGGGGCTTACCTCTTTCCCTTGGCATGTGAGTGAGAAGAACAAGGACCAGAGCGACAACGGGGTTGCTAACACTACACCAGAGCTCATAAATGGTTGGCTTCTGTTGCTCAAGCTCAGAATGAATTTTCTCCCGGCCAAAAACAATGATATTTATGAGGGTGATTAGGACGAAAAATACCATTAAGGATACCCTCTTAGTGCTATGTGATTCCGTCCTCTTCACTCGCGTGAGATGGATCGTCCCATGGACTTGGATGCTTGGGCTTGCTCCCATCCTTAATGGTGAGGGGATGGGAGCCAGTGGCTTGTATTTTGGGACCAACCTGGCTCCAAACCACATGGCCTAGCTATGTTACATGGCACCCCATATGGGGTATACAAACTATACAGTTACACATCAAATGAATTGGTAATTTGATTTGATTTGATTTTTTTTGTAACTATTTATGATTTTTGTTATTTTTTTAAGGAAATTTTTTTTTAGGTCTTTACTGTTATATACAAAAGAAAGAAAGAGTTACATAAAAACCTCAGGATCTTCCATTATAGAAACCAAATCCTCTATCTGGTGATATGTAGATAAGTTTTCATACCAAAACTTATCATTTTTTTAGTCCCATAGATGTTAATAACTAATACCAAACTAAATACCATCCTATCATAGGTTTTGAAATTAACTTTCCTTATGAGCCTAGTAGTGTCCATAAATCCAAAAAAGTATTTATCATAAAAAATAGTTTTAAACCAATCATCAAGCGGTTGGAGGATGGACTTCCTCTTCCTTATCTTCCTCCTAGACTGTTTCTAGAGTTGGAGAGTCGAATTCCAAGTCAATTGGGTTATCTTTGGTTCTTGTAAAGATGCATGATCCCCCTTCCTATTTCTTCTTAGTCCCTTAATCTCTTGCGGGAGAAACTTTGAATCTTGATTCCAAAATCAGAGTAGCATAACAGTTCAAACTTCCCTTCGAAAATTTGTATGGCATGCAGGATATCCCTCCTCTCCTCCATAGTTTTTTCCAATTCTTGACCCACCATTTCCTTAACTATCTGATACTTCTCATGAATTTTGAAATACTTCGTGTCTCGTGTTCTGGAGTACACTGCATCCGTTACCCAGTCCTGTGCCTGCTCCATAATTCGAGTGCTAAGGGTTGTATTCTATATGCCTGAATAACTGCCTTGAATACCTCTACTTATTTCTTGGCTACTTCCAAGTAGTGCACCTACAATTAGTGCCATGCTTCCCATGCCTCACGAGCTACTCTATTGGGAGAAATTGGACCATGAGAAAAATAATCATTCTCATTCTTCCTTGACCCATGTATTCTCTCCCTACCTGATCCAGAATTGGATCTCGGGACCAAAATGAGTCCAGGAAGGCCTAAAAACAAAGTTCTCAGAATCTCTTCAAAGTGGACGTGTGCATAGGCCTCCTATATACGAACCCAATGCAACTTGAATGAGATGAAACAGACATCATATGCAAAATATATCGTGATATGTTCATTTTGTCAAACAAGAAAAAACAAATGATGACTATGCAGCGTGTATAGTCCGTACAATGTTGACATGGCAGCTGACTGTACAGGCCATACGATCATACATATGATGTGGCAAGGTGTTTTGGTGTTGACATGGGCAGGTACAGGTGGACAAATCAGATCATGACATGTTGCACCACTACAAGGGTGAAACGTGGCATGGGCTGACATGGCAAGGCTGTATAGCCATACGACACGTGGCAGTGGGTTGAAGTGGCAGGTACAGTGGCGTTGATTAGGTATGATAGTTGGAAGAATAAATTGTTGACACATGGTAGTTTTTGGGAAAGTGGTATGGTGCCACGTGGCCCAGTCTTGGGCTGCCACATGGCACCCATCTATTAGTCGATAGTTTTTGGCAAAAGTTTGGAGTTCATGGGAGTCGACCCCATGACCTCTGGTCTAGGCTAATGGTTTGGCAGGGCCGAGCTACCAGCCTGCCCTCAGTGATCCTTATTAAACTTAGTCCAAAACATTTATTTAAAGTGAAGTGGTGGTCCCGTCGACAGATATTAGAGTTGGGGCCTAGACCCCAGCCTCGATGCATTTTCCATGTGTTTATTCTATATGACCGGAGCCCATACCTTAAAACAATGATACACGCGTATGTTCGAACTTATCCTCTAGTTTGACAAAACAACATGCGACCATGCCATAAGACACGGTCCTTCAACCATTCGTGCAGATAAGTATGGTTAGTGCCTGGTCGATCGGGCTAGCCTGCTGACCAAGGAGCTTAACCAACGACTAACAACTTTGGGCTATAATTGTATTAGCACATGGAGGAACAGGACAGGGCCATATGGCCACTGCACAAGACCATAGGCCAACAGATAAGGGGCCAGTGCACCAACAACCTAGTGCTAGTCCACATGGAGGTGTCCAGGTGACTAGGAGCCCACGAAAAAGGGGTTGCACCCTTAATTTTTTCCATTTTTGGGTTTTATACCATATATTATGATTTCAATTGGATTTTTCAACAGTTTTGTTGGATTTGGGTCATTTTTGGAGGATCTTGGGCCCTTTTTGAGGCTAGATATTGGGGAGAAGTTGGGAGGTTGTTACCCACTTCAATTATATATAAACCAGAGGTTCTTGAAGCCATGAGGGAGGTTCAGAACAGGAAAATGTTTAAGGATTGTTGAGCCAAATCCATTTTTATGCAGGGGAACCATTGAGGAGAGCACTTTGCGGGCCATTTCTGGGAGCTCCGTTCATCCATTTTCAGTGTCGTCAGTTTTGTTGGGTTCTTGAGATCTGGTAGAACATGACCAGATCAGTTTGTAGTCCTTTTGGAACTATTATGATGTACTTTTGAATCTTTGAACATAAATAAGAATGACTCACCCACTGAGACAAAGGCCTAGAGATGTAGGTGAGATTTCTGAACTCCGTAATCAACTTCTCTTGTTATGGTTTGTTGATGTTTTTTGCTTATTTCCATATCTGTATTTTCTTAATGGCTGCTATGTTTTCTCTTTCATTCTTCCACTTTCATTCATCCTCTTTCATTCATTTCCTAAATGGTAAAATAACTCATGCTTTAATAACTCAACCATTGTCGTTAAAAGATATTTTCAGATCAAGTGGTATCAGAGCTATTTGATGATTGGTTTTTGAGTTTGCATGATTACTAGGGAAATGTTTAATCGTGGTGAAGGAAATATTGTTGAAGAGAATCTTGAGATTCGATCGAGAAAGAGAACTTCTCAAAGTGAGAATATGGCATCGGAAGAGGGACTTTCTCATGATGAGAAAGAGATTCAAAAGACTTTCTTCGCCATGTCGGAGAGGATGAAGGTTATATATGAGGATTATTTGGAATGGAAGAGATCGATTCTAGGTGAATCTTCAAAGGTCAAAAGTGAATAAGGAGAGTATCCTCCTCAAATTCCTCCTTCACCTCCTTCTTCTCCATCAACTTATTCTTCTTCTTCAAGTTCAAGTTCTAAATCCACTACAAGAAAAAATTCCCATAAACATAAATAGGATATGCCTTTACTAAAACTTGATGTGAAATTTGAATTTCCTATGTATGATGGTGAATTCAATGCAGAGAGGCTTGATAATTGGGTCAGACAGATGGAGGTTTATTGCATTTTGAAACAAATCAATGATGAGGCAACTTAGATCAAGTTGGCATCGCTTACACTTGCAGGCACAACACTCATCTGGTGGCAAAGCAAGTTGCAAAATGGAACACAAAAAGTGGGTTATGTATTTCCATCATGGCCAGTTTTTGTTTCTGCACTTAGAAAGAAATTTTATCCTTTGGGTTATAAAGAGAAATCTTGAATTGAATGGAAAACTCTTAAACTAAGAAAAGGAAGATAAGTGCAAGAATACACAGATGGATTTTGTAAAATGGCATTGATGTTAGATATTTCTTTACATACCCAAGAAACTCTTATGAATTATATAGGAGGTTTACCTGCACATATTCGTAACACTGTATTTATGTTTGGACCTACTAACTTGATGAGGTTTATGTTCAAGAAACATACATTGAGACAGGGAAAACATGAGTTGGTGTATCAAGGGAATCATCTTCAAGGAAAGAGGACAAAAAGAGGTGGAATGGTAAGAAGGAAAATTTAGTGGCAAGAAAGGAAGAGAAGTCATCTTGCAAGCATTGGAAGAAAGAGGGGCATGATGATCATGATTGCTAGAAATTTCATCCCTAGAAGAGACCGAACTTGTTCAAAGAGAGGAAAGGGAGGCCAACAGTTGCAACAGCCACACGACCAACAAACTTGGGATCGGATTCAGGTGATGAATCTAAAGTCTCATTGGTTGGTTTGAAATGTAAAATTGGTGATGGATTTGATTCTAGAAGTAAATTGTTTCACATAAGGTTCATAATGAGGCATACTAAGGTCAACACATTGATACATAGTTGATCGAGCAATCTAAATTGATTTCAGAGGAAGTGGTTAAACAATTGGGATTAAACACTCAGATGCATCATAAGACTTACTCACTTAAATGGATAAGAAACAACCATAAATTGCACATAACAAAGCAATGCACATTAAAGTTTGCAATTTCATCTAAAGATTGTGGATGAGGTAACATGTGATGTGGTGCAACTCAATGAATGTGGAAAGATCTTAGGTAGTCCTTATTTGTATGATCGCAAAGCAATCTTCCACATGGAACATAATCAATATCACTTAATCAAAGAAGGAAAAGAATATGTGGTACATGCTCATCATTTAAAGGAAAATCATTCTCTTCAAACTATGGAACAATTAAGAAAGGTGGCTCATGCAAGAAACACACCTATAATTGTTTCAAATCAAGTAATTGATCTTAAGCAAGAACAGAAGATGATTGTAGAATGGAAGATCAATCACACTTTGCTTCAAGATAAGATAATGTCGTGCAAATACTACAAACATATTAGCTCATTTGCAGTCATATTTTTGATGTTTTCATTAGTAATGTTGTCAACATGGATGATAGTGGCTTTGGTAAGATGAGACAAAGTACAAGTGGCTAACAATATGCTGTCAGTTATCATAATTGTTTTACAATTGATCTTGATGAGACAGGTGCACAAGACATAGTTTAAAGATAGGGAACAAGTGGGGTGGCCTATCCCACACTTGATGACTGGTCAGTAAGATTTTGGAGGACCAAAAGGTCTTTAGTGGGGAGGTGTGATCCAGAATTGGATCTCGGGACAAAAATGGGTCCAGGAAGGCCTAAAAATCAAAGTTCTCAGAATATTTTCAAAATGGACGTGTGTATAGACCTCATCGATTTGAACCCAATGCAACTTGAACGAGATCAAGAGGACGTCATATGCGAAAGATATCGCGATCTGTTCATTTCGTCAAATAGGCAAACAAAATGATAATTGTGTAGTCCGTACAGTGATGCATGGTAGCTAACTATACAGGCCATGCAACCGTATAGTTGACATGGAAGGGTGTGTTGGTGTTAATGTGGGAAGGTACAGGTGGATGATTCATATTGTGACATGTGGCACCACTACAAGGGTGACACGTGGCAAGGCCGTAAAACCGTATGACATGTGGTAGTTGGCTGACATGGAAGGTACAGTGGCACTGACTAGGTATGACATTTGGATGAATGAACTTTTGACACGTGGCATTTTTTGGGCAAGTGGTATGGTGCCATGTGGCTTAGTCCTGGGCTTCCATGTGGAACCCATCTATTGGTCGACAATTTTTGGAAAACGTTTAGAGTTCACAAGAGTCAACCCCGTGACCTTTGGTCCTGGCTAATGGTTTGGAAGGGTTAGGCTACTAGCCCCCCCTCGGTGATCCTTGTCAACCATAGTCCAAAAAATTTATTTAAAGTGAAGTGGTGGTCCTGTCGACGAAGATTAGGGCTGGGGCCTAGTCCCCATCCCCAACTCATTTTCCACGTGTCCATGTTATATGACTAGAGCCCATACCTTAAACTGATGGTGCGCGCATATGTTGGAACTCAGTTCCCAGTTTGACGAAACAACATGCGACCACACCATAAGACTATGTTCTTCAACCATTCACACAACTAAGTATAGTTAGAGTCTGGTCAGTCAGGCTAGCCTGCTAACTAAGGCGCTTAACCAATGACTAAAAACTTTGGGCTATAAATGTATTAGCGCGTGGAGGAACAGGACAGGGCCATATGGCCACTGCACAAGACCAGAGGCCAACGGATAAGGGGCCAGTGCACTAGTAGCCTAGAGCTAGGCCACATGGAGGTGTCTAGGTGACCAGGAGCCCAAGAAAAAGGGGTTGCACCCTTAATTTTTTCCATTTTTGGGTTTTATACCATATATTATGATTTTAATTGGATTTTTCAGCAGTTTTGTGGGATTTTGGTCATTTTTGGAGGATCTTGGGCCCTTTTTGAGGCTAGATCTTGGGGAGAAGTTGGGAGGTTGTTACTGACTTCAATTCTATAAAAACCATAGGTTCTTGAAGCCATGAGGGAGTTTCATAATAGGAAAATGATGAAATATTGTTGAGTCAAAGCCATTTTTATGCAGGGAAGCCATTGAGGAGAGCACCTTTGCAGGCCATTTCTGGGAGCTCCATTCATCCGTTTTCAGTGCTGTCAGTTTTTTGGGGGTCTTGAGATCTGGTATAACATGACCAGATCAGTTTGTAATCCTTTTGGCACCATTATGATGTACTTTTGAAGATTTTAACAGAAATAAAAAATCGTCACCCACTGAGACAAAGGCTTGGAGACGTAGGCGAGATTGCCGAACTATGTAATCAACTTCTCTTGTTATGGTTTGTTGTTGTTTTATGCTTATTTCCATATTTTTATATGCTTAATGGATTCTAATTTTCCTCTTTCATTCTTCCTCGTTCATTCATTTCCTAAATGGTAAAATAACTCATGCTTTAATAACTCAACCATTGTCGTTAAAAGATCTATTCAGATCACTAACACCCTTATTGTATCCCTTAGCTATCATATAAATCAATCCCCAACATAGAACATTGTCTAACTATGGAACACCCTTTCCAACTAACCACTCCAAACTAGCCACCACCTTGAAAGGATACCCAAACTTGCATACCAGTTCAAGAGCTCTCTTAGCCTCTTGATTTCTTCCGAAAACACTCGAACCTTTAAAGTCAAGACACACTCTTTATCACTGAGATGAAACACCCCCCCAAAACCTATATTTCCTAATGGTGTAGAGGTAAAAGTGGCCAATAGATACCCAAGACAAGCTATCCCCCATGACCCAACCCCAACTAAATTTCCATGGCCAGTCCTCTGAGATGACCCTTATTCGAAAGATCCATCCCCCAAGCATACCTAATAGAGAACGAAGCATTGTGATGTTGAGCATATTTATCATCTTCAGAATGCTTGAGCTTCTCCTCATCCAAAAACTATTCTCCTAGATTATCACTATACCCCCACCATTAAACTTCCAACTTAGCAACTTCAATCGCTGCATCATTTCCCTGTACTATCCCAGACCTGCGTTAATTGCAATCATATTTTAAGATATTGGAAACCGTAGGGATGTAATCCCCTTGAACTAAACCTTCCCTTTCCTCATTTGACCAAAGGTCTTCTATATACCTTATTACCCTTGACCTCATCCAGGGGACTTATGAATTTTGTTATTATGAATAAAATTAAAAGTCGATTATCATTCATAAATTAGTTTTGACCTATCGAAATTATAAAATAAATTAATTAGTTTTTTTAATTAAATGAATTGGAAGTAGAAATTTTGAGTTCTCTTTCTTTTGGATGTGTTCATAGGTTATATAGTCGAATTTATTACATTTTTTTCAAAATTAAATCTAATGCCTTTGTAAGTTGGGTTTTTTAAGATAAAGTGTTTTTCTATTCTTTCATGGAAAATTGTTTTAGGTCTTGTCCAACACCTAGTTTCATTTTGAAGCTTATATGAATTTGTTCTTAGTTTTGTAATTCTTATTTTCTTTCTTGCATCCACAATAACATAAAAACAATTTTTATTTGTTTACTATGGTAAATGATTTCTTTGCACTAATTCAATGTTCTCTTATTTTTGGTATCTAATATATCACTCTAAACACACTTAAAAATAAATTATAATAATGTTTTTAACTACATTGATATCTCAGAGGAAGTCCTCTTCGATTATCCCCCAATAATTTATCCAATAAACTATGTTTGTAGTCTAATCTCTTTTGATCCTTTAGTGAATTTTATTGATGTTTGAAGTAGTGATAAGGATCCCCTCATTCTTCATGTAAATTATCTTGTATGTGTACATTATTTACCTAACTTTAGCCTTAATCTCAATGGGTGGGAGCTCAACTATTGAAAGAAGAATTGGAGAAGATATAATATTGAACTTAATTTTAAGGTTACTAACTATAAAATCTTATGAATTTTCTCAATTTTCCTCGAACTTTCCTTAGAAATACTACATCCCCAAACCTCACATCCCTATAGAATTACTAGGATAACAATGATATCGATGATAACCTTCAATGTTTACTAAATCCAAAATTTTAGAACTTTACAATGTTCTTAAGTCGAAAATAATCTTCCCAAATTCCATTGATACTTTTTTCAACACTAAATTTCCAATTTATCTTGTGATGAAAATCGCTTTCGAGATACTAATAAAAATGTATTTTGTCTCAGTTGCTAGTATTATAACAAAAAATAAGGTATGTGATTTGTTTCAATTCAATGGTCACTAAATTTTTGTTTATTTGTATTTATACACATCATAGTGTTAGTACATGTATCTTTAAGAATTTTAAGTTTCTTATCAAAATCACAAGGGATCCTTACTTAAAGAACACTTTCAATTGAATATAGAAGAGGATGACGACTAAATTCTAACTTATGCTCATACAACTCGTCTCCTCGAGATAGTCCTCTAACTTGTCAATATAAATACCTTAGATAGTAGGAAATAAGGGGTATTATTTGTTAATCCATGTATTACAATTGATTTTCTTTGACCAACCCTTTTTATTTCAAAACATGGAAATGACCTTGTCATAAAACCTTAGCAAAACAACCCTCAACCTAGAAGCCACCCTAAAATCTTCTAGCCTCTTCTAGAGGTTATTTCTAGCAATTATGTGAAAAGATTTTCTAAAGTCAACAAAACAATAAAGGAGATTAATCTTGATGTTCCGACAATATTCAACTATAATCTTGAGAATAATTTTGTGGTCTAAAGTTAAATGATAACTTCAAAAACTAGCTTTCCCCTTATCTCTTTTATCAAGAATTTCAAGCCATGAGACAATAGTATTCTGAGAAATTAATCCATATAAATTAAATAGAATAGGTATTATCATAATATCTCTATAATTGGAAGGATTATTTTTATCATCACTTTTTAAATAGGAAAAACAAATCTTCCCATCCAAGGATTAGGAAATAATTCCTTGAATGCTTTATTAAAGAGGTTACCAATGTGAGGAATAATAACAGAGCCTTCAAACTTTAAAATTTCATATTATCAACATTTTATGTATTTTTTATGGATAAATACCCCCTGCAGAGAGGCGATCTCTCCCTCGGATTTTCCCAAGATCCAACATAGATTTTAGGATAGATAACAACAATTTTTTCCACTATATCTACTAGATTTGATCCTGAATTATGCTATAAGAAGGAGACATAATGGTTGAAAATTGATTCCCATCAGTTGTCCATGCATATTCTTGGTTGATGCAGCTCCATAGATCTAGATCCAACTCATAACACCTTCTTCCTACACACAAGAAAACAACAAATACCAATCTCAAAACTTCAAGCACTAGGAACGTCAAATATAAGATAGATCTAACCTGATCTACTTAAGCACTATCTAATCCACCATTCACCATTGTGCATTACTGAATGCACTAGCAATGGAAGGGGGAAACCATGCAGATATACATTAATAAGTGGTGAATAATACATCAACCAAGTTTTACCTTGAGTCTTGATTGAGTCCTCTCCTTGATCATTGCTTTGGCTCCTCCTTATACCTTACACAAGCAATAATGACCTAATATGAAGACTGATTACAAGAGAGATTAAATTAAAAACTATAGCATACGTGTTGGATGTTATGGGTTGACTTGGGTTCTACCTTAGTTCTCCAACAAAACCCTAGAAACCATCCTCCCTTCTGGTAAACCAGAAGGCTACACTGCGCACAGAGTACACAACACAGTCTCACCCAAGATGGCTTATGGGTGACTGCAGGACGCAAATGTCTACAGTCATGGAGGGGATTGGAGATATTTTACTTCTTCTACTTTATCTTTAACATGTATCACATTATGTACCCCATTATATCATTCATCTATATCTAACAATTATCTCATTATTCATTATCAGTAATGCACACTAGAAAATACTATTTTAACCATTCATCATTTGAATTCATAATTGCAGAAAAAACAAAAAGAACATCATTTAGACACATTGAAACACATGATTTTATGGTAGTTCACCCCCCTGGATTACATCCACAAATATCTTCTGCTTTATTATTATGCTTCATCAAAATCTTGCGTTGCATGCACTACATTATAGGTGTCATAATGGTCCATGATATTGACCGACATCTAACCATGCTCCACATCTTGTGACCTGACCCTCAGATACAATCCATACATTTCAAAAATGAATCCATCTGAGATCCACAAATTTTAGAAATATTACTGTGACTTAAACTAAAAAAGACTCTCAAAAGATATAGTTCTTTTACCTCAAGTTATCATAAAAAAAAAAACGTACCCTAGCTACCTCATACATCCTCAATTTATACAACAAGGTGGGTAAAAACACTTACATGATGACTCAAAACCCTAATTCTATGTGGACTTCATTTTTCCATTTTCTAACTCCTTGTGCATGGTTGGTCTTCGATCCAATCATTCCTTTCTTTGACTTTGCATTGATCTTCCTTAATTTTTGGTGTGCTACTTCCTTTTTTCTTTGTCGCACTGCTTTCCCTTCTTTCTTGGTGTGTGTTTCTTCCTTTGGTCCCTTCTGCCTCGTTTACTGCACTGAACCCCAAAACTTCCCACTCCAACAAGCCCCCAACACTAACTTGTGGATCTTCCCAATTCACTCAGGTCGTGTGTGCTTCTTGCATAGATTTCTCCAAGGCCCAAAACTTCTTTGTGAGTGTATCGAATTGTGTCTTCACCTACACACTCTTTTATGTCAGGTTTTCCATGACCTACACTATTATGTGCTCCCCCAACACTTCTATACTCTCTGAATGTGCATGTTCCAGTCTTCCTTTCTTTGTTTCCATCTATACTATCATCTTCTCTAATTTCTCTTGAAGTGGCTCCAACTGATCATATATTGTTTGTTTTCCCCCTGGATTGTCTTCACTTTTGCTTGTAGATTTTTCATCTCCTGTGTGCTTTTCAGTCTATCTGAAATAATCATCTTCTTTTTCCTCAGCTTCAAATAATTCACTGCAACATTCAACTTCTCTTCTCTTTGATCCAATTGTTGGATCCTTTCATCTTCTTCAAGGCTCATCCAAATATGCGTGGTCCTTTCATAGAGCTCTTCTACTTTTTTCACTTCCATTGCGATGATATCTGTGTTCTTTGTTTCCCATTGTTCCCTCTCTGATCTAACTTCTGGAGGTGTGGTTGGTGTCAAAATCCAAACCAGTTCAACTATCTCTTGTTTATAACCCTCCATTGTTTGCGCTATCCTGTTTATCTTTTATTGCACGTTTATTTCTCCTACTAGTGCGTTGTCTAGGATTGTCTGAAATATTTCCTCAATTATTTGCTCCAATTTGTCGATTCATTGTTTTTCCTCCTCCTGTTTGATCTGCACTTCTTTGAGGAATGTCTCTAGAACCTATTTTTTTCTTTAGTTGTCTCCAAGTTTGTTACATCCATCCTGGATCTGGATTGTACTTCTTGCACCATGATGATATGTAACTTATATAATGCTTTTGTTGGTATCTTAGCAAATACCAATTCCATCTGTTCTACATCCTTGACCTGTTTATGTACCATATATTCGTTCATTTGTATCATGTATTTAGTAATGATGAAGTTTTAAATTGCCAATGTCATTATCTGTACTATATCCTCCTCACTCTACGATGGTATGTCATGTTCTTGCGTTGTTTGTTTCTATTGTGTTTCCCCTTTGTGTTGCATCTAGGTAAATTGTATCTACTCCAATACATGTTTAACCTCTGTCATTTCTTGCATTATCTTCTCTCTTTGTTTTTTTGCATCTTCATATACTTCTATGGTGTGGTCCCATACTTTTTCTATGACTAATTCTGCATCATATTATATTATGGTATATTGGGGGACCTCCTTATGCCCCTTCATTTTCTTGTGCGCTCCATCTGACTATACAATTGTTCTCTTGTGTGGCCTTGAATTTGTTTGTTCTATTGTGATTCAGGTACCTATTCCTAGTATGTCCCATCTTGCTTGTCCCTCCTACAAAGGGATGTTATATTCCTTATGTGTCTCTCCATTATTGGGATTTGTGCCATCTTTCTGATTGGTGACATGCTTGGGGATATCCTTTTTCTGTCTAAGTGTTCTTGTTGCTGCACTGCCCCCTTTCTACTTCATTTTCATCGTTGTTTTTCTTGTATTTTCTACTGGGGTACTCTTCTTCTGTGAGGAGCTCGATTCTGTTGGTTAATTTTATTTTGTTGGCTCCATTGGAACCTTCCATTCCTCCTTCCAATATTTCATTTCCCATTGCACTTCCTCTTATGTTATGCAGTATCTCATCTGTAGCCACTCCTTCTCTGGATCCCTTTTTTCCTGGATCCACATATTGTGCCTTGATGCTTTGAATTTGGATATCTTCTTATATTCCTCCATCGCCTCCACTGGTATCCTCCAAGTTTCTACCACAGTTTCCTGTATTTCTTCGAGATATGTTGCGAATATGTTGGAGTTTGTCATTATTTACCTTGCAACAATTGCGTGCCACAATGTTTCATACTATATTGTGTGCTATTTTCCAGTTCTCTGATAGAACATGTTGTATTTGGGATATTTCCATCCCACTAATGCAATAAGAATGATCATCCATGAGTAATGAAACTCCATTCCCAAATTCTAGGCACCTTTGCAATCATCTAGAAACAAGTTTAAAAAATATGGAATCTAGCTCAGTAGAGTTCCCTTCACACATTGCGTGATTGCTGCTATTACCCCTGGGGCACCTCTTCTTTACAACACTTACTTAGAAATTTACATGTTGTAAAATTTGTTGATATCCCCATTGTAGGTTCACTGATTTTGTTTATAATGATCCCCCTGGATCCTCTCTTCATTCCATAGGTTTGATTCATTTCCTCTGCCAAGGTTTTCTCCTTGGTCTTGTCATCCAGATATTGCACAAGTTTCTTGCCATCTATGTGTAGACCTATTATTTTTGAAATTAAGTCAATGTCAATTGACACTTGTGTATCCATCCAAAAAAATCCTGCATGCACTACTACTAGTAATTGTTTGACGCAGTTATTTACGTCCTTACCCATTCCAAAATGCAAGATATCTAGCAAGTTCATTATGATTATGTTATATAAACCTGTGATCCATTGTTTTGTTCCTAGTATTGGTAATCCTATTGCATTGACCCCTTTTCTCTCCATGTATACTTGTTGCTCAAACTTAGGAAATTTTTCTGTGTCTTTTACATCGTGGTTGACATAACACAGTTTATCTACGCATCTTAGAAAATATGGTAAAACCTTCACTCCTGCTCGTATGTGTGGTAACACAAGAGTTACCCCTGGTTACTTGTGTGTTGATATATGGACTGGTTGTTTCATTTCCCCTTTGTTGGTTCCCTTGAGGGCCCTACCTCCTAGGGAATTTTCTCTTCCTCTTCCTCTTCTGTGCTAGACTCTTGCTGCTGTGTGATCTCTTCTATATGTATTTTCTCTTATTTCTCTATCTTTGTGCCAGATCGAACCCTCCTCTTGTCAAACTCAGTTCATTCCTCATATTCTTCCTTTGTTGGTTGGACTGTTTCCACGTTGGGTTTCTACATTGGGTGTTTCTCCTTTGTTGTGTTTTGTGAATCAATATGCATTGGTTTTGTCGCATGGGTTGACTACTTCTCCTCAACCATTGTAGGACTCATTGGTTCGATTACTGGGGAAGGAATGGCATCCACATCCACCACTCCCTCCTTTTGCATAGGGTTTTTCGCTTCCACTGTTGGCTCCTATGGTGACCTTGTGGCATTACGTTTTTTTCTCGCTATCTTTCTAGGATCTTCAATCTTTGTTGGTGCCATCTTACTCAAATTTATGTGGGTTTTCTCAGAAATATTCACTGAGTTCCCTCTCACTTGCCTATTTTCTCTTAGCTTCTCACTCCTTAGCTCTATGTTCGTTCGAAGTCACAATGTGGCTTGTCACAATTTTTTTTTTCTTCTATAGTGTTGTCATAAGTTCTCCAAATCTTTCCAAGCATGCTTCGTATTCTTTCATAAATGTTTTTTTCACACCTCATTTTTTTTGATGGCCGGTTTTTCTTTTCTCTACTATTCTACTTTTCTGTTGTGCAATATTTATCTACTATCTTGTCTCTCTGGTGCATTAGAGTATCTGCATTTCTTTTCACCCTAATTTTTTGTCTGTTGTGCATTTGTTTGTTTTGGCACTATCATTCCACTTATTATATTTTGTTGTGGGTTGTATCCTACAATTATCTGTCGATCTCTGATCCATCTACCTACTTCTTTTTTACTTTTTCTCATTTTTCTAGTTTTTTCTTCCTTTTTCTTCTTTGAACTCCTACTATTTACAATATGTACAAGTATAACATTTTCACTGAAATTACTCAGGGTTAGTGGATCGACTGTCCCTATACATTTTTAGTTGACTACCATTCACCAGTCCTTGAACTTCCTTGCATGCTAAATCATGCAGTTGCACAGAACCTCCATTTGTAACAGATGTTATTTGATATGGACCTAGTCAATGCATTTTAAGCTTCCCTGGTTGTTGTAAGTATTTATTGTCATAGAAGAGAACTATATCTCCTTCTTAGAAGTTCTTCTTCTTAATGTGTCTTTCATGCCAAGCTTTATCCTTTGCTTTTTGTACCTCCTGATGGAAACCAACTATAATTCTATCTTCTTCTAATTCCATGAGTTGAGTTAGTCTTTCCTACATTGGGCCCCTTTCTATCATGTCTGTAATGGCTACAATGCATAGGCTTGGTATCAAAGATTCCAAGGGAACTGCTTCTTCATTTCCATACACTAGTCTAAAGGGTGTTTTTCTTGTTAAATTATTGCATGTAGTTTTATAGGTCCATAGTATTGTTGGTACCTTCAAGTCCCAATCATCTATGTTCACATTACAAATATTTGTTAAGGTATTCTCCAATATCTTGTTAAATTCTTCCATTGTTCCATTAGCTTGAGGATGATATAGAGTTATCTTCTGATGATATATCTCAAACTCTTCAAGCATTTCCTAGATTGTATTGTTAATGAAATGAGTTCTTTGATCACTCATCAAAATTCTAGGGCATCCAAACCTTGTAACTACATGTTCTAATAAAAACCATGTTGCAGTCTCTACACTGCAATCCTTCACTGTTGTTGCCTCATCCCATTTGGTTAAGTATTATGTCACTGTAATGATATATCTATCCCCTAATCTTCTTGCTGGTGAATTAATAGGTCCCTACAAAGTCTACTGCCCATTTTTCAAATACTTGCAAAGTAACCCGAGGTATCAGCGGCATCTCATCCCTCCTAGATGGATTTCCAACCCTTTGACAAACATCACAATTTTGACAGTACTCCTTTGAATACTTGTGAACTATTGGCCACCATAATCCTATGTTAAATACCTTCAGCATAGTGGATTTCCTTGCATAGTGTCCTCCAGTTATTCCTTCATATTCTTCTGCCAAAATGATACGTTTTTCATGCTCCATAGAAAATATCCTCAAAATGTTGTCTGCACCAAGTTTGTATAAATCACCTCCAATTAGTTGATAATCTTCATCTCTTACTACCAAGTCCTTTTTTCTGCACAGTGTTAAATTCCTTCGATGTAACTCATGTACTCAAAAACTCAATAATGTCAACAAAATATTCATCTGCAACCTATACTAAAAATAGTTGACAATCAGGAAAGTTATCTTCCAAACTGCTTGGTTCCTCTCCATTGGTAATTTTGCACAGATGATTTGGTCCTACACTCAATCTTCCAGGATTCACCACAAATTCAAAGTCAAACTCTTGAAATAGTAACAACCATCTGCATATTCTTCCCCCAAACACTGGCTTATTGACTAAATATCTAAGAGCAAAATGATTTGTAAACATCTTTAAATGTTTCCCTAACAAATAATTTATGAATTTTTGCAAATCATATACCATAGTTAGACCTTCTCTTTCTATAGTATTGTAGTTTTTCTCTCAATTAGATAGCTTCCTTCTTGCAAATTCTATAGGGTGGTCTATATCACCCTCTCATGGTTGTGTCAATACTGATCCAAGCATTATTGATGATGCATCCACATTCACATGGAATTCCTTTGACTAATTTGGGAATACTTGAATTGGCGTAGTCACCATTTTCTCCTTCAAAATATCCAAACTTTGTTGGGACTCATCATTCCACTGATTCTTAATGTCCTTCTTCAACAATTTATCCATTGGCGCAGTAATCTGTGAATATCCTCTTATGAACTTCCTATAATACCCTATATGACCAAATGTACTCTTCGACTAGCGCACTGATTTCGGTGGTTGAAAGTTAACTATGACAACAAATTTTGCAGCATCAACCAATAGACCCTATTTACACAGCACATGCCCTAACAAAATACCAAACGGTGCGTTGAAAATGCATTTCTTAATATTCAATGAGATCTGACACTGCCTACACATGTCCAACATCAGCCTTAATACTTCTACATGATCCTTTAATAAACTAAATGTTTTCCAATCATCAAAGTAAACTTCCAAAAACTTATGTATGAAATCCTTAAAAGTTTCTATTACTACCCTTGAAAAAATTGCAAGTGCATTCGTTAATCCAAATGGCATTACTGTATACTAAAATGATCCCCATTTTGTAGAAAATGATGTTTTATGTCTATCTTCTGGTGCTATCCTGATCTAATGATATCCTAAAAACCCATATGTAAATGAATAGTTTTCTTTCCCTCCTACATTATCCAATACTTCATTTGTAAATGGGGTAGAGAAAGGATTATGCAAGAAAGCATTGTTCAGTTTCCTTAAATCTCCACATATCTTGATTCCCCCCTACTTCTTTTCCCACACTATCATGGGACTGATCCATTATGATTCTTCCATAGGTTCTATGACACTGGCTTCTAACATATTGTCAATTTCTTCCTTCACTTTATCCTTGTATATTGGATTCAACCTGTAAGGTCATTGTCTTATAGGTCTGAAATATGGCTTCAAAGGGATCTTCATCTCTCTAATTTATCTTGCTACCCCCTTCATCTCTAAAAATGTTGCGAGGAACAAGTCACTATATTTGGGCAATAATTTTGTGATGCTCCTTACTATCTAGTTTTCCAAATAATCTCCAATACTTTCCATCTTTGGGTTTTCTGTTGTGCCAATAACTACCTTCTTTATATTTAAGGGTGCATCATAGTCTGTTGATTCTAATTGGGGTCCTTCTACTTCTCTTTCTCCTTCGATTTCTAGAATATGTATATTGCGTAGGTTGTCTTCTTCTGGCTCTTCTTCTTATGCGACATGACAATAGTGTAACAATTGTCTGACAATCTGGCTAGTCTGATTATGATATGTTGTGACTATTTCAAATTCGGGTTCTTCAAATGTCCTTTCTCTGATCACCTTTAGTGTTGTATCTATTTATGGGCTCTCATGTTCAAAGTAAAATTTAACCATAAAATTCTACTGCATTTCTTCCTGTTATGTGTACCAGTTCCTTGGAATACCTTCTAATGTGTGAATGAAATGGTGTATTGATTATTCTTGTGGTACTAATCTCCATTGAACCATGCACCTATCAATATGTTCTTTGGGCTGTCCAAATCCATCATATTTCTCCAAAAATATGTTCTCCTGCTTTGCGCCAAATCTAATGTACAATAACATTTTTCATTGGAACCAGTTATTGATTTTTTCCTTATGTGTTTCCCACCATATTGTAGGTTTATATTTCAAAGAAATATCTAATGTTGGTAATGTTTGATTCTCCAAAACTTCTACCTCATTCTTCATTAGAAACTCTTCTAAATTATTCAAACCATAAAAAGTAGGAGGTTCCCTTACCTCTATACCAACCCATATTAGTGCACGTCATTTTGGCGCATCTTCTGGTAGATCATTCATGTAGTCGTTGTTTCCAGTTTTCCAGTACTATCTTAGAGTCTGAGGCACATGAACTAATACTCCTCCAACTCAACATTCCATCTGTAGTTGGGTTGATGTAATCCTCTTCACACGTGGTAGTTCTGTACAAATGGTTTATGTCTTTTGTAAAGATATTTTTTGTCACAGGTTCCACGTACCTTCCTCCTTCTGAGGGATCCAATGGTGTAATAAATCTGTACTCCCCTAATTCAAACATCACCTTCCTTTTCTTCAAATTGATAATAGTCTAGTTATCAAAGTCCCAATCTAGACCCAATATACTAAATCTAAATCTACTGGTATCCCCTTCAATATACTAATTTTCACCACTCTATGCTTATTTGTTAGCTTCAACTAAATAGGCGAGTATCCCAGTTGAGGTTCTCCCATAGCTTCCCATGTCTTCTTGGGAAGAACATTGACTTCAGATCCTAAGTCTAGTATGATGTCCCCCATATTAAAATATCATATGTTTTCATTCAACATGAATTCCTTGCTTGTTCTTCTCTTATTTCGAACTTGATTCACTATATTTACCCCTTCTTCCCCGGGATTACACTTTTCTAACATATTTTTCAATATTTATAAACAGTTTCTATCATTCAATAACTTCACACAAGACCCCAAATTTTTTATTAAGTTACTTAATTGTTCTTAAGACTGATCTTTTCTATTTTGATCAAATGAGGGAGTCATGTCATAAACTGGTACCTCATCTCCTAGATTTGTTCCTAAAGTATATGCAATAAATATCTTGTTTAGATTCTTTGATAGTCTCCTTCTCCTTGCATGCATCAAACTTCTATTCAAGTGTTGTATTCTTCCTAACCCACTAGTACTGATCCCAATCCTTCTTTGTTGGATATTCTATCATCTTGGCTCCACCTCTAGTAACTATGCTGATCTTTTTCCCATTCTCTTCTTTGTTCTCCACAACAATCCATTGAACATTCTATTTTTTTGGTTCCTCTTGTCCTGTATCTTTGTCAACAGCGTCAGATAGTATTCTATCTCATGGTTTGTTGCACAATAATACATACATGTCACAAGTGGTTTTGGACAATCTCGTGCACAATGTCCATGTTTTTGACAGTTGTGACACACTACTGGTCCTCGACCTCCTACAAATCCTCTTCCTCCATGAACTCCTCGTCTGAATCCTCCTCTGTTTCCTTGATTATCTTCACGCGGTGTATTATACTGAGGTTCTTTATTATATTGTAGTTGTGAATTATTGTATTGAGATTTCACATTATTGTATTGTGGTTGCGTTGCACATTGTTGTGCGTTGTTATATTGTGGTGGTCCTTGAAACTCTTGCACGTTATTGTATTGCAATTGTGCTATAAATTGTTGTGCATTATTATATTGGGACTATTGCGTAGGTTGTCCTGTCATGTGTTCAACCTGTACCATGTATATATCTGAAATCCTCTCTTTCATCATCTCCAAAGTTCTTTAGTCCTTGTCTTCATGCCCAAATGACTTGAAAATATTACAAAATGTACTCTTTAGCACTGTCTGATACTTCTGCATAATGGGACAGTGATATGGATCATGTCCATGTGTTTTACATATCTCACACCATGGTCCTCCTGAATGTTGGTTGTGGAGCCTGATTATCTTCCTTATTCAGAGGTCCTTGCTTTCAGCCGTGTTTATACCCCATAAAGTATTTACACCCTAGAAGTATGTACACTCTTCCACGCGAGGGAGTGCAGAGGGGGGGTACCCCCTCTGCAGGGTCCATCCCCCCGACTGGGGGGTCTGGGGGCAAGCGGGCCCCCAGCGGGGGTTCGGGGGCGAAGCCCC
>JZKD02S2323377.1:225376-240677 GCA_000966675.3 Picea glauca | reverse complement strand
GAGGTACTACTACACATGCATTGTGTTTTGGAGGTTCAGACACTTTTCTACAGGGATATGTTGATTCAGATATGGCAGGTGATAAAGACAGCAGGAGGAGCACCATAGGGTATGTATTTACTATAGGTGGAACAACAGTAAGTTGGATTTCAAAACTACAAAAGGTTGTTTCACTTTCAACAACAGAGGCATAGTATGTTGCTGCTACAGAGGCTAGTAAAGAAATGATTTGGTTACAAAGGTTTATGGAGGAATTGGGAAAGCGGTAGGAGAACAACAAGTTGTACTGTGACAGTCAAAGTGCCATTCACCTTGCAAAGAAATCAGCCTTCCATTCGAAGACTAAGCATATACAGTTGAGGTACCACTTCATACGATCTGCCTTGGAAGATGGAAAATTGAAGCTGGAAAAGATACACACTAGCCAAAATCCTGCAAACATGCTGACAAAGGGAGTAACCAGGGAGAAACTGAGTTCTTGCTCAGTTTCAGTTGGTCTTCAAGAATGAAGAAGAAGAAGAGAAATTTGCCAGGTCCAAGAAGGTTCAGAGTCCAGCATATACAACAGTGGTGGAGTTGTTGAGATCAGTCTCCAAGTGGGAGATTGTTGGTTGTGGAGCCTGATTATCTTCATGATTCAGAGGTCCTTTCTTTCAGCCGTGTTTATACCCCATAAAGTATTTACACCCCAGAAGTATGTACACTCTTCCACGCGGGGGAGTGCAGAGGGGGGGTACCCCCTCTGCGGGGTCCAGGGGGTCCATCCGCCCGGCTGGGGGGTCTGGGGACAAGCGGGCCCCCAGCGGGGGTTCGGGGGTGAAGCCCCTGAAGCAAAAATTGCCTTGTAAAAGTATATTGTAATTTCATTGTAAATCTGGATCGTTCATTATAAGGTCGCAGATCTAACGGTAGAGATTATGTTACGGTTTTTTTCCCTAGAAGGCAACCCTCTTTTATGAGGGAAATGTATTGCGGCTATGATGGATGGTGAATATTGTATTCTAAGAGAGGATACTGTGAGAGAAAGAAGAGGAAGTTACAACGGGTTTTGCTGTAGGTTGTATCCCTTCATTTGTTGGATAATAATAAAGGAAGGACCTGGCAATTTCTCTGATGTACGTAGCCCACACTGGGTGAACCATGTAAATCTGTGTCTCTCTTGTATTGTGTGTCTTCTGTGTTTTGTTTTTGCATTTTCTTTATTTTATTGCTCCGCGGTCCTGTTTTTCTAACACTGAAGATAAATGGTTTGGCATACCCAGTCCTATATACTACTCAAATAATGTACACTCACTCTTATGGTTCCCTTATGTTCTACATAGTGTAGTTCAAACATCTTCTCTTTTCTCCTTACCTTTATTCTGATTCAACTAAAATGTCAAGTTCTTGAAATCTAGTCTCATCCCTTCCATAGCTAGATATGTATGTTTGTATTGGTTTTCCTCCAATTGTAAAGTTGCTTGCAAGGCCTCAACCTAACTTTGGAACTTTTGTTTCCTCAAAGGATACTTCAAGTGTGGAAATAAATAATTTACAAACAAGTGTCTATGTTTCATATCAGTAATGGGGAATTTCAACTTACCTTTCAGTATTTTGAACTTTTGGTCCACCTCCCAGAGTGATTCTCCTAGTTTATTCTTAATCTCTATCATCTCATTCATGAACTGATCCTCTGAAATTGGTTTCTGAAATTCATTTATTAATTTCCTCTTCACTTCTGCAATGGTTGTAGGTGCTCCCATTAGATTATTTACTGTGAGACACATGTACCAGTCTAGTGCATCATGTCTGAATGTGATTTCCAACTGTGCAACCTTTGTATATTCATCTATAATATGTTTAGCGGCCCAAATATTCTCACAAATGAACAGATGCTTCTGTGGGTCTTCTGACCCTTCTCCTTGGAAATTTGGTAACCTAATAGTTGTATCTAGTCTTGCCATTGTGAAATATACTGAAATACCACCTCTACGTTGTGTATATACCTGAATGCTACGTGTTGAACTTAAAATTTTTCTTGAACTTCCCATGGACCCACATCCTACAAAAATACTTCTACCACTAATCACTTATTAGTTAACCATTTTTCTTTCTTATTTGTCTTAGTCGCACATGGGGTTTTGGATTCCAAATTAATTAAGATATGGAATGGAGAGCCTTCTTCTACGCCAAACCCATGACCTTTTATTTTCCTCTCATATGTGGTGTGAAAGATATCCTCAATATTCCACATGGCGCGAAGATCCTCTACCTCTTCCTCATCACTATCCAAGCCCTCTCACTCGGATACCTCCCTCTTCTACCTATTCATCTTATATTGGTAGGGTATTTTGTTGAACGTCGCACCTTCTTTATGTATTATATCCTTGGTATGTTCCTCATCCATCATAATATGGTCCATTTATTCCTTCTTCTTGCCTCTCTCCAGAGCCTTTTCCATATCTCATATCTTCCTTAGTGCTTCCC
Source organism: Picea glauca (assembly GCA_000966675.3). Lineage (NCBI taxonomy): Eukaryota > Viridiplantae > Streptophyta > Pinopsida > Pinales > Pinaceae > Picea > Picea glauca. The sequence goes on along the minus strand of JZKD02S2323377.1, from coordinate 238,211 downwards.
CTAGTTCCCATATGCGTGCAAAGTTATTTAGCTATTTGATTCCATGGTCAACACACATTTATCATGTAATATGATCTTGATCAATGTGTAAAGAGACTTAATGTACCTCCCTCTTGGTCCCTTCAAGAATTCTTTCTTTGTTGTAGTATATGACTTTGTTGTATCGACTGCAAATTCAGTAATAAACCCTATAGTAATATTATCTAACTAGAAATCCACTGTGTGCGTGAATTTGTTATTGACTCTTTCCAACCATGCAATGTTCAAAATAGTCCACTCTATAGCCTTATCTGATTAGTTATATGGGTGTACTTCAACCTCAATAACCACTCTTATAATAATTCTGGGAAATAATAGAAATATGCTTCATGCAAATTAGTAAACACATACCTCTGCAGATACTGTCACAGTGTATATCTGGAAATTTTGTTATCTTTCTATGTGAACTCGAGCTCCGTTGTCTCCAACCATCTTTCAATCTCTTTCTTTGTAGGATTCCATGGCCTAAACATCCCCTTTTACCTCATCATTCTCTTCATCAAACCCCTTCTAGGTTTTTCTTTCAATTTCCAGGAAGCAATAGAACCATTTATTGGATGTTATGGGCTGACCCAGGTTCTACCTTAATTCTCCAACAAAACCCTAGAAACCATAGACCCTTCTAGTAAACCAAAAGTCTACACTGCACACAGAGTGCATAGCGCAGTCTCACCCGATATGGCTTATGGGTGACTGCAGGATGCAAATATCTGTAGTCATGGAAGGGATTGGGGATGTTTGTTTTACTTATTCTACTTTCACTTTAATATGTATCGTATTATGTACCCCATTATACCTTTCATCTATATCTAAAATTTAGCTCATTCTGCATTATCATTACTGCGCACTAGAAAATACTATTTTAACCATTCATCATTCATTCATAATTTCATAAAAAACAAAAATAACATCATTCAGACACATTGCAACACATGATTTTACAATGGTTCACCCCCGTGGGCTACATCCACATAGATTGTTTTCTTTATTATTATGCATCATGAAAATCTAGCACTATGTGTACTGCATCATAGGTGTAATAATGGTCCATGAGGCTAACCAGCGTCGCACCAAGCTCCCCAGCTTGCAACCTGACCCTCATATACAATCCATACCTTTCACAATTGACTCGATCTTAGATCCACAACTCTTAGAACTATTACTGTGACTTAAAATCACAAAGACTCTCAAAAGATATAGTTCTTATACCTCAAGTTATCATAAAAAAAATAAGGTACCCTTAGCTACCTCATACATCCTCTATTTATACAACAAGGTGGGTAAAAAACCTTACATTATGACTCAAAACCCTAATTCTAAGTGGACTCCATTTGTCCACTTTATAACTCCTTGTGCATGTTTAGTCTTCGATCCAACCATCCCTTTCTTTGACTCTACATTGATCTTCCTTAATTCCTGGCATGTTTCTTCCTTTGTCCTCTTTCATGTTGCTTTCACTTCTTTGTTGGTGTGTGTTTCTTCCTTTGGTCCCTTATGCCTCGTTTACTACGCTGAACCCCAAAATTTCCTACTCCAATATTAATTTTTCTTCTCAATTCTTCCTCTCGTCTTCCCTTGGAATTCTTTTATTTTATAGATTGATGGAGGAGCCTAGGGGATGCTTCTATATCTCTAGAACTTAGTGAAATCCAAGTCTAGCATGAGTTCCCAATATCCTCATTCTAGATCAAAAAATCACCCAACATTGATCTCTTTGTAACTCATGAAATATAGAAGGTGACATGTACGATCGCGGGTTTCTAGTGATGCAACTAGTGATTGCACCTTGTGAGTGATGCAATGTGTGACTAGTCACACCTTACTAGGCATGCAAGGCATGGATTCCCTCAAAAAATGAGAAATACAAGGTAGAATAGTGTGTTTCAATGATATCATTAGTAGGTCCTCCACATGTCTCTAGGGTGGAAAATAGAGCTATAAAATATTCCCCCTAATGTGTTTTTTTAGAAGAGGAACTAATGGCCAAAACACATTATAATATCCATAAACAAGAGGTAGGATAAGGAAGGAGCTAAGAGATCAAGGAATTGTTGAGTACCTACAATAAATGGTAAGCCAAACATATATAGATCATCCCCAAGGTAGGCTTACCCATGCTTAAAATAGAAACAGAGCATGGTTTCCAACATAATACACTACGGACCCATGAAGTGAAATGCAAGACCATGTCCGTGAAAAATTACATGGTGGATCCATGTCGTCAAAGAGATCATAGCCATGAAAAAATAAAATGTGGATATATTTCATAGTATACATCAAAGTGTTGATATAATAGTGATATACTACATCATAACTTGGGAGGAGTATCTTGAATGAGTGATGCCCCTTAGGCCCAAGGTCTTCACCCCAAACCCGATGGTACGATTATAAAACATGGGAATAGATGAGATGATGTCAAGAATGGTAGAAACCATATGATTACTCGTCATTAATGAATAACATTAACATTCTATAGGGGACCCACCGATAATTAAAATGGACCCCAATGTAGCTAATATAATCTAGCAAGTGTGAATAGAGGATCAAATGTTGAATACTCATAGAATCAATCAATCTTGAGTTAATGATGTAAACCAATTTTCGATTGCAAGAAATAATGCCATTAAAGATTAACGATTTCTATTAAAATGAGAGAGTAGAGTATTACACACCAAACAATGGACAAATCATATCTCACACACTACTGCATACATAACAACAATTTAGTCTCAACTATCTACTCTACTCTCTGCATTTTCATGGGCACTACCTTAATGGAGTCAAGCCCAATCTCGCTCTGATACTATATTAAAATGGGAGAGTAGATTTTATGACACACGAGGATGTGTTGAATGCTCAATTGAATCAAAGTAATAATACATATAAATGCAACAAGGTTGTCTCAATATAGACAAACTACCTTCATCACTCAATCTATTAGTTGAGAAAATATCTTAACCTCACACCATTCTATGACTCATAGTTCGAGAGAATTTCTCTCACAACCAACTATCTAACAGCCTCTTAAATACTAGGATCAAACCACTCACGTAGAGACTGTTCTCTACCTCACAAACATAATCTCCTCACACATGATTAAGACACGTAGGAGTTATATATTCCAACAAATGCAAGCTCCAATGTACTATTTGTTTTCTAGATCCCTCCCCTAGATAATGTGTTGAATTTGATATAATGATATCCATTGAAGGAGAGCCTTAATGTATCCCCCATCAATAGACATGAAACATACACTGAGATATGTTGTGAAAAGATAAAATCACCAAGTACAACTAACATAGGGATGTCTGACACTGATGGTCAACAAGACAAGAGATGGCTGACTTAGGATTACTTCCCTTGAACATATAGCATGACATAATGATGACCCAGTAGCATTGAATCAAGAGAACCACTGATATAGTGTGACAACACATGAGTAATTGAAGTTCTCTCCATAGTGACTGGAATATTTTTCAGCTGGAGTAGTATATGACTCATACTGATGGTATGGATCTTAGGCAAGCTATAACCCAACTATAATAAAAATATGCAAATAGGTGCCATGTTCAAGGGAGACATTTTTTCCACTGCTACTTTTTATAATACAAATCAATGGTAAAAAGAAATCCCTCACTCTTTTTTTTTACAAGTGTCTCCTTCATGGTTTTGCGAGTGCGAAAGAGAGATAAAATTTCTCGATAGTGTCTTTTTCATATATTTTTATGAGTCGGAAAAGAGGTGATGTTTACTTGAGAAAGTGTCTTTTTCATGATTTAATGAGCATGAAAAATAGTTAAAAGTGAGCTCATCTGGAGAGATTGAGTAGCTCAACGAAGTGCTTCTATGTTCCAAGTGCATGGAACTAACCTATACAAAATGAATGAAAAATGGTAATGGAAGGTGATTTCCACTCATTGAAGTGGTTTTGTCCATGGGTAAAAAGTCACAAAATAGAGGCAAGCTAATGCAAAAGGAAAGAGGTGAAGTGTGAATGCAATGGTTGTAAGTGGGATCAAGGAAAGAAACAACATAGTAGTAGATACCAAGACATAAGTAGAAATATGTTTACACATTATTTTGGTCACCCCTGTGATCAATTGACAATATGTGCATAATGCACTTCCATGCTCCTCAAGATAATAAATGAGACTTTCTCCATGAGAAAAGTGGATCATCTTTTCTTCCTTAAAAACCATATCAAAGAAGATCGTCACATCCTTCTCAATGCTTGGGGTGCGACGATGCTTGATCGTTGCATGCTACACCAAAACTGGACTGCAGTGTTTCTGTAGGATGCTTGTGCATAGGGTGCAACGATGCTCAAAAAAGAGGAAAAGGTGAAATTCATGAAAGTTCTAGAAGGGAATCTTCTAGAAGATGAGGTGGCCTCTGATCGGTTTGGATCTTAATCGCTTCTCTAATTTAGGGGGATCATCCTAATATCCTCATCCATCCCTATTTCACCGTATATAAAGAGGGATATCTCATGGGAAAGGCTAGGTTGGCTTATGCATGAAGAATTATGTTGAAGATTGTACTTGTGATAGCTTTGCTTTAGCTCTCCAAGTCAGGTTGTGAATTCTCTTCATCAAAAGCATTGGAGAAAAGGTGTGTGTGTTGAATCAAAGGGCCATTGAAAGGGACCTTTCAACATCAAGGTTGGGGTTGAATTCTCCACTTTCATTCAATATAATGCAGTAATACATTTCTTCACTATAAAGGTGCCTCTACTTTTATTGTATAATGCCTTGATCTTATACATAGAATTCATTGGAATATATATATCGTTTTTCTTTCTCTTTGTTGTTTTGTGCTTCTTAACAGGTTTAGCCTCCCACAACTACAAAGATGGAGCAAGGGTGACACTAGTGAGGATCAAACATTGTTTAAATTGTATGTCATTTGTCCCTCTCCGAACTAGTTTATATTACAGTGAAATCTAAGGAGAAACTTGTATTCTTCCATGTTTTGTTCTAGCTTATTTTTGAAGTTAGGGAGATTAATTTGTGTCCACACTTACCAATTTTTCCGATAAAAAAATTGCCGACCATACTGGGGAACATCCTCTTTTGGTTTTTGCTTCCTTTTTTTTTATATATTGCTTGATTTTGGTCAATTTCATTCTCTGAGTCTTTAGATGATCCATCTTGACTCCCTGGTTATGAAAGTTCATTGAGGAACTCTGTCCTTTTTCCATTTTTGTCTTATGTTCAATCATCGTCCCATACTTCTTGTGTGAACTAGAGCGGCAATGTAGCACTATGTTTTTCCCTTTTCCTGCGATGATCCTTCATCGTCGCACTATGCTATTCTTCATCCTGCGACAATTCCTGTAGAATTTTTTTGGAGTGACAGTCAACTTTTTCTCCTTTCCCAGATTTTTGATTACTTCTTGGGGTGAACTTTTAGTCTCGGTGAATGATTAGTTTGCATCTTTTAGCCTGAATTTGATTGTTTCTCAAGTATTGAGAGTCTTTTTCATGAGCTTTATAAGTTTTATCTTTTACTTCTTATTGCAAGGGTACAATCTCAAGGCTTCATCCTTGAGTGCTTGCTAGATAAGTTGTTATTGATCTTTTTGAGTTTTGGATTGTTGTTGATTGGAAAACATTTTTTTTTTTCATTAGAGAAATAAGTTTTCTTAATTTTCATTTTTTTCATTATGAGTTTAGTTTGGGAAATAGTGTTGTGAGTGCATTGATCTTATTAGACAACATTTTATTTTTGAATTAGATATCTATTTCTATTTCAAAATAAAAGGATTGAAGTTTGTTCTTCTATTGGTAGTATTTACAAGAAATCTTTTCATTCAAATATTTGTTGAAAAAGAGAAAATTGGAAAATTTAGTAGATTTAATTGTTTGGAATCAATATCATTCAAAGATTGAAGAAATTGTGCTTTGTAACTTTTTGTATTCTGGAAAGAGAAACCTTCTCCCTTATGTTATTAGAGTTCATCGAATGAATAGATTTCATCCCATCTATCTTTTCATTTTGTTGGGTCAAGGTCAAATATTTCATCAGTTTCATCTTTGTTTCCCTTTTTGAGTAAGCAACAACCATTAAAATTAAGCTTAATTTTAAAATCTATTTAGCAACTTTTATTTTCTAGAAATTTTATATAGAAACATTAGCTAGGATAGCACTTTGGAATAGGTTGTGAGGAACTCTCTTCAAAGAATCAAAACACATAGTAGTGTCTTGTGATAGGGAGAGTTTAAATCCACTTGCTACATTTTGTCCTGGGAAACCCTTCTAACACAAGGTTCAATCACGAGGTCTCATTAGGGTCGGTAGAGTTACTCACCCTACTTTGGTTGGTCTTAGTGTAGATATTGTGCATATTATTGGGGGTCACTTGAGAACAAAATCACGTGCGGACCTTCTCGAGGCGATTTCGGGCTTAGATACCCTTCCCTTGTGCATGGATCGGGTGCATGGATCGGAATGTTGACTACTTCCTGAGGAATCATTGTCGTAATTGGTAACCTTAGTGGACTATCTCATTAGAGTCTTTACACGAGGTGCCTTTGGAGGGGCAAGTATTCATGGTACCTGGAATCAACGTTGGCCAAAATCACTCGGGCTCCTTGGAGGGTATACCCACGATTATGTGTGGGATATTGCACCATGGTGTAAGTCCGTTAAGCAGGTCATCAATGTAAATTTTCCACCCGCTTTATCCCAACCCCTTCTTTTCTTGATTTCACAACATTGGATTTCATCAGCAACTAGTGACTTTGAAATAAGAAGGTTTGTTTGCGTGTTTGATATCTAGATTTTATTAGTGAGCGTTGTTTCTTTCTCTAGTTGGTCATAGATTTATTTCATTATTTTTTTGGTGTGGCCAACATCGTCCCTCATCGTTCATGTAGGATGCAAGTGTTACCTCCGAAAGAGCCGGAAGAATATGGTCCTTTTCTTCCTAATTTGCTGGAGGGTCCTTCTCCTGAAGGAGCATTCAATAATGATGTGTCCTATGAGATTGGAAGTTCTAATCCATTGGTATAATCAACACTTTCTGTAAATCCCTTATTGAGTGTTGTACAAGATCCACTTTTTCTCTGAATAAAATCATCAAGAGATGTTGTTGATGAATACTATACTAGAATACCTATTGGACCTTACATAGAGTTTGGTGTAGAAGATCCACCCTTTCAAAGTGAATAGTTTAGAACTTTGGTTCATACTTATAGAATTTTTAATCCTAGCTCAGTCCCTGTCCATTCTTTTTGGAGGACCTCCTCGGGACACGATATTTTTTGATAAACTAGAAATGAACCCAAATCAAACTATGTCATCACATACACCCATGACTTACACAGCTTATACAATACATTTAGATCATTTTACTGGCATGACCAGTAATGTCGTTACGGTTTCAGACCATTTGTTTGTTGGTTCTCATACAATCCTTCCTCTCCAGCTCACTAACTCTACCACGGTCCCACAAGTTACACCTGTTTCTGTTGGAAGTTCGTTCATAACTCAAGATCCTATTGGAATGCCACTTCTTCCTAGATCAATTCCATCACTTAAACTTGGGTATAATTCTCTTCATAGTTCTATTCCTAATCATGCCCAGATTCCATCCGGAGGGCCTAATATTTTTGTAACACCTGGGTATCATGTTGCTAGTGTTTTTGTTCCCACACCTACCTAGGTTTTCTTTAGAGGTCCTAGCATTCCTCCTCCACCTCCACCTGGAGGATCTAATTGTCTTGGCCCAAGTAGCTCTAATCAAGTTGGAGGCACCAATCATTCTGTCGCTTCTAGTTTTCAAATTCCTGTTGGAGGCCAACCTCAAGTTGGAGGGAAACCCCAAGTTGGGGGTCATAATCTAGTGTAATGGAAATATATACCTAGATTACAATATAAACCTTGGAATTTTCCTTTCCAAGGAAATCAACAACCTCCCGGGGGGGAAAGTCCCAGGCAACCATATCCAGGCTCTGTAAATCCTACCTGGGGTCAATATTTTCAGTCTAATGCTCCTTTCCAAGGTAGAATTCCTAATCAACCAACACATGCTGCCTACTTGACTCAAAACCATTCACAACCGAATTTGACAGGACCCTTTAACTATCTATAGACTGCTTATGGTCCTACTAGTATACCTACGAGATTGCCTCCTCAAAATTACCAGTTTCCTCAAGTGAATAGACAATTGTCGTTTCTAGCTACTTTGGATTTACTGGATTTATCTAGGATTTTGAATGATCCTATCTTGCATTCTCCTTATTGTCCAGTCATACCTACCAAGTTAACATATGACATTCCTAAGTTTGACGGTCGATCAGGAGAAGACCCAAATAATTGCATCATGACATTTCATCTTTGGTGTTCATCCAACTCCTTGATGGATGACTCCATTCGATTACATATTTTCCAATGATCTCTTATGGGTTAGACAACCAAATGGTATATTGAATTTCCATAAGGATTATTCAATGATTTCAACACCATAGATATGGATTTCTTAATGTATCACCAGTTACCGATACGATATGAGACCGGAACAAAAATTTTGAGTTCATTTAAACAATCCTATTCTACTCATATTTCAGATCATATTCAGGAGTGGAGGAGGAGAAGATGATTAATCAAATTTCCCCTTCCCGATCAATTGTTGGTTAAGTGGTTTACCAAATCACTCATCAGTCCTATATCCCGTGATGTTTCCATGGGTGGTGTTTTCACTGAAGAGAAGGATATTAGTCTTGATCAATAATTAGATTTTGTTTATTCACAAATGGGCACACTATATGACTTGATCCCTGATGCTCCTCGCCCATCTACAAATACAACGCCAACGTCTCATGTAACTTCTCATGTTGTTGATGGTGTGATTGGCACTTTTCATGTTGAGACTCACTCCAAACAAGCCATTCATTCCAATCCCAAATCTACTACTTCTAATGTATCTCCTCTAACTCCTTGTCCCTGTAAAACCTCTGAGGTCAATACAGTTTAGTCTGCACCTACCGTTAAAAATCAAGATAAAAAAAAGGGAAGGGTAATAATAAAGAGGATAAAAATAACAATCAACAATCCTTGAAAACTTCATTATCTGTGACTTAGCCTGCTGATGATAAATAAAATAGAAAACTTCATTATCCTTGTCTTATCTGTGGTGAGGATCACTATACAAAATATTGTCCAAGACGTGTTGAGGTTACTTAGTTCCTACAAGGCACCGAGACTCCTCCTACACCCGTCATTTTGTCACAACCTTTTCCTTTTCAACAGTAGGCCCAATTGGTTATTCGTGACCAACCTTCTCCCTCTACCACATCTTATGTACTTATGTTTACTAGTGACTCCAACAAGAACGAAGTTGTAGTTGCTACTCGAACCAAATGTTATTCTCCTTCCAAAGAGAAATTTCATTATTCACCACCTCCATTGGTTCAACCTCCTCCATCAAATTCACCTCCCATTCGTCATCTTCATATCGAAGGATTGATTCTAGATACAGTTCTCCATCTACCTCCTAAGGGAATTGTTCATAAGTCTTCATTTAACCCCCATGCACGTGCCACTCAAAACTACAATATTGTAGAAGATCTTTCATAAGCACCTTCTACGATGTCGGCTCTCGAAGTCCTTCAAAGTTGTCCTATGCAACGAAAGGCATTGTTAAAGGCTATTGTTGGAATTGATCCTACCGATACAAACTTGATAATCTTTGACTTTGAAGATCACATTCCAAGGTTCCCTCATCAAATAGCATTTCAAATACAAGTCATTGTGGAAAATAAGAACATTTGTCAAACCATTGTTGATGAAGGAGCTTTGACTTGTGTCATGTCTGCTACTTTTTGGAAATCTATTGATTCTCCTTCCCTTATTGAGTCACACAATACTTTAAAATATTTTAATGGTATAGGGTTTAAACCTTATGGTGTTCTTTCTTCGTTATCTAGTGCATTGGAAGCAAAGTGGTTACTGTTGAGGTTGAGGTGTTTGATGCACCTCTCGATTACAAACTTATACTTGGTCGTAGTTGAATTGATTCTATGTGTGCAATTGTTTCTACTCTTTTCTGTGTGATACGTTTCCCTCACCAAGGAAAATTAGTTATCGTAGATTATCTCACCTTCTTTAGCTCCAAATCATGCGCTAGTAAAGTTTCTTTCATTGCGAAAACACCTCTTGGTTATGATAATGTCGGTGTGGGTCTTTTAAAGGATTCATCGTTAATGGGTACTTTCCCCATTCCACCACCCATTGTTCCTCCTTCTTTTGTCGAATCGATTAACATGATCTCGACCACTGTTGGTGAAACCCATGAGACTTATGACCTTTGTAACACGTTGTTTCCCCCAGTCTGTAAAAATAACTATATTGGCCAAGAACTATGGAAAACTCAAAGATGTGAATGTGTGATTTGAATGGACCTTAGTAAAAGGTCGATGAATGTAAATAATGTTATGAATATATGTTACAGGACTACTGAGAGGGGGATGTGCTGAAAAAGAGACCACGATGGTTGGAGAAAGGTGGTGGAAGGCACTTGGAATGGTGGCGTTAACTTCCACCGAACCAAACTGTATTTGGTCTTCACTGGCCCGGAGAACCAAGAGCGGCTCGCTGGCCCCGAAATGAATTACTCACCAGGTTGGTAGGTGAAGAGGCTCCTCATGAGTTAATGAGGGATGGGGATGAACTGCCCATCCATGGAAGCCTCAGACCTGACCACCACGGGGAAGTTCATGCCACAGACAACCTCGCTAGGAAAGAAAAGGTAGGAAAGAGGTGTGGAAGGGGACAGATGCAACAGAGATCGCAAGAGGGGAGAAATTGGAAGAACTCTAGAAAAATATGCAGAGTGATTGATGAGAAGAGAAGAAGGAGAGTAACCTTTGTTCTCAACTTCTGATGAACAGAGACTCAGTCTCACAGCATCGTGGTCTAAGCTCGGGGGTGGATAGTGGTAAATCCATTCGGAATCACTGAGCCTACATTTGGGTGGAAACGAGCACCCCTCTCAACAGTTTCATCACACCTGGTGTTTTTTTGATAAGTGTTATATCTTGTATCTTGAATTTAAATATTCTGACATATATGCTCATGGTTTGTGAAATTATGAATGATTTCCATATAACATTGTCTATATGGTGTTTGATCAGAAATGGTGGCTACATGCTTATATTGGAAAGAACAAATATGAATTACGTATATATTTGTATATATGTATACTTTGAATAGATTTAGTATTCAAGTTTGTTCTCGGGAAATCTATTCCCTTATTTTATCTCAAGTAATGCCCTGGATAGATCTTTCCACAGGGACACCCTTTTTAAAAGTTTACCCAAGAATATGTCAGAGGATTTTATGGCATAATTCTGAAAATCCCTGCATGAGAGAGAATGGTCCTCTCAGACTTAGGACATTTCGGCATTTTGGCTCCCAGGGTACCTAAGTGCGAGTTCCCTTGTACTCAAAAGTCCTAAAACCTCGATTCACGAAAACCTGAAATGACGACGTATGGATAAGTTAGGACATTTCGGTGATACGACACCCAGAATAACCAAGGGCGTATTCTCCTGCACTCGCAAGTCCTGAAACCCTGACTTTCAAAATCCCGAAATGGTAATAATATGGAGAAGTTATAAGATCTCAGAGTTTCGGTACCCGGGATACCTAGAGGCAAGTTCCTTGTACTCACAAGTCCCAAATCCCCGACCCATGAAATTTCGATGGGTGTAATCCTGAAATAGATGCACAAGTTAAGAGTTGGTACTTCATAGTTTCAACACCCAAAAGATATAGATGCAAGACCTCCTGTCTGCGCACATCGTGAATCTTCAATCCGTGAAACCCCAAATTTTGGTAGAAGGTATGAAGAGTGGGTGTATCGGCTTTTCGGTACTCGAGAAATTGAAGAATGTGACTCTTCATCCTCTTGTATTGCAAAGTCCTGACTTGGGAAATCCCAATATGGCATAGTGAAAATTAAATTGGCGTTTTCGGTGTTTCGGTACCCGAGACCCCGAAGGACAGCTTTTGTTTCATGTACATACTAGATGCGAAGTCCCGATGGGGAAAGTTTTGATATGGCGTAGTATGATAAGTCTTGATGCTTTAGAGTTTAGAGTTTGGTATTTCAGAGCTTCGGCTCCTGGAGGATCTGGGTACGAGACCTCCTGTCCTTGCACATCCTGAAATTCCGATATATGAAACCCCGACTCGCGGAATCCTGAATTGGCATAATGTGACTTGGTTCGGCATTTCGGCCTTTCGGTACCCAGAACAACCCAAGGGTAAGTTTCCCTCGTACTCGCAAGTCCCGAAATCTCGACTTGTGAAACCCAAAAAATATAGAGTGTGGAGAAGTTATTATACTTCAATGTTTCGGCACCCGGGGTACCTAAGTGTGGGCCCCACATATTCGCTAGTCTTGAAATCCTGATTAGCAAAATCCCGAAAGGAGAAATGCCAAAATGGATTAGCCCGGATAATATTGGGTGTTTTGGTATTTCGGTACTCGAGATACCTATTGGCAAGTTCTCTTGCACCCACCAGTCCTGAAAACCCGAAGTGAGAAACCTTGAAATAATAATAGTGTAGACAAGATATTGGGTGTTTCAGTATTTCAGTACTTGAGATACCTATTGGCAAGTTCTCTTGCACCCACCAGTCCCAGAAACCCAAAGTGCGAAACCCCGAAATAATAATAGTGTGGACGAGATATGGTGTTTCAGTGTTTTGGCACCCAGGGTACCTAACGATAAGTTCCCCTATCATCGCATATCCCGAAAACCCAATTTGCGAACTTCGAAAATAGACG
>JZKD02S2323377.1:192766-208707 GCA_000966675.3 Picea glauca | reverse complement strand
GAAATATGTACATGATTCTAATCATATAATTGACTGGTCTGTGATCCAGGTGGAACCAGAGGGAGAATTCCTACCAGAACCTCAATGCATACTGGACAGAAAGGAAACCCTGCTCTGGAACCAAACCATTGCACAGGTCAAGGTGCAGTGGAGACATTTTGGCCCAGATGAGGCTAAATGGGAAATGGAGGATGCCATGAAACAGTCATATCCGATTTTGTTTACCCCTATACATACATGTCATATTGATAGATAGAACATTGAGGACGATGTTCCTTTAAGGGGGAGGGAATTGTAACACCCTGTTTCCCCCAGTCTGTAAAAATAACTATACTGGCCAAGAAATATGGCAAACTCAAAGATGTGAATGTGTGATTTGAATGGACCTTAGTAAAAGGTCGATGAATGTAAATAATGTTATGACTATATGTTACAGGATTGCTGACAGGGGGATGTGTTGAAAAAGAGACCACGATGGCTGAAGAAAGGTGGTGGAAGGCACCTGGAATGGTGGCGTTAACTTCCACCGAACCAAACCGTATTTGGTCTTCACTGGCTCAGAGAACCAAGAGCGGCTTGCTAGCCCCGAAATGAATTACTCGCTAGGTTGGTAGGTGAAGAGGCTTCTCATGAGTTAATGAGGGATGGGGATGAACCACCCATCCATGGAAGCCTCAGACCTGACCACCGCGGGGAAGTTTGTCCCACACACAACCTTGCCGAGAAAGAAAAGGCAGGAAAGAGGTGTGGAAGGGGACAAACGCGACAAAGATCGCAAGAGGGGAGAAATCAGAAGAACTCTGGAAAAATATGCAGAGTGATTGATGAGAGGAGAAGAAGGAGAGTAACCTTCATTCTCGACTTCTGATGAATAGAGACTTAGTCTCATAGCATCATGGTCTAAGCTTGGGGGTGGCTAGTGGTAAATCCATTCGGAATTGATGAGCCTATGGTTGGGTGGAAACAAGCACCCCTCTCAGCAGTTGCATCACACCTGGTGTTTTTTTGATAAGTGTTATATCTTGTATCTTGAATTTAAATATTCTGACATATATGCTCATGGTTTGTGAAATTATGAATGATTTCCGTATAATACTGTCTGTATGGTGTTTGATCAGAAATGGTGGTTGCATGCTTATATTGCAAAGACTACATATGACTTACGTATATATTTGTATATATGTATATTTTGAACAGATTTAGTATTCAAGTCTGTTCTTAGGAAATCTATTCCCTTATTTTATCTCAAGTAATTCCCTGGATAGATCTTTCCACAGGGACACCCTTTTTAAAAGTTTACCCAAGAATTTGTCAGAGGATTTTATGGAATAAGTCTGAAAAACCCTGCATGAGAGATAATGGTCCTCTCAGACTTAGGACATTTTGACGTTTTAGCTCCCGGGGTACCTAAGTGCGAGTTCCCTTGTACTTGCAAGTCCCGAAACTTCGATTCACGAAAACCCAAAATGACGGCATATGGATTATTTAGGACATTTCAGTGATACGACACCTGGAATACCCAAGGGGGTATTCCCTTTCACTTGCAAGTCCTGAAACCCCGACTTGCAAAATCTTGAAATGGTAATAATATGGAGAAGTTATAAGATCTCAGAGTTTCGGTACCCAAGATATCTAGAGGCTAGTTCCTTGTACTCGCAAGTCCCGAATCCCCAACCTGCAAAATTCCGATGGGTGCAATCCTGAAATAGATGCACAGGTTAAGAGTTGGTACTTCGAAGTTTCAGCACCTGAAAGATCTAGATGCAAAACCTCCTGTCGGCACACATCTATAATCTTCGATCCAAAAAACCCCAAATTTTGGTGGAAGGTATGACGAGTGGGTGTATCAGATTTTTCGTACTCGGGAAATCAAAGAATGTGACTCTTCATCCTCTTGTATTGCGAAGTCCTGACTTGTGAAATCTCGATATGGCATAGTGTAAATTGAGTTGGCGTTTTCGGTGTTTCGGTACCCGAGACCCTGAAGGATAGTTTTTGTTCCGTGTACCTACTAGATGTGAAGTCCTGATGGGGACAGTTCTGATATGGCGTAGTACCTGAAGTCTTGATGCTTCGGAGTTTAGAGTTTGGTATTTTGGAGCTTCGGCTCCTAGAGGATCTGGGTACGAGACCTCCTATCCTCACACATCCTGAAACTTTGATATACGAAACCCCGACTCGCGGAATCCCGAATTGGCATAGTGTGACTTGGTTCAGCATTTCGGCATTTCGATACCCGGAACAACCCAAAGGTAAGTTTCCCTTGTACTTGCAAGTCCTAAAATCCTGACTTGTGAAACCCCGAAAAGATAGAGTGTGGAGAAGTTATTATACTTCGGTGTTTCAACACCCGGGGTACCTAAGTGCGGGCCCCACGTATTCGCCAGTATTGAAACCCCGATTAGCGAAATCCTAAAATGGCTTAGCACAGATGATATTGGGTGTTTTGGTATTTCGGTACCTAAGATACCTATTGTCAAGTTCTCTTTCACTCGCCAGTCCTAAAAACCCGAAGTATGAAACCTTGAAATAATAATAGTGCGGATGAGATATTGAGTGTTTCGGTATTTTGGTACCCAAGATACCTATTGGCAAGTTCTCTTGCACCCGTCAGTCCTGAAAACCCGAAGTGCGAAACCCTGAAATAATAATAGTGTGGATGAGATATGGTGTTTCGTTGTTTCGACACCTGGGGTACCTAAAGATAAGTTCCCCTGTCGTCGCATATCCCGAAAACCCAGTTTGTGAACTCCCGAAATAGATGGAGTGATATATATATATATATGTATGTATGTGGGTTTCAGAGTTTCGGCTCCCGAGAAACCTAAGTGCGAAACCTCCTGTCATCGCATATCATGAAATCTCGGTATGCGAAATCCTGAAGGGTAGAATACCAGGGCTTAATCCGAGTTGTTGTTAATCTCGTTAAGCAGTTAGATCTGTTTCGTGTTTCGGCCCTTTGAAAGACAAGAGAGAAAGGGAAATACATGCCTCGTAATTTTCCAAATCACGAAAGCCGACGAGCACCGCTTCAATAAGGCCTGTGGTCATAGCCGGTGATCATATGAGTACGGATCATGGATGGCAGGGTCTGTATCAGGCCCCATAGGGATTTGGGGAATTCCATTTCCTGGAGAAAAGAAGAAAAAGACCGAAAATTTTCAAATTTCGTAGTGGGTATGTTACACCCTTGGATAGTACCTAGCTTGGACGATTGTCTTTATTATGGCGACTGAATGCCTACAAGTTCAATGGAATTGGCCTATCAAGCTATTCAATCAGTAAATCCTTCTTCTCGTTCTCTCTTAGATATGTCTCCTGATCAGTTTCATGTGGTATTTCACACCGATGAAATGATCATGATAGTTATGTCCATGGAATATACCCTACGGGATGATGGGCATCATCATTCTATTCTCTTAGTCTACTGTCATTACTATTCCCCCAGTTTTTGAACCAATAAGAGATGTTTTGTACGAAGGGAACTTGGGAAACATTTCACCTACTATCCTTCTAGATATTTTGATTAAGC
Organism: Picea glauca; assembly: GCA_000966675.3. Lineage (NCBI taxonomy): Eukaryota > Viridiplantae > Streptophyta > Pinopsida > Pinales > Pinaceae > Picea > Picea glauca. The sequence continues at coordinate 205,175 of JZKD02S2323377.1, read as the reverse complement.
CTGGAGTAGTGGAAAATGTTCATATCGATGCCTCATGTTATCCTGATGAGATCCAAATTTACAAGGCCCTTTTCCAAGAATTTTGTGATGTTTTTGCATGGAGTTATGAAGAGATTCCTGGAATTGATTAAGATATTGTTGTACATGAAATTATGACATACATGGACGCTAAATCCGTTCGACAGAGACTTCTCCCAATTCATCCACGCAAAGATGTTGCTATTAAACTCGAAGTTGAAAAGCTTCTTAAAGTCGGTTTTTTCTACCCTGTAGTGACGAATGTTTGGGTGTCTAATCTTGTTCTGGTTACGAAGAAACAAGGAAAAATCTGTGTTTGTGTTGATTATAGGGATATTAACAAGGCTTGTCCCAAATATAATTATCCAACCCATTTCATCAACCATATCATTGACGATTGTTCTGGGAGTGAAATCTTCTCTTTGATGGATGGATTCTCCGGCAATAATCAAATCAATATTTTACCTGCAGATCAACATCAAACTACTTTTATTTTCCCTTGGGGTACCATCGCATACCATAAACTTCCCTTTGGTCTCAAGAATGCTGGTGCGACTTTTCAATGCACGGTGTCTCATGATTTTCATGATATTCATCACATTGTACAAGCTTACCTAGATGATTTATCAGTGCATTCCCTGTGTCGCCAAGATCACCTGGCACACTTACGAGCCATTTTCCTACATTGTCGATATTATCACATAAGATTGAATCCACACAAATGAATTTTTTTGTGGAGTGTGGATGACTTCTTCGTTTTATTGTTTCTATACATGGGATTAGGGTGGATCCTTTGAAGGTTGAAGCTATTCTCAATTTTCCTCCTCCTTCTACCTTATGCCAACTCCAAAGTTTGCAAGGGAAGGAAAACTTTTTACATCGATTCATTCCCAATTATGCCAAACTAATGAAAGGTTTCACTCGACTTCTTAAGAAGGGTCACTATTCTGTATGGGATGACACTACCAACAAAGCCTTTGAATCTTTGAAACTTTCCTTAACCTGTACACCACTCTTATATCCCCCCAATTATAGTCAAGATTATTTATTATACTTGGATTCTTCGGACTCTACCATAGCTATGGTACTAGTCCAATAGGATGATTCGCATGATGAACATGTTATTTACTATTTGAGTTGGAGTATCATGACCACCGAACCAAATATATGCATGTGGAGAAACTGGCCTTGGTGGCTGTGTTAGAGAAAGATTTGCCTCACTCTATGCAATCTTGCAGAGAGGGCCTTATTCCATTCCCCCATGCAGACTTACTTTCTCTGATGATAAATCCAGATACAAAAATATAAATTTTTCCACTTGTACACATCTTTCACCTTATACAGCAGGCGTATACGCTAGCTGCTCCACTATAGCCCGTGTACATCGAGATTTGTGCCAGAAAATCAAAATTAAATGTCGGGTTTCCATGTCACAATAGGATATCTCTGATCCTTGGCCTTCCATATAATGGAAATGTTCCAACAAAGCCCTTTAGTTGCATTTTGAAGGATATAAAGAGCTCAATTTCGAGCTATGGAAAGGAGAGAGAATTCAACTTTGAGAGCAAAGTTACTCTGGAGAAATTATTTACTTTATATTGAGTCTACATCCCTTTACCCTTTAAGTTTGAACACAAGGTTCATCCCCCAAGGTCTTCCCTTATTAATGGAGAACCTCATTGTCTCCCTTATATGAGCTTTCCTTTGGTGGAGGATTGAAGTGGTGGAGGCCCAGCTGGAAGGAACTCGGTTTCTTGGTTCTGAATCGTGCCGACATGGAAGTCTGTAATATTTTAACTTTTTTTGATCATTTATTAATAGAAATACTCCTTTCCCATCCAATTTATATCTTGCAAATATATGTATTCTTATCCATGGGTGTATTTGTTATGTATATTGATGGATTATGATATCTAATGTGATAACCTTTTATATTTCCACCATATTCTTGTTTTTTCTTATTTGTTGAGAACTTGTTGCAGATATATAGCTTTGGGTTGAAGTGATCAACGATGGACATCATCGAACATCTGGACGAGGTAGGCCTCTTTATTATCTTGTTTGCACATTGATTTATATAGCATATGTTTGGAATGGAGTTGATTTCTGCACTCATTTTTGTCTGTTTTGGTTCACCCTAGCCATGGAGAGATTTTCCTCGTAACAGAATTGGTGACCATATTGGGGATACATCTTCTTTCTTAGGGTTTGAAGTTCTTTTCTCCTTAGATTTCTCTCGTTTTTATTGTGTTTCTTGTCATATCATTGCTTCATAGCTCCTATTCACTCCGGGTCTAAGTTTTCATCCTTTCTCCCTTGCCTAGCCTTTTTTCAGAGCATATACACATTTTTTTCCTTGACAGTCACATATACACGTAGGTTGTCTCACTGCAAGCTATGTATATATGCTATGTTTTCCCAAATAGTTGTGTACACCTTTTCTCCTTGCTTGTTTTATTGGTCTGGTGTTTTCTCGATGGGATTTAATGCTTGCTAAGCCTTCTTAGGTCTCTATAGTGCCTGTTGAGTGCCTGTGGGATGACAAGAAACCCTCTTTTGGTTGAATTTATGGGTGAATTCTTTCTCTTCAACTTTTTATTTTTTTTGTCCTTGTACATTGGGATGGGTGTTTTGTTGCTTGATATCCTGCTTGAGTTATCTCTTTTTTATACATAGTAAGGTTATATATCAAGTTACTTTTTAGTCCATGCATTTTCAGTTTTGATATATTGAAAATACAAAAACAAATAGGCATTTTTCATTGCTTGGCATTTTTTGTCTTTTGAGTCTTTACCATTAGCTTAGTGCATATAGTGAAAGATTGCATTTTTACTTCTGAATTACAGAGTTGGATTTGAAAATTGCATCGTTTTTAGAAGCATATCATACATTGAAAGTTAAAGTTAGGACTTTGCATTATTTTCATATTTACTTTTCTTGCAGAGTCATAACACCCTAAGTTTCACCACCATAACTTTTTAAGTAATCACGGCCATAAAATTAATGCTATAATTTAAAATTTATTAGTAACGATTTTATTTTCTAGGGTGCACAAACCAGCCTAGGATTTAGTGCCTTGGAATGGGATTTTGTGAGTAAACTTCTCCAAGGAAATTAAATTGACATATGTGTCTGAGTCAAGGAGTGGAGAAATCCATTGTATAATTGGTAAGATCATGAGGCTCTGCTCACACCATAGTTAATCATGAGTTCATACAAAGTTGGTTGAAGGGATATCCACCCAATACCTTCCTAGCATCAAAGATATTTCTGGGGATATATTCGTATATGGGGATCTTGTTAGTTCCCTTACCTCCGTGAGAAGTGGTACTTCCAAGGTTTCGGGCTTTGCTACCCTACCCATACGATGGACCTGACTTAAGACTGCTCACTTGTGCATCGATTATATAGTGGTTTATTAGTTTCTTGACTTAGGTGTCTCATAGGTTACTTGTAGGGGTTATTCTGTAGGTACCCTAGGTCAAATAAGGGTTGGAAAACACACAACCTTAATGGAGGATTACCTCTCCAGGGGGATCTGACCAACTGGTTATTAATCCCACAAGGGACCTTATAATTGATTTTGTTACCTCCGATCTTTAGCAGGGAGTCTCAGGTCCCTCTTGGGAGAGACGTAAATTCTTTAGGGAGGGAGGCCACTCAGTCACATTACCCCATTTTCATGCATATTAGTCATTTGACTTTTGGTGTGCTCTTTTCTTGCTATTTGGCCTTAGGATATATTTTATATCTTTAGAGTCTAAAGCCAACGTGGAGTCAGACCAGCCTCCTCACCGGTCTCGTCGCTTGTTACAGTTACCCCTGAATTCCATGTCCTTTCCTTATAAATTGCATAGATTTATTATACGTGGTGCAGACACATCCACCGTTTAGACCTGTGATTCTACAAGGATGAGTACTGAACCTAGTCTTCAAAATTCTAGGATCCCTTTGAATCCCATACCCACTATAGTTAATGGCACCACTTTGAATTCTGAAACCTCCATGGTTGTAGCACCGGAGGCACCTATTGTTACTATACCTTAGCCTATAGTGAATGCTCACGTATCGCCTCAAACCCCTTTAGGTCTCTTGGACACTCACCGGGCTACAATGTTTAGTCCATCCCTATGGCTTCTATTCCCTTTTCTTATGGTATGCCTAACTTCACCTTGTATTTTTTGAACTCCATCCCAGCTATTGTCCCTAATTCTAGCATTGGGTTTGGGGGTAGTACACCTCCCTACACTCCTTTTTCATTTGGTGGATCTCAAATCCCTCAAATGACTCCTAATATGGGAGGAATGCTTGCTTTTAACCCTAGTTCCAATCCTCCTACATCTGGGGGAATAGTCAACCTGCCAGACAAGCTTCAACTTAAGTTCCATCCTACAATCCTACCTCCTCAGTGAAGATTCTGAAAAATACTTTTGGCATGATGAATATGCCTCTATCCTCCGAATTCCAACCCGGAAGAGGTCAATTTCACACTTTGGGAAACCCCCAACCCAGATCTAATCTAAATGGGGGAAATTTCTATAACCCTCAATAGAACATTAAAGCTGGAATGATGCCCAACCAACCTTATATAAATCAGCCTAGAGGAGGGCCTTATAATTTTGGATAGGGCCATGGTGTTTACCAGAACCCTAGATGGCCTCCAAATCTACAAGTGCAATCTTTCCCAGGAGGTTGGGGCTAGATGTCACAACCCCATATCCCTTTTCTAAACATGATTAATCTTCCATATTTGTCTAAGTTAATGAATGACCCTATGAGTCACGATCCTACATGGCCCTCAGTCCCCACCAAACTTCCTTCGGACATCCCAAATTTCGAGGGTAAGAATGGAGAGGATCCTCGTGATCATGTCAGTACTTTTCACCTTTGGTGCTCATCAAACTCCCTTAATGACGAATCTATTTGTTTGATATTATTTTAATGCACCCTCATCGGAATTACCACGAAATGGTACATTGAGTTACCTGGGAGGACATATGGGACTTTTGGTCAATTGGTGTTGGTCTTTCTTAACCACTTCTAGTTGCCCATCTGTTATGATGTTAGCATAGAATTGTTTTCAACTTTACGCCAGGATACCGCCACTCATATCTCAGAACATATCTAGGAGTGGCATAGATGGAAGAGGTTGATTAATACCCCTATACCCCCAACCTTTCTTTTAGAATGATTTCTTAAGTCTTTTCAGCCTCCTATCTCGAAGGATGTTGCTACTTCTGGGGTTACCACTAAGGAGGAAGTGATCTTTAGGACCCAACAGTTAGATTTGATATATACTCAGTCTAGGATGTTATACCATCTTCTTCCTGATGCACCATTGTCTACTTACGACCCTAGGAAAAATCATGGACCTCATGTCGATGGCATTGTTGGCTCCGCCAATGTAAAGTCCACAGACTTGGTGACAAACTAGTTGAAAGAGTTGTCTTTAAGCTAATTTGCAGGAGGTCTAGCTTCATATGTGTCTTCCAACCCCACTCAGTCCGTATATGTACACTTTGTGCAATCGTCGACCAACTCGAATGGTGACCAACAACCAGGAGGGAATAAGAATAAAACACGTAATAACCATAAGGGTGGGGAAAATGGTAATAAACCCAAGGACAATAATAATAATGAGAAGATGGATAGTAATGTTGGAGAGGGAAAACAAGAAAGACGTAAGGGGAAGTTTCCTTGTAATCTTTGCACAGATGATCACCTTACCCATTTGTGCCCCAAACTTACAAAAACTGCGAGGCTATTGGCTCAATTTCCCACCGTGCTAACAAATCCATTCCCACATAATCAACAGTTAGCCTTGAGCTCATTAAACGCTGAAATTTCGGTTGGTGGAGGTCAAAACCAGCAGTCACAAGATGGCGACCATTTATGTATCAATATGGTCGATGCCAAAATTGATGTAGCCACTCGATCTCGAGACTATAGTTCTAGCCAAACTATTCCTGGTCTAGAATCTCTTCCTCCTCCTCTGGAAATGAATTTATATATTGAGAAACCAGATCCACCGCTCCATATTCGAAAAGGAGTACTCAAGATCTCTACCCGTAATTCAAATTTTAGATCCCCCCATAACTACTCTATTGTTGAGGACTTGGGCCAAACCCCTTGTGTGATGTCGGCTTTGGAGGTACTCCAGACGTGTTCTTCATAGAGGAATGCCTTACTTTCTGCTTTAGGAGCTCTAGAACCTAATGGCTCAAAGGTTATCAATTTTGACGTCACAGATGTTAAGCCTCTCTTGCCTTACCATGTGGCTTTCCAAATCCATGTGGAGTACTCAAAGTATACCATCAAACATGCAGTTGTTGATGAAGGCGTTGCTACATGTGTGATGTCCCTGGTGTATTGGAAAGATCTTGATTCTCTGACTCTTTCCAAGTCATCAAACATGTTGACTTTTTTTTATGGTCATTCCTTCTGCCCTCATGGTATTCTCCCTGCCTTTTCAGTCCATTTAGGTGGGAAGATGGTAGAGGTGGAAGTAGAGGTAGTTTATGCCCCTCTTGATTATAACATGTTACTAGGTCGCAATTGGACTTATGCCATAATCGTCATCATGTCGTTCATATTCTGTATTCTTTGTTTTCCTCATGATGGGAAGATTGTGATGGTCGATCAATTATCCTTTGCGTGCTCTAGTCCTAATGCATCTCTTGGACTGTCAATCCCTATAATTGACAATTCTCAGCTGGCAACAGAGAATATTGGTGTTGGAATGTATTATTCCTTTATGGATAATTTTGACTTCTCGACACCGAACCATCACATTTATGCCATGACCACTAGAACTTTCTCGACTAGGAGGTCCATTCCTTTTCGCACATCTTATTTTAATGATCCATGGACCCTACCTTCTCCGACTTCATCTTGTGAAGGTCATTCACATGCTGGGATGGCCATGCCACTATCGGCAGTAGAGATTGTGTATGAAGTTGTTCTTGACTCTTCCGTTGATCCTGATCCTACACCCTCTTAACATGAGAGGTTTATTCTCTCCCCCGGTGCTCTCCCTCCAAGTCCCAAGGAAGTTCCTTTCGATTGGGATGGTATTGTAGGGTATCCCATGCCCCCACCTATGTCATTGAGAGACATTATCCGTTCTATCACGGAAACTATACACTCTGTTAGTGCTTTATCTTCTTCAACCTGGAGAGATTTCAGTTTTCCCAAGCTTGTGTCAGCTATCCATAAGATACTGACTTTCCATAGAAATCCTGCTCGAGAGCCTTGGCCTCCCCCATGACTTGTTGCCTATAATATCCCAAATGAGTTTAATCTTTAAAAAGCAAAAATATTTATGAGTGACTTGTCCCTTTCACACTTGTTAAATTGTATTTGAAAGGTCATGATTCTTAGTTAAGATCTTTTTTGACTCGTTACCAAAAATAGAAAATATCACCGAGTGAACTTGTCTTTTTCACACTCATAAATTGGATTTTAAAAGAAGCTTATTTGGCATAAGTTTATCCCTTTTTCACACCAAGTATACTAAAAGACATAAAAAAGAACTTTTTTTGGTGTTAAGTTGTGATTGCATCTCATGCCCTTGCTTGTAGTATTGAGCCTATAGTCAACTATCTCTTTGCGTTATAAACCATTTGCCTCAGAAGTTTTACATCCTCAACCAAGCAAAGCCTTATTTACATCCTTCACAATTTGACACGCTATACCTAGGAGGGAACATCCCCTGAGTGTCCATCTCATGCATGCACTCCCTTGCATTGAGAATATGTATGTTCCACTACTGGAACTAGTTTTTATTACTTGTGACCCTTGTTTCCTCCTCTGTATCATAGCATTCATTTGTATATGATGAAAAATAAAAAAAAGACGGGTGGGAAGGGAGCATTATCTTATGTTGGCAACAGTCATGTCACCTTTGAACAAAGAACAAAATTATTTGAGTCCATTCATGATCATAATATTGGGGATTAGCATGGCCTTAGGATGCTGAGCTTGTTACAGTGTCTTCTGTACCGACTAGTTACTCTTCCAATACCTACAGAGAATTGCATTGATGCCTCCTGCATCTCATGGTTTCATCATTGGGTCTATGATGCCAGAGTCCTCCATATGTCTCATGCTCTTGTTCAAATGAAGTCTATCAACCTTTTTCGGCCACTCCTCATAACCATTGACTTTTCATGTCAGCCATACCCTCAGTTTTTCTCAGAATTGCATGATACTTTAGTCCTATCATGCACCCTAGCCCTACTTTCATCATTGGTAGGTCACCTTGAACCCAGCAGTTGAAATTTCATCATTGGTCATTGATTGGGTGGTTTCCCTTGTGTTTGAAGGAAAGACATCTATTCACACATTGGTATTCATGCAGTGTCTTCGATGCCATTATCCTTATTGGTGGTTTCCTCTCAGTTGTTAACATTTTTCATCATTGGCTTCTATTCAGAGGGTCATTTTTGTGTACCACTTGCACTTGGCACACACGAAATAAGCATTGGGTCGTTGGTTCATGAAACTTGTTCTTCATCCGATTTCCACCAAATCATGAAGCTCCTTCTTTGTACCTTGTGATGAATGATGAGATATTCCTTAATGCTCTCCTTTCAGCGGGTCTTTTTCCATCGACATCAGCCCATTTTTTCTGTAAATAAGGCCTAGAGTCTTATTAGTACCTTGAGGCTTGCAGCCATTAGTGGTAGGCTCTCTCGCCATCGACAATTGGGAATACATCAATGTCTCCCGATCGATGAATTCTTCAGGTGTTCGACACCGAATCCTCTATTCACACTTGTAAGAATGTACTTGATGCCTTGATACCTACTTTCATTATCGGTAGTCTATCTCACGTTTGTTAATGGTATATATCAATGAATGGTAATCAAACAATGCATCATTGTTCTTGACTTCAACTCCCTTATTCACGTGATGTAGACTTGTACCTTTGGTGGATTGTGTAGAAGACTTGAAGACATCACTATGTGATTGTTGGCCCTTGACCAAGTTTTGAGGATCCTTGGTCATGTTTGACCTATTTTGGGACTTCGACAGGATGTCGAAGGTAGAGTGCAAGTCGAAGAGGATATCGTGGGATCTCAGCCCCCTTTTAGGGATTTTTTGGTTATGGGATTATGTAATGGGTATGGGGATGTTGGCCCATAGGTTTACCCATGTTTAGGCCCATTTTGTAATGTATAAATAGAAATCTAGGTGATGTAAGTAGGCAGCGAAAGGGTGTGATGCTAAGTGCTAAGTGCACCTGATAGTTGTACAATATTTTTTCATACAGTGTGAGACTTGTAAGGCTAAGTGCAAGTGACTGTAAGAGACTATGTAAAGGCTTAGTGTTGCACCCTAGCTTGGGGAAGGAGGATCTCGTGAGGTGCGCAAAGATCTCATGTCTTCTGTGGAGTAGGATTTTGATGCTATGTGCCTGTAAGAATCTTGACCGAAGATAATAAAGAAGAGAAGAGTTGGTGGACATAGCCCCGGGCTGGGGGTGAACCACGTATATATTGTGTTGTGGCTACTTTGTGGATTGTGGTTTCTTTGTGCATTGTGAATGTTTTATGGTTTATATGATTGATACTTAGTGTAATTATGTATGTTTAGATGAATGTGATAGATTAGTGCCTAAGATGTGAATAAGATGCTATATTTGATCTACGTTGATGTGCTTAGTGCTTGAATATATTAGATTTGGATGAATACTGCGATGCTCTGTAATTAGGGTTTATCTGCATTGTAAACAAAGGTTAAATACGAATGAACTATAACTTCTAAGTGCTCTATTGAGGTGTTGCAATCACATATCTTTGTCCCATCTAAGGTTGCAGACACTGGAGTCCTTCAATCACACCTGCCTCTACCTCGAGTGAGACTTCATCTGCTTCGCATGTGTTGTCAAAAGGGTCGGTAGTTAGGATTTTGTTGGTGCGTTGTTGAAGCCTTGAACCCTGGGTCTGCTTCTGTGTGCCAAAAAATTGTTCTGTTGCTGGGACTTGAAACTGTGATTGTTGGGAACTGAAGAAAAGGAAGCTTTGTGAGTATATCCGACTGAAATTGTGATTTCTAGGAACTGAAGAAAAGGAATCTCTGTGCGCAGATCCGACTGAAACTGTGATTGTTAGGAACTAAGGAAAAGAAAGAAAGCTTTGTGCGTAGATCTGTTGCTTTAGTGTGTAGTATTCTATTTTTTTGAATCTCTGTGCTAAGAAAGGAAGAGGATCTGAAGAAAATAGGTAAGATATGAAAGCTTTGTGCTCTGAAAAAGGTAAGAGTAGTGAAATTTTTTAGATCTGGAATATTTTTTCTCTGTTGGAGGTAAGATAAGTCAAAATTTTTGTTTCAAAATTATGGATCTATGTGTGTTTGATAAATTTTGTCCTATTCTGAAAACTAGGGCACAGTTAGAAGAAATAAGGTTTGATATGAATAGACCTAATAGAAATAATGAAAGATATGTTATTCCTATGCATAGAAAGAATGTTTGGACTAACAAATGGATGCAGGATCCTAGAAAGAATTTTTTGTAGGTTATCTACTATGATCCTAGCACACAGTAAAGGAGAATTTGGGGATCATTTAAAACAAAGAGAGGACTAACTCTTTGTTACAGTTGTAGAAGGTCAGGCCATCTTGTTAAGGATTTCCCTGATAGAAGACCTAGTCGTCTTTGTTGTAAAGCTATGGACCATGACATTCTGGATTGTGCTAGAATGATTTCTAAGGTTGAAAGAATGAATATGAGACAAGAAAACCTTGAGAAAAGACAAGAAACTGAGACCATGACAAAACCCCAGAAAGAATCATAGACTGTATTGTCAAAAATGAAAGAAACCTTGAATGACCACAAAAATATCAACTTATCAGAGATCTTCAAAGAAAAAGAGTGCATAGAAACAAGGATAGGAGACTTCGACATTGATTATGTTCTGGATGAGGAGACATAGGTAAATATTATGACACAAAGAACTTGGGAAATTTTAGGAAATCCTGCTATGACTCCTTCATTGGGAGGAATAGGATTGTTTAGAGGAAAGTTGATAACCCTATGTGGAACACTCACCCAGAGATCTATGAGTTTTTATGGAACTTCGATAGAGGAATAATTTGAGGTTGTTAAATTTATTGAGAACAACTCCCCATTTTCTATGTTACTAGGAAAAACCTGGATTGAGAAAGATCAGATCCAAAGAAAATAAGAAGAGGAAGCCCTATAATAGAAGAAGCAAGAACTCAGAGACTTCATGACGAAGAGGATAACACAATTACTAAAATAACAAGAGAACCAACCGAAGCTACTGCGGACCAAAAATCCATATGTTGAAGATGAAAGAACTCATGAAGACTTACAATATCTATCTGTACAATAGAATAGAGCACCTACCCTAGACGAAGAAGAAGTATTACTCCCTAACCCTAGGAAAGAATCTGAACAACATGAAGTTACTATGTTGAGTACATATAAGAATCAGAATGGAAAGACGAATATCACAGGGAAGAATGATAGAAAGCTCAAAAAGAACAGAGCAAAGCTAGAAACGTTGCAGGAGGTTCCAGAGGGAACTTCGCAGAAGGAAGGTCTCTGTAATTCGAACTTCGTTGGAATATCAAAGAAACTCAGAATGGCACTTTTCCATGGTGGAGCGATATGACCATTGGAGGAATTATGACCATTAGACTGACTCTCCTGAATAGTTAGAACAATAGTTATGACCAGAAATCTCGCCATTAGACCATTGGAACCGCGTATTAACGCACATAACTGCATTGATGAGGGCTTCTTGCCCTTTGGAGATATCTGTTACCTCGTTGTCTACTTAGTCTGTCGATTGTTTCACGTAGAACACTTTTGCGAATTGTATCTGAGCCAACTCATTACTACCGCGTTGTGCTTACTGATATTTCACCACCTGATATATTGTGTTGAGAATCCAATCATTGACCTGAGTCATCTGATCTTGAGCATGCATGTTGGATGAAATATGTTGGTTGTGGAGCCTGATTATATTCCTGATTCAAAGGTCCTTGATTTTAGCTGTGTTTATACCCCATGAAGTATTTACACCCCAGAAGTATGTACACTCTTCCATGCGGGGGAGTGCAGAGGGGGGGTACCCCCTCTGCGGGGTCCAGGGGGATATCCCCCCGGCTAGGGGGTTTGGGGGCAAGCGGGCCCCTAGCGGGGGTTCGAGGGCTTTACCCCCAAAGAAAAAATTACCTTGTAAAAGTATATTATAATTTCATTGTAAATTTGGACCGTTCATTATAAGGTCGCAGATCTAACAATAGAGATTATGTTAGGGTTTTTTGCCCTAGAAGGCAACCCTATTTTATGAGGGAAATGTATTGCAGCTATGGATGATGGTGAATATTGTATTCTGAGAGAGGAGACTGTGAGAGA
>JZKD02S2323377.1:161844-190424 GCA_000966675.3 Picea glauca | reverse complement strand
GCGGTCCTGTTTTTCTAACAAAATCAATGTTGTAGAGAAGTCAGTTGAAGAATTTCTAATTGATCTGATGGTTGAGTGATGTCCACAAGAGTTCAAGCTTCACTGATGTAAGGAGTGCAAGCCTCCCCATCGACTACTCATGGATCTGGACCATATCAAGTTGTTGTAGAGAAAATAATCAAGCATCGAGATGACTTGGAAAATGAAAAGTTAATCCTGACTATCCTTCCCAACTACATCCCACCTCTAGCCTACGTGGTGAGTCATGACAATGTTCTGAGGGACTTCGATTACACTCTGGTTACTACATACCTCCCAAAGGAGATACGCGCATTTCGAACGAAGTTGTATAATATCATGGAATTAAAATTCAACGACTTAAACCTAGGGGATCGGAAGAACTACATTATTCTCGCTCCTCACATGTATTTGACTAGGACGAAGGGGAAGAACTCGAGGATAATCCCCCAAAAATGGACTATGGACCTTGCGCAGTCCACTGTCATGAATGTAATGAAGATACCTCATTTTGGAAGGCACCAGGAGGTTAACGCGTGCGTTAAGATCCTGTTGTCGTGCTTCCATGGAGGCTATCTGTGGCTACATAGACAAATCACCGTCAATATGGCGTTGATCCACATGATCAATGGATTGAGAATGTAGGGACCTGACCTGCAAGACTTCTACCTAGGGAAGGCTACATACCACGCACTGGAATAGAGGATTAAGGATACATATGGAAATGTAGAAAAGGGGACGCGAGGCTACAAGGTAGCTTCCATCCAGAATGGCATAGTGCGCCTGGCCTTCCAACTAATCGCAGGAAAGCTAGTGAGAAAGAACAGACCCATGCAGGTCACAAGGTGCATTGTCGACCTCTCTAGAAAATGCGTGGAAGGACTCCAGATGAACTGGGCAAAGTACTTAGTCAACGAGATAGAATTGGATTACCGCGAAGCTTAGGATCAGGGCTATGAGTTCCATTTTAGCTGGTTGTTGATCCTTATCATGTTTACTTCTTGGGAGATGCAAGAAGGTGAGACCTTCCTAGACATATATTCATTCGAGTTGCTCGCTGCAAATTTCACCATGCTCTAGTACTCGAGCGATATGAAGAAACAATGGCAGTTGAACACAGTATTCCATACATACTATCTCCAGTTGAAGAGGGCTATTGAAGTTGTCCCTCATATGAAGCCGGACACTTTTCACCGGTTCATACCCCTTATGAAGTTCCACACAAATCGAAACTTCATTTATATCACTGTGTGTGCAGATGAGAGTAAAGAAGAGCTTCAGTCAGACTATAATCTCACAGAGGAAGACTTAGAAGAGATAACCAAGGACTGGACTATAGATGTCCTTATCCTTGTTGAACCCATATAACTATTCGACCCTGAACAAATCATAAGCCAGGAGACCACTTGCGAAGCACATGATACACCTGGAACTAGAAAAAGGAAGAAAATAGAAGAATTTCATCACCTGAGTAGTGCATCAGAAGAAACTGCTTCAGACTCACCTAGGGGAGGAGGTGATGACAAAGTAGATAAAGAATTTACTAATGGAAAACAAGATCAACAGAAGAAAAATGACGTAACACCGCCTAGGGATCCTGTTGATGAGGCTAATCCCTCCAAAAAAGGAAAATTTCTCCCATGAAACCTACTTCCTAGAAGTAGTCCAAAGATACTAAGACTAAGCTGCAAAATGTACTCATGCTTGATGACTTCGACTTCATCATCGCAACCATATCAGATGCCTCGCAGGAACTCTTGCAGAGTACTAAAACCAAACAAGTAACCATGTATGATAGAATTGAGACAGAACTTAGAGGGGTACATTAGGCCCTCCAATCCAGCCGCACAGTGTCCATTTCTCCCCTGCCATCATAAGAAAAAGAATTGGGAGATGAGCCTACCCAAATCCACAGAATAGCTGATGCGACCGAAGCTTGCCTTCATCCCGCACAAGAAGAAAAATAACAGGCCACAGTGGCCCTGAAGAAATCACAGGAGGAGGTAGTAGAGAAACGCCAAATTGTGCAGTAGGAGAAGGTTGCCCTCCAAGCAAAGTTTGAAGAGGAAAATATGCAAATCCATAATGAGAAATAACAGATGCTCGTGGAGCAAATTGGAGTAAAAGAAGTAATCAACAGAGCACTTTTCTCTGTGACGATATTAGAGCAAAAAGTGGAAGAACCAGTGGAGCATCAAGTAGTTCATCTTGTTGAAGCCATCCAATAGCTTCAATAGAGAATAACAGATCTAGAGATATAAACAATGCCAAGCACTCCACAAGATGTGTGAGATCAAAGAGAAGCAACTTCTTAGAGCGTAGTTGAGAGAATCAAGGCCCTAGCCATGGAATGTAAAAATCTAAGTAATCACAGTACCCAAACTTATCAGCGACTCATGGAGGATCCTGAATTGAAGGCACTAGAGTCACAACTCTAGGAGGTAAAGAAAAAAGAAACAATAGTTCAGGCATAGTTAAATCTCTTGTTAGAAGTTGAAAGGATGAATCAATCCCAAGAACAGTGCATTGCGCAACAACAGGTCCACACCATTCAGAGAAAAGTCATGGAAGTGACTCAGAGACTCCAGGAAGTCCAGGATGCAGCTTGCCAACTATTTTATGAGATTGAAGGACGAGGATTAGAACTGGAACAAGTAGTCACTTCAGTTGAACATCGCTTAGAGGGACCTGTCAATGAAGCAGTTATATAAGAGTTCGCTGAGTAGGAGGTCATGGCACAACAACAAATCGAAGAAGCTCAAGCCAGGCTCGAGGATTTTGAGGCAGAGCTACCCAGAGCAGTGTGACTCAGGACGAGTCATAGGTGATTTTTGGGGGCTTATTGTCCCTTGACCAAGTTTTGAGGCTCCTTGGTCATTTTTGACCTATTTTTGGACTTCGACAGGCTGTCGAAGGAGGAGCACAAGTCAAAGCGGACATCGTGGGATCTTGGCCTCGTTTTAGGGATTTTTGGGTTATGGGATTATGTAATGGATATGGGGATGTTGGCCCATGGGTTTACCCATGTTTAGGCCCATTTTGTAATGTATAAATAGAAAGCTAGGTGATGTAAGTAAGCGGCACAAGGGTATGATTCTAAGTGCATGCGATAGTTGTATAGGCTTTGTGCATATGGTGAGAGACTTGCAAGGATAAGTGCAAGTGGATGTAAGAGACTCTGTAAAGGCTTAGTGTTGCACCCTAGCTCAGGGAAGGAGGATCGGGTGAGGTGCACGCATAT
The DNA here is from genome assembly GCA_000966675.3 of Picea glauca. Taxonomy (NCBI): domain Eukaryota; kingdom Viridiplantae; phylum Streptophyta; class Pinopsida; order Pinales; family Pinaceae; genus Picea; species Picea glauca. The sequence continues at coordinate 187,165 of JZKD02S2323377.1, read as the reverse complement.
CTCATGTCTTTTTTGGAGTAGGATTTTGATGTTATGTTCCTGTAAGAAGCTTGACCGAAGATAATAAAGAAGAGAAGAGTTGGTGGATGTAGCCCCAGGCTGGGGGTGAACCGCATATATCTTATGTTGTGGTTGCTTTGTGCATTATGAAGGTTTTATGGTTTATATGACTGATACTTAGTGTAATGATGTATTTTTAGATGAATGTGATAGCTTAGTGCCTAAGATGTGAATAAGATGCTAGATCTGATGTACGTTGATGTGCTTAGTTCTTGAATATATTAGATTTGGATGAATACTGCGATGCTTTGTAATTAGGGTTTATCTGCTTTGTAAACAAAGGTTAAATACTAATGAACTATAACTGCTAAGTGCTCTGTTGAGGTGTTACAATCACATATATATGTCCCAACTAAGGTTGCAGACATTGGATTCCTCCAACCACCCATGCCTCTACCTTGGATGAGACTTCATCTGCTTTGCAGGTGTTGCCGAAAGGGCCGGTAGTTAGGGTTTTGTTGGTGTGTTGTTGAAGCATTGAACCCTGGGTCTGCCCCTGTGTGCCAATAGTGACCACAACTTTCCTGAGTTGATGTTTCCTGTTCATTGGAATAGTAACTATATGAATTCAGTGATCATGAGAGATCATATTGTACTCCATGGTATATAGATATCTTCAGATTAGTTTTGAGACTATTTCTACTAGGCCTTGTTCATGACTATGATAGTTGTTGACATGTAACCACATTTGTATTTTCCTATTCATGGTCATAGACACTTCTTTGGTATATTTTCACATGGATCTACAGTGTATTTTTGGTAGCCATGTATGCAAAGTCAATGCATAATGTGATGAGTGATTGAGTTCGTCTAGCTGGTTCTCTACCACTCCACTCCTAGGTTATTTATAATGTATTTTGGCCATCACAGATACTCCTTTGACCTCACACATTAGGGGGCATCTATTAGAGAAATATTTTCTTCACCCTATTCAATATTGTAGAGAGGGCCTTATTCCATTCCCCCATGTAGACTTACTTTCCTTGATGATAAAATCCAAAGACAAAAATATAAATTTTTCCAATTGTACACATCTTGCACCTTATATAGTAGGCGTATACGTTGGCTGCTCCACTACAACCTGCATACATCAGGATTTGTGCCTGAAAATCAAAATTAAATGTCGGGTTTCCATGTCAAAATAGGAGATCTCTAATCCTTGGCCTTCCATATACTGGAAACATTTTGACTCAGCCCTTCAGTTTCATTTTGAAGGCTATAAAGAGCCCAATTTCGAGCTATGGAAAGGAGAGAGAATTCAACTTTGAGAGAAAAATTACTCTGGAGAAATTATTTACTTCATATTGAGTCTGCATCCCTTTGTCCTTTAAGTTTGAACATAGTGTTCATCCCCCAAGATCTTTCCTTATTGATGGAGAACCTCTTTGTCTCCTTTATATGAGCTTGCCTTTGGTGGAGGATTGAAGTGGTTGAGGCCCAATTAGAAGGAACTCGGTTTCTTGGTTCCGAACCATGCCGACACAAAAGTTTGTAATATTTTCACTTCTGCTGATCATTTATTAATAGAAATAATCCTTTCCCATCCAATTGATATCCTGTGAATATGTGTATTCATATCCATGGGCATATTTGTTATGTATATTGATGCATTATGCTATCTAATGTTCCAACTTTTTATATTTCCACCATATGCTTGCGTTTTCTTGTTTTTTGAGAACTTGTTGGAGGTATATAGCTTTGAAGTGCTCAACGGTGGACATCATCGAACATATGGATGAGGTAGGCCTCTTTCTTATCTTACTTGCACATTGATTTATATAGCATATGTTTGGAATGGAGTTGATTTTTGCAGTCATTTCTATATGTTGTGGTTCACCCTAGCCAGAGAGAGATTTTCCTCATAACAGGTTGTTCGGGTTATTCAACGTTTTCATCATTATATCTTATTGTGCAAAACCACCATGATTTCTGAATGTAACCCTATGAAACATATCCTTACACTAAAATTTTGGGGGGGAAAATACTCCAAATGGATAGTGATTCTCTAGGAGTTTGATTTGGAGTTTGAGCGAGCCAAGTCAAATAAATATTTGGTGTTTATCAAATTGATATGTGGAATTCCTTCCATTGAGACAGAAACTGTGGTAAAGGATTCTTTTCCTGATGAGTCTCTCTTTCTGATTAGTTCAGATGACATCAAGTATGGATACATGATCATTTATCTCCAAACCCAAACATTTCAGCCTAATATTTCTCATGTATATCGTCGTCGTATTCGGTATCAATCCTATCAATACATAATCCTTGGTGATATCCTTTACCATCATGGTATTGATTATGTATTTCAACGATGTCTAACCTATGATGAAGCTGATAAATATTTAAATGATTGTCATTCTAGAGCATGTGGCAGTCATATGTCTGGGTATGCCACTGCCCAAAAGATCTTACAAGCTGGTTACTTATGGCCTTCGTTTTTTAAGGATTGCATTACTGTCATTCATAAATGCCACATTTTTCAAACGTATAATAATAAGATCTGGTCAAATCCTACTCCTCTTTACCCTGTATTTCCCGTTGGTCCATTCACTAAATGGGGCATTGAATTCATGACATGTAACACTCACTCGGTCGGGGGACATAGATACATTATCGTAGTCATGGATTATTTCACAAAATGGGTCGAGGAAATGACTACATTTGATAATACTGGAAAAACTACAACGTTGTTCATATTCAATCATATCATTACTGAGTTTGGTGTACCGCAAGCCATCGTCACTGACCATGGTAGCCATTTTCACAATTTCATGATGTATGAACTTACTGATAAGTTGGCTATTCAACACGAAAAATCAACCCCTTACTATCCATAGGCCAATGGTCAGGTTGAAGCAATCAACAAAGTTCTAACTACTATGCTTCGATGAATGGTAGGAATTCACAAGTCAAGATGGCACACAATGCAGTTTTCAACATTATGGGCCTATCGGACGTCCGTTAAATCTGCCACAGGATTCACACCTTTCCAGTTAGTATATGGTATCAAAGTTATTCTTTCGATTGAATGTGGAATCCCATATTTGAAACTAGTTGTCGAACTTCTCCCTAACACCTCAGTCGAAGAATAATGTCACTTGTATTTGATGCAATTAGGCGAGACTCATCATGATGTTTATTTAGTCATAGAAACTCAATAAGAACATTTCAAAGATCAATAAGAAAAGCATGTCAAACCACATGTTTTTTCTGAGGATGATTTAGTTCTCCTTTACGAACAATATCGTGACTTATTAGGGCCCGATAAATTCGAGGCCATGTGGTGTGGCCCTTATATCGTTAAACGATTGTTGATGAAAGGGGTTTATGAGATGGTGGATTATGATGGAATTCCTTTGGGTGAACCCATAAATGGGCTTTACTTGAAGAAGTACTATGCTTAAAATATTTTTTGCATGAGTGCTTTGTATTTTAGTGTATCATACTCTAGTGTGTTCTTTTCTTGTTTCTTGTTCTTCCTTTAAGTTGCTTACCTTTCCTTGTGCTTGGTTTCCAGATGTTAGTATATTCACTACCCTATACCATCTTTGCTAGTGGTGCTAGTTGCATTACTCAAAACCTAGCATCTGCTGCATGGGAAATCTATGCACCTACTGATGAATTGATCAATCTACACTGTGTTTTCCTTGGTCGTGCAACCAAAAATATATTGGAATACAATGCAATTATCGAGTTATTAACTAACACCATTTCATTTGGCATCCGTCATCTTATTGTATGGCTTGATTCACAACAAGTGGTATTGCAATTGAGTAACGTTTATTCCATCTGAAGTCCTACATTGTTACGGGTATACTTGAGCATTTGCCTCTTGGAAAGACATTTTGATTATATTGAGTATCAGCATATTCCTAGATGTCTAAACACATTAACAGATGCATTGGATAATTATATTTTAGACATACATTTGTGCCATTTATAAATTCAAATACACATTTAAAAGACAAGTAAGTTGGTAGGAACTTTATATTAATACGTCAAAAGTTACAAAAAAGTGTTCGTCCTTAGACCAAAATTTCAAAGTGGTGAAGCTCATGGATTCATATACACATGCATCAAGGATGATGCTCTCTATAAAAAATGACTTCCTATGCTACTCGATAGAGCAGTCGACCAATGGATATTGATACACCAACTGTATGGATTTCATAGCGTTGAGGTAACTCATCCACAGTGATGTCAAGGATGTTCATGGTCAATCCCTCAAGGTTCTATTTGATCTCCTCGAGATTCTCAGTATCCACCCCTCAACCCACCACTGCACTTATCTCTCAATGTCTTTGAATAGGAGATTATCCTGGAGGCCAGAAAGTTGCCATGCCTGCATTGTCGAGAGCACTTGATTAGTCTCGGATAAATAACAAAACAAATTTATAATTAAAATAACAAAAACAAAATATAATGAAAAATCCTTCTTACCTATCTCTCCCCACTGAGAACCCTTAGGTAATGCCAAGTTAGGATCTCCACGGAATTCATTCCCGGCATATGCATGGTCCTTAACCATGAATAGTTAATCCCTCAGCCATTGGAAGAAAGCTTGGTCATATGTGACGATTGGAACACCACCATTATGGGCCATCAAATCTACCCATCTTTTCATTCGAGGATCTTTTGGAGCAGTTATTCCCCATTCCACATGTTGTAGGCACAAAATTGGGACCCTCTCTAGGAATAAGGATACCAAAATAGATCCATACCCGAATTGTTTCAATCAACCATTCCTACACTTTTTCAATTGTTGCTTCATGTTTTTCAAAAGACCCTTGCACCAATTGAAAACCTGGGGCTCCATACACTCTATAGCACACTAAAAATGGTTTTATAAATACATGTGAGGAGACACACTCCCTGCCATCCGACTGACAGTGTAGAGGATAGTTCTCAAAGGAAAATCTTGAACATCCTTTATGGAAACTTTGCCACTATGCTTCTTTGTAACTAGTACGCAGTGATGTGCAACGTAATAGTCCATGGGTTCACCACTGCCTATGCTTCTCGATAGTGACACTCGGGAGCCTCGAAGAGATAGCCCAGTCAATAAGTAAATGTCATCAATATCTAAGGTGAGTATATGCACACCCACATGAAATGATCGTTAATTTATGTCCCACATGTGGACTAGGTACTCCAATATCCTCAATTGGGCTCTCATGCCCTCAAATTTGAAAAATTTGAGCAAGCCACACTCTCGAAGGGACATGACAGTTCCTCGATTCCCAAAAAAGTAATATTCTTCCTCGTTCTCACATTCCCTCCACTTGAGCATAATGACCGATGAAAACCTTCCAAACAACATTACAAGATGATTATGTTCATCAAAATTTAAAAGTTGGAATTTTTCCTAGCTATTTTTCTCTTTTTAAAATTTGAGTTGTGGCCGTCGTAGGGGATCAATTTTCCACAGTGCAACGCCATCGCAACCTAATTGTGGAACCCATGTGTCAATTTGGGATCGTCGAAGTTCACGATAGGGTGAGCCTAAGACAATCTCAAAGCGCAATAACCCCTAAAAAAATTCCCATAACTCAAAATTGAACCATTAAAAATGAAAAATTCAACCATGAAAAGAGAGAGGGGAAGAAGAATACCTTCTTGACGGAAGCAGCTCAAGAAATGGTCCATCGAACTCTCCATAATCATCAATTTAAATTCAGAGGAAAAAAGGTGTTTTTGGCACTAATTGGGTGAAAATGCAAATGAAATGGTAAATGAACTATTTTGACCTATTTTATTCACCTTTTACCATTTTAATTTCAAATTAAATTAATTTTTCAATATTTTTGCCTATTCCCTAATCCTAATGAACTTTTCAAAGTGTCTCTATTGTAGGTTGAGAGATCTAGGGACTAAACTTTTGATATGGATCCTTCCTTTTTGGTCATTTTTTGCATGTTTTTCTTATGTACATATACTTTTAGGGTTTTTCAGGAAAAACTGTGAGCATGGTCTTAATTCTTTCTCACACTTGTGAAACTATGAGAATGTAATCGAGTAACCTTTTATCTCTTTTTTGGACTCGTAATGTTAATACGAAAAACAAACCCTATGGATTATCCTTTAAAATCTTTTCAATATCCCTAAACACGAAAACATAGCCGAGTGACTTTGTTCTTTTCACGCTCGTAAAGTATTTGAAGAAAACATCTGATGAGCAGTAGATTATCTATTTTTCAGTCTCGTTAGACTAACTTGTGAAAAATGACATTTTGGAGTTTTCTTTAAGTTTTTTTCAAACTCTCTAAACATGAAAAACCTTTGAGTTTTCTTTCTTTGGACTCGTAAAGCAAGCATCAAAAGGCCCTTATGGGACCAAACCACTCCTTCCTAGGGTTCGTTAAAAATACTTCGAGGGACTCATATGAAGGATGAGCTTATATTACAAGCATATTTTATCCTCCTCAATCTTGCATAAAAATAAAACGGTACTCGCCATAAATGGTGGGGGGAAATTGGGAAAGAAATGTATATATGTATTTGTGTTATTGTCAGTAATTCGCTCTTGAACATGACACCCCTCTTCATCATTGTATCCGGTTTGGGAAATCCATTTTTCTCTTGTTTCACCATATACAAGTCCATATGTTGGGTCCTCCTTGATTCAATGCTTCCAAGACAATTATCGTGTCGTTCATATGTTCAAGAGAAGTCCAACCTAAACAAGCCTTCTATCGAGTCGACCATCTACAGTGTTTAAAATTCCTACCATGTTGGTCATCCCTGAGTCAGTTCTAAATCACTTCATTCTTTGATATACTTCAAAACTATTACATATTTCATGTCATTGATGGGGGATACATTAATTCCCTCTTATGATGAGTCTTTTCATGTCGACTTCAACTCATTATCTGGGAACAAGACTTAGAAATCATTTAGTACCTTGGAACTTGCATGCCTCAATGGAAGGTCTCCTCACTTTCAATAGTGGGTTCACATCATTGGCTCCTGATTGGAAGATTCCATCGAGTGTTCGACTTCAATTCATTTATTCACATTTGTTGGATTGTACTAGAGTACCTTGGGATTCATTGACATCAATGGCGATTTCCCTCGCACTTGTTAACGGTATTCATTAATGGTTGGTAATCAAGTGGTTTATACCATGTTTGACTTCGACACCTGTAATCAAATGGCTAGATTAGTACTTCAGAATGATAGAAATGAAGACCCGAAATCTCACCATATCGGTCCAGGTTGTGATGGAGTATTTATAAGTTTGTACTGACACATAGATCCACTGTGTATTTCTCATGGCTATGTCCAAATTTGAATTCTTAACAGCATAGATCCATGTATTTCTCGTGGATATGTTGAATCATGATGACATGGATCCACAATGTATGTTTAGTGGCCATGAATCACTTGAAACTTATGATTATATTCACTTGTAGTCTGAGTATGGGAATTCCTACCTTAGAAGATGGTATATTATTATGAAGATGATTGATTTTTTCCAAGTTCCTGACCGATGTGCTCCTTGTTTTCAACACACACATTCTACAAAGTATTTTAGTTGTCACGGGTTCCAACTTCATACTTTGGGGGGAATTTTGTTACACATTATGTTGGCCACCCCTGTGATCAACTAACGATATGTACATAACTCACTTCCATGTTCCCTTTGTAAGTGTTTCATGGAAAACTACATAGGAGACCTAGCTAAATCATACACAAACAGAGCTTATCAAGAAAAGGAAGAGAGATACAATATGAAGAATGATAATCAATGTATATTATGATCTGATCAATGAGTGAGTGATATTCACTCATGTAGGAAATGACATCCTATAATTAGGAATGCATGCATAATAGTGATGGTCTAAGATTAGAAAGTCTAAAATAGAACTAGTCAGTTAACTCCCATTGAACTAGTGTTACTCCTACTGAACTAGTGTGCCGAAAATAAAAATTTCTCCAACACCCCCCCTGAGACTCACTATGGAGTAAAAAATGAGTCTCGACTACTAGGGTATTTTAGGTAATCATGTACAATGCAACTAATGAACAATGAATAAAAGTGAGGAAAGAGGGAAAACCATGTGGGAACAAAACCCCCCCCTCAAAAGATAATGTATCAAAAGAAGAAAATGACAGTTGCCAGGAAATTGTGTTCTTCACTGCAAGACGATCCCACAAAGTCTGAAACTTCTTATCACTGAAAGTCTTCATGAATATCTAGAAATCTTTATGGATCTGATGAAGTCCTTTGGAAACCTGTCTAGTCATGTACCTCTCGATCCTGTGGATCCATATGCACCTGAAAATATTCCTTTCTGGTGGAAGTGGAACCAGATGCAAAGTCTTATTCTTTAGGAGTGAGTCATACTCCCTTTCCATGGCTACTTGCCATAATGGATTTCCCACATCCTTATTGTAGGTATGCATATCATTAGACTGAACCATATAACAATGCATGGGCATCACAGGTTTTGAGGTTGAAAGTACATGAGAAGGCTCCTCATGTTGAGATCAAGTCCTCCTTGAATCCAATGGACTCCCTGCAAGGATACCTGCTACCTCAAGTGTGGTATATGCCTTCTTGGGCATTTGTTTAAGCTTCAGAATTGGCTTCTTATCTGGATGTACTACCTGCTTATTTCCATGTATAGAATCTAAGTGTATGGAATCATCTCTGATGTCTAAAACTCATGGAAGCACAAGAGTATATGCATGTTGCACTAGAGGTGCATTCAAAGTACTCTCCTTATGTGTAAGTAGAAAATATGAGTCATCGTTAGAAAACTTAGTGAATTTATACAACCTTGACTTGTGATCCACCTCACCAATTGCAATAATGGAATTTTCATGCATGTCAATTATTGAAACGGAATCTGATGTAAATTCAACATTTTTACCTTTTTGAGTGATCTAATAAACTGAGAGAAAATTGATAGAAAGTTTTGGAACATGTAAAACATTCTCAAAACTGCCATTGTGGAGTTCCACTCTCCCTTCTCCTATTACTACTACTGGAGTATCATCCCCCATGAGAATAGGGGGTCTTGAGCATGGACTCAAAGAATAAAAAACTTCCTCTTTCGTTGCCATATGATGGGATGCACCAGAATCTATAATCCATGAATCAAATAAGGAATTAATTGCAACAAGAGCATGATGATTACCTTTCTTAGGAGCAACATCTTCTTCCTTCTGCTTCTTGACTCCCTATGGAATGAATTTTCCAAGGTTGTCTTGTTGAAGTGCATGTTCCATAAGATCGATTTGTTTCTTCATGCATGTGGATTCTTCATGATTCGATTTATTGCAGTAAGTGCACTTATTTCCCTTCTTCTTCTTCTTGGAATATGAAGACTCTTTGGAACCTGAAGAATCATTAAAAGGTTTGGAATATCCCTCATTCTTGTTCTATTTGTATGATCGTTTTCCATCATGCATGGTGAGTGCATGTGCTTTGGGGTCTTTCATGAGGCCCATATTTATGAGTTTTGGCTTCGCTTGTGTAAGAGACTCAATGAACTGAGCTAACGTAGGCATTTTCTAGTTTGTTCCAAAAAGGAATCTTCCAAAATGGAAATTGGAGACATATACAGCATATTATGGTCCTAGCTTCACCAATATTGTTAGAATAAGTTGTTTATCTTGTGTAGGCTTATCAATACCACATTCACCCAAGCTCAAAATCAAATATTTAAATTTAGTAAAGAAAGCATGCATATTATCAAAACTTTTAGGGTCTAAGGTATTCAACTCTACCTCAAGCATATGATCTCACATCTCATCCTTCTTTCCAAAGAGTCCTTCCAAGGTGGTCTAGATCTTATTTGGAGTATTGCATGTGGAAAAATGAAACCATAAATCAGTGGATATTAATTCAATAATTTTTCATGTGGTCTCATCCTTACAGTTCGCCCATCTCATCTCCTCAATCGCTGATGTAGGTTTTGTTTCTATCGCCATCGTTAAATTATACAGTTTGTTCCTTCTGAGTTGGAATTATGGCTTGGGATTCCAATAAAAATAGTTGTATGGTGTGAGGATTACCACCATACTTGATTGAATAATTTTCATCGTCTCCATCCTGCAATTGATTATGAAAAGATCCTGAAAACCTAGATTGTGGATTCTGAGATATGGTAGACGATTCTATAACAGCTATAGATATGATAAAATAACTATATATCCTAAAATATGATGTGGGTTTTGGATATTTTCGTGAGCATGAGCATCCCTATGTTATACGTCTCTCGTAAAAATTTCAGCCTGACCCAGATCACGGATTTCGAGATATCACAATTTTACTACAGAAAACCAATTTTTGGAGGGTTGTTGAATCGTCACACCCTAGAGAAGGATAAAGTGTGACGGTGCTAAATTGTCTCACCCTAGATAAGGACACAGTGCGACGATTGTGAAAAATGGAATCGCCGCACCCCAGATGAATAACATAGTGTGACAACGTCGCACCTTGGCTGTGTATATTGCATCATCACACCCTTCAACAGGGACAGGCCACGATGATTCCAATCGTCACACCTTTCGATAAGGATAGGTCACAACAATTGCGGAAACTAGGTTTACTCAAGGAATATTTCACTCTTCTCTGGATTTTTTGGGTTTCTCCAAGCAACTTGGCTCTAATACCATGTCAGTGTTTCATGGAAACCTGCAGAGGAGACCTATCTAAAGCATACACAAACAAAGATTATTAAGAAAAGGAAGAGAGATACAATATGAAGAATGAGAATCAATGTATATTATGATTTGATCAATGAGTGAGTGATATTCACTCATATAGGCAATTACATCCTATAATTAGGAATGCATGCATAATAGTGATGGTCTAAGATTAGAAATTCTAAAATAGAACTAGTCAGTTAACTCCCACTGAACTAGTGTTACTCCTACTGAACTAGTCTACCGAAAATAGAAATTTCTCCAACACCCTGAAGATACTAAATGAGACTTTCTCCATGAGAAAAGTGGATCATCTTTTCTTCCTTAAAAACCATATCAAAGAAGATCATCGCATCCTTCTCAATGATTGGGGTGCGATGATGCTTGATCATTGCATGTTGCACCAAAACTAGACTACAACATCGCTGTAGGCTTCTTGTGCATAGGGTACGATGATGCTTGAACAAGAGGAAAAGGTGAAATCCACAAAATTTCTAGAAGGAAATATTCTAGAAGATGAGGTGGCCTCTGATTGGTTTGGATCTTACTTTCTTCTTTTATTTAGTGGGATCATCCAAATCTCCTCATCCATCCTTGTTTCACCCTATATAAAGAGGGATATCTCATGGGAAAGGCTAGTTTGGCTTATGCATGAAAAATTCTGTTGAATATTGTACTTGTAATATCTTTGCTTTAGCTCTCCTAGTGAGGTTGTGAGTTCTCTTCATCAAAATCATTAGAGAAAAGGTGTGTGTGTTGAAGAAAAGGGCCATTGGAAGGGACCTTGCAACATCAATACCTGGGTTGTATTCTCCACTTTCATTTAATATAATGCAGTAATATATTTCTTCCCTATAAATGTGCCTCTACTTTTATTGTATAAATCCTTTATCTTATACATAGACTTCATTGGAATATATATATATCGTTGTTCTTTCTCTTTGTGTGTTTGTGCTTCTTAACAGGTTCACCATCCCACAAATCCAAATATGGAGCAAGGGAGACACTAAAGAGGATCAAACGTCATTTAAATGGTATGCCATTTGTCCCTCTCTAAACTAGTTTATATTACAAAGAAATCTAAGGAGAAACTTGTATTATGCCATGTTTTGTTATAGCTTCTTGTTGAAGTTAGGGAGATTAGTTTATGTTCACACTTACCAATTTGTCTGATAAAAAATACACATGTACAAATGTAAAGTAACATAAAAGTAAAGTGATGGGAACCCCCTCGGTATATGGCCAAAAAAAGGATGAAGAGAGAAGAATGAGGCTAAACTTCAAGTCATGGAGGGTCTACAAGAGGGTTCTTGGTCCTACAAGAAATCAAATCATGGGAACTATGGAAATTAGTGCGATAACTAGGGAACCCGTGAAGGGTAGACACTATTGTACAAGTTACAATGTGAAAAAGATAATGGCTAATGTCACAACATGATGGGATTGAACCTTAGGCTTTGTGATGAAAAAAGTGATGGTTAATAATGAAAGATGGTATTGTAGGGAAAAACCTATCTCTATATGCTAGTTAGAACACATACCTCAAGTTAAGTGAATGTTGTCATAAAACATATCACAAAAAATGGCATTGAGTCTTGTAAAACACATCTAGAACAACTTGACTCAGGGTTAAAATTAGTGTTCCTTGATGATGCCCATAAGATAAAAAATAGTTCTCCTTGATGATTCCCATAAAGAAAAAAACGAGGTATGAGATTCTCATCTCCAGTATGGTTAAGAGAATATAATTGGGTGGCAAGTTCTAAAAAAGAAATCTGAGGCACAAAAAGGTTAAGACGTGGAATTTCAATGGATGCCCCAGACAATACCCTCGGTCCTAAATTAAGAAACATCGTGTCAACACTCATCCATTTTGAATTGGTAAGAATGGGTGATCATTGATGCACATATTCCCTTGGCTTATCAACTAAATCCATGACCTCCATGATGGCCTCATCTGAAGATAGCTCAATACCTAGGAAGTCATGTGAAATTGGGGAGTTAACAACTCAGATGGGAAGAGTGTGATGATCATATTCCATATTGCAATGGAATTTTGACCAGTGCTAGCATACACCGATTGAATCACCTGATCAATTTTCAGGACCATGTCCCAAGAAGGAAAACATGACTACAAAATCTCCTTCTTAGAAGCAATTGAACACTTAGAATATGATGCCACATAATTCACCCATGGTGGGTAGATTCCACTCCAATATTAGGAACATAAAAATGGGGTAGAATGGTTAAACATTTAATAAGGATGGTGATTATCAAATGAAAGTATATCAATAGTGAAAATTCTTCCATTGTGAGGAAAATGCATCACTCGAGATAGCATAGACATCATAGCAATCATAGCATATACATAATCATGCTAAAGAATAATATTGAAGTATAATGGGCCATTCACCATTATCATATTGACCTTAATAGTATCCCCACATAACGTAATAGGCAACTGAGGAAGAATCCCCAAAGGTTCACTAGGTATTTTATCAAAATCCAACAACTGACTAGGAGTTGACACAAGCTTCGGAGAAAGTATAGCTTGCTAAGATAAGGTGGATAAAATGCTTGTATAGGATCCTTAATCTACTATACATTGGTATATGGTTTTTGAATAAGATTTAACCCTTATTTGGAATGGTGCAAAAGAAGGAAGGTGAGGCTCAACAAGACTATTTCAATTGAAGGAAACACTCATATGACTTGGAGGGAGCACGCTCGAGTTGAGTGGGATGCCCTCTTGTTCAGAATGTTTTGAACTAGAAGTGAAGAAAATATGTTTGGTAGACACGTCACTCTTTGAAAGAAGAGTGGGATCAACCAAATATTGAATCGGTGTGACCGCTTCATCAACCAATAGTTGAGTATGTTGTTGAGAAACCAAAGGTGGTTCTAGAGTAGAAGGGCCTTTAGACATGTAAAACACTCTTTTTATCTCCAGAATAAGAGGAAACAAATGATTAAGATGATATCCCTTGCAAACTATACAAGAGAACTTAGTTTTTCACCTTTATTGTCTATATTTCTTAGAAATATCAATGCCCCCAACATGATTGGCAGTGGTTGGTTGCTTGCCTCCAATATGAATTGTAGTGACCAGTGGTGTGTCTCTAGACTGGCTTGCAATGGATGGTGATGTGTTTCTAGAATGACTTGTAGTGGTTGGTGACTTCTCTATTTGTCTTTTCTTATTCTTCTTCTTCCTCCTCTTTTTATTCCTTTTATACGTTTGCCTACTAGGAGATAGACTTTCACCAGAAGGAGGAGGAATAGATTTCATTGGTAGAGAAGATTCGTTGTAATTTGGAACATTTGGAGTGGACATCAACCAAACTAGTATCCCCATAGAAAATCTAGGAATATTCAATATGGCCATCAAAGGAGCACCAACGTTTCCAAAGGAAGGAAAAACACAAGAGTCCCCATGGGAAGAGGTCCCTTGGATGGTAGTCACAAAAGAATTTATGGGAACATGACCAATCATCGGTGAAAAGGGAGTGTTAGTGGGGAATGGTATCATCGATCCCCCCATATAACTACCCCTAGGGACATTGGTTGTCATAGAGACATAATTTCCCCCAACACTAGTAAAAATATTAGGGGTGGGACCATCCCTAGGGTTAAAATTCCAACCATATGGGAAACCAACATTTGGTATCGCAGGATACCTATAGGGTTACCATAAGTAGATGAGAATCCACTTTTGGTAGTAAATCCAAGACCTTTCCCCCCACTGGAAACAAATCCGTATGCGAGCATTGATGTGGATATATAGGGCACACTACCACTAGGTACACTAGTGGAAGGAAATGATGTAACTAGAAACATACCTCAAATGGAATAACTAGATGCCATAGGAATAGATGCAAGAATACCTATCCCACTAAGTGGTGGCAAGGAGGTGGTCATTGTGACTCCCCCTATCAAAATTGGATATGTAGAGTTAGTTTCTCCCATGTTGGATGACCCACTAATGCTTGACATCATACGAGGATTACTAAAAATGAGAAAAAATCATTGTTATGAACCAAACTCCAAAAAATAGCCAATGAATAATCCACTTCGAGGGGTAAAAATCCTTTTACAATATATGCAATGAAAAAGACAAGATGAGATTGTTATACAAATGATTCTATTTTATTATAAATAGGAGATAAAGTGAGTATGATGTAACCTACCACTAAGCCGACCTAATCATAATTAATAAAATAATAATAAATGAGTGTTACAGCCTTAACATAGGGCCTTAGGGGCCTTAACATAGCCCCTCTCTTTTAAAAAATGTTTTTCCCTCAAAGCATGTAATTGAGGAGTTTGGTTCATAACAATCACCAAAGCTTTATTCACCTAAATTATTAAAGGGTCTATGATACCAAAGAAGAATTTGGTTAACCACAGTGAAAGTGTGTTGTAATCCAAGGAGAAAAACCTATGTTCAACTAGACACATTGTTATACATTATTTTTGTCATCTCTATGATTGTTAATGATGTAAACCTATCTGTTGCCTTCAGACGGGTCAGTGGCCTAAATTCCTAAAGAAAGAAGGGAGAAGAATTTTTCCTAAGAAAATAAGTTGCATTCTCCTCTGTAAAAACCCTATTAAATAGGATGTTCACAGGTTGCTATATAGGCAGGTGTGAAAATTCTTGATTTTCGTAGGTTGCACCATAGCTAGGTCGCGAAGTGTTCGCAGGTTGCTATATAGGCAAGGTGCAAAAATGCTCATACGTGGAAAAATGAGCATCTTATTGATGCTTCTAGAAGGAGAAACTTCCATGGTGAGGTGGCATCCAAATGGTTTGGATCTTACTCGCTTTCATGATTTAGTGGGATCATCCTAACCTCCTCACCTTATCCTCTTCAACTTACAAAAGGAGAGGAGCTCTCATGGAGAAAGTTAGCATTTGGGATTAGCTTGGATTGGATTGAGCTTTTGAGATTGTTATCTTGGCTAGATGAGCCATTTTGTCAAGATAGATTGTGAATGTTATCAGATCTATGCTCTCACAATTCTTGCAGTGGAAGTGTGTGGGGAATGAAGGATAGTTGGAAGGGACCTTACGACATCAAGGCCATGGTTGTAATCTCTCTTTCAAATTTAATATGATACAGTAATATGATTCTTTCCTATAAAGCTTGTTGTGTTTTATTGTATGATTCCTTGATCACATACATGGGTTTATATTGATTTTATGCTATTACTATCACTTTGGTTGGTTGCGTTCCTTTGCAGGTTCATCATTGTATGAGCATTGGAATGGAGCTAGGATGGCGATGGTGAGAGGAAGTGATGTTTAAACAGTATGTCACCTATCCCTCTTTAGTTAGTAAATTCAATATCTAAAACTTAAGGAAAGTGTCATGTTCTAGTGTGTTTTGTTCTAGATCTAGGTGGATCTAGGGAGATCAGTTAGTGTTCGCACCTATCGATTTATCCAATAAAAAAATTGGCGAATCCACTGTACATGTCTAAAGCCTACAAAACCCCTAATTTTTTCACCCCACTGTTTAAACTAGTGTGACTTGTTCGCACCCTACCTGTGTCTACACTGCGAAAATACCTTATTTTCACATTGCACCCCACTGCTAGGCTGCAAACTCATTTGTAAAATTTTTGGATTAAGTCTTATTATCTTTTGATGCCCAATTTTGCTTTGATTAGTTGGATTTAACTTTTGGAGCCTATATTGATATGTTTACAGTCTGCTTGGCATTCTTTGAATTGCTTTTATCCATCTTTGATTTGTTTGGTTTTGAAGGATTAGTCTCTTGATTTGAGTGTCTTTCAATTACAAAGTGTGTGTTTTCTTTAGAATTGTTTAGGGAAAGATCATATTTCTTTTGAATAGTTCGCTTTAAAAGAAAAATTTTGGTTTGGGTTTCCTTGTTTTAAGAAAGTTCATTATTGACTTTAGTGAAATTTTTGAAACAAAAAGATTTTATTTCTTGCTTTATATTAGATTGGGGGCACCCTTTCATTTGAAGTAGAGAAATTGTATGATTCTTGGCATTTTTTGGTCTTAAATTATGAAAACTTTGCCCCCTCATGGCCAGGGGGAGCCATGAATTGTGCATTGGTGTACAGTCTTTTTTTCTCATTTCTTGAGAATCTTTATATTGATGAGTTTAATAAATTTTGGGATGTTGTGCATCTGGGAATGATAAATGTTTTCTCCTGCTCGTAGCATAGATTTCATCAAAATGAAAATATTTCATCTTCATCTCTTTGCATAAATTTAGAGTCGGTCAAAACACCATATTGTCCATGCCATTTTCCTCTTGAGTAACAACAACCATAAAATAAAGCACTTACAAAAATTGATTAGACATTTTTATATTTTCTGGTAGCAAACTTACATTAGATTAGTCGTAGGGATTTGGAATAGGTGTGAAAGATAACTTTCCAACGCTGCAAACAAACACAGTATCTTTTGATAGGGAGAGTTAAATCCACTTACTACATTTTGTCCTGGGAAGCCCTTCTAACACAAGGGTCAATCACGAGGTCGCATTGAGACTGGAAGAGTTACTCACCCTTCTTTGTTGGTATTTGTGTAGAGATTACATGTATTATGGGGGTCGCTTGAGAGGTATACCCACAATGATGATTGGAATCCTTTCAAGTTGATTTCGGGCTAGATACCTTGCCCTTGTGCATGGATCAAACTATCGACTGTTTCCCCAAGCATCACTGTAGTGATTGGTAACCTTAGTGGCCTATCTCTTTAGGGTCTTTACACAAGGTGACTGTGGAGGGGCAAGTCTTCATGGTACCTAGAATCAATGTTGGCCAAACTCACTCGGGCTCCTTGGAGGGTATACCCATGATTATGTGTGGGAGCTTACATAAGGGTGTAACTATGTTAAGTAGGTCATCAACGCAACTTTTCCACTTGCTCTATCTCAGACCCTTCTTACTTTGTTCTTGCGACGTTGGAATTCATCACCAACTAGTGAGCTCATTATGAGAAGGTTTTGTTTTCTTGCTTTCTTACTAAATTTTTAGTGTGTGTTGTTTGTTTTCCCTAGTAGACTCTAGGTTGGATCTTTGTTTTAATGGTGTCAGTTCCCGAAATGACCAATGAAGGAACCCCTTCTCCAGGGAACCTTTTGTTTTTCCTTATTATGGAAACATTGGATGTCCTCACATCGCTACTTTGAGCCTTCCGAGTCTTACAATTGGACTACCAGTATGGTTGTTTTCTACTCAAGTAATCTCGAATGCAGTAAGTGCTTCGGTCGTAAGCACTTCCCCCCAAGAACATCAACCTCATGTTGATCCTTCACCATCTTCACCAATAATATCTTCTTCACCTTCTTCACTTGCAAGGTCTTCTTCCATTTCATCTTATTTGTCGAGTGAAAGATCTCAAGCTAGTAACTTAGTGGATAAGAATAAGAATAAATTAAATAAGAAGAAGAAAAAAAATAAGCAAGGATCCAAACTTCCAACCACTCTCAAACATGTTGGAAAACAAACAGTTACTGTTAATCATGCTGGAAGTGTTGATGACGTCAAGATCACCCAAACAACCTGTAAGCCCAAGTACCCTTGGAGGATTTGTAAGGGTAGCCATCTTCTTAAGGATTGCCTTGGTCTACCCAAGGTTATAGAAGTATGGTCTACACACCCTGACCAACCCATGTCATCATCCTCTGAACAACATGTTGATGACCTGACGTCAAATAATCATGATACCATTAAGAAGAAAAGTAGATTCAAGTTTTTGTGTATGCTATGCAAATGGAGTCATCTAACTCACCTTTTCCCTTGTGTGGACAAAGCCTCGAAATTACTGGAAAACATGAATGTTTCACAGCCTCAACTTCCAACTACATATCATAATTTTTGTCTCAACCCCCCTGTATTTGATGGAATGATCACTCTGGACCCGTCATTGGTCAATCTAATTGATCATGTCGTCAATCTGGTCACATCCTTAATTCAACTAGTTAATAAAGTGGTTGATTTGATACCATCCTCGATCAATCCGACTCTCCCCTCAGAGAGTGAAACTAAAGCGGTTGATCCGATCCCATCCTTAGTTGATCCCACTCTCCCGTTAGAGAGTGTCACCCAAGTGGTCAATCCATTCCACCTGTTGACCCCATTCTCCCCTTGGACAATGAAACCCACGTGTTCGATATGATTTCGTCATCGGTCGATCCTACTCTCCCACTAGAGAGTAAACCCAATACTACCCACATTTTTCTCATTGATATAGACTCTGTTGTGTCGAGGGGTATTCCTCCTTCTCCCGCGAAACCCCCTCCAAGTAATGAGGCCATCCTTTTTAATTGGGGTGTGCTAACTAGACCTTGTCTTCCCTCTCACATTCCTTTCCATATTACAGTGCAAGTTTGTGGTCAGGATGTTCCTCAGACGTTGATAGATGAAGGTGCATCCATTAGCATTTTGTCCTCTTTTGATTGGCAATCTTTGGGTTGTCCTCAGCTTGCCTCAGTTACACAAAATTTGTTATCTTTTAACAGAAGAACCAGTCAACCTTTAGGGTCCCTTCCTCATTTTCCTATAACTTTGGGAGGGAAAACTATCTTTATTGATGTCATGATCGTCCAAGACCCGTTTGATTTTGATTTACTCCTTGGGCGAGATTATGTCTATGCCATGAAAGATATTATGTCTACTCTTTTTTGTGTGGTATCTTTCCCTCATGATGGACAGGTTGTGACTATTGATCAACTTTCATTCATTGAACCAGCTTGGATTGCCTCCCTGAATGGTTCTTATATGTAGACGGTATTGCCCCCGCCACAGGTCAATTATGTGGCATTGTCGCCCATGGCTTCAACTTCTGATGACTTAGATCCAGTAGCTGACATGGTGATCTCTTCGATAGGGTTGTTAGAAACTAATCTCTTTACTCCTATCGTGACCCTTAACATGGTATCCTTCCAGAGTGTGTTTCTTCCTTCCAGTAAAGACCTCTTAAAAGCCATGATTGAGTTTTTCCCCTTGACATGGTGTCCTTCCAGAGCATTTTCCTCTTGGAATCCATGATCAAGAAGAATCCAAGGATATTTTTTGCATCTCTGAGGCAACCTCATTAAAAAATGAAACAGAGGTCTTT
Organism: Picea glauca; assembly: GCA_000966675.3. Classification (NCBI taxonomy): domain Eukaryota; kingdom Viridiplantae; phylum Streptophyta; class Pinopsida; order Pinales; family Pinaceae; genus Picea; species Picea glauca. Next base: position 167,346 of record JZKD02S2323377.1, on the reverse strand, counting down.
AAGCATGATTTTTTTATTTCAAGCTTGTTAAAAAATGAAACCAGTGTTGAACATGGTTTTCTAATTTCAAGCTCATTAAAAAATGAAACCAGCTGTGAGCATGGTTTTCTGATTTCAAGCTCGTTAAAAAATGAAACCATTTATGAGGATAGTTCTTTTTTCTGTGTCAAGATCGTTAAAAAATGAAACTGAGGTCTAGGGATTGAACATGGATTCTCGAGCATAGTTCTTCTCTTGTGTCGAGCTCGTTAAAAAATGAAACAACTTCCCCCTCTCTGTTTGAGTCAAGTCCTACATATAATATTTGAATATTAATTTCATTCTCCTTTGCAGGTGGATGAAACAAAGCTTGGGGGGCATTTTCCTCAGCCTCTGGACTTCATGCTGAAGTTAAACTGCTAGCTTCCTGAGCTGGGGGCAAAGTACCAACCATGCGAATTTGTGAACCATGCGTTGGGAAGTCACAAGCATAGTTTTCTATGGTTCAAGCTTGTGTAAAAATGAAACCACTTACCTCAAGCATAGTTTCCTCTGGTTCAAGCTTGTGCAAAAATGAAACCAGGTCCAAGCATAGTTTTGTTTTGTTTTAAATCTTGCATAAAAATCAAAACAATCCTGAGCTTAGTCTTTGTTCTTTCTCATGCTCGTAAATACATGAGAATAAAATACCGAGCTTAGTATTTGTTCTTTCTCATGCTCATAAATCAATGAGAATGTAATCGAGTACACTTTTGTCATCTTTTTGTACTCGACATTGTAACACGAAAACAACGAAAATTAGGGAGTATCCTTTAAGCTCTTTTCACACTCCATAAAATCAAAAGATTGTCGAGTGATCTTGTTCTTTTCATGCTCGTAAAAGTATTTGAAGAAAACATCCAATGGGCGATATTTTATCACTTTTTCGGTCTCATCGAACTAATTTACGAAAAAGGAACTGGGATAGTTCTCTTTAAGTGTTTTTTCAGGCTCTCAAAACATGAAAAACCCTCGAGTTTTCTATCATTGGACTCGTTAAACAAACATCGAAAATCCCTTATGGGACCGAACCACTCCTTCCTAGAGTTCGTTAAACATACTCCAAGGGACTCATACTAAGGATGAGATTACATTTCAAGTATATGTTATCCTCCTCAAGTTTGTGTAAAAATAAAGAGGTACTCGCCAGAAATGGTGGGGGAAAATTTGGGAAAGAAATGTGTCTAAACCTGTATTCTATGGAAGAGTCACCTTTGGACATGACACCCTTTCACTTGCTTTGTGTCTAGGTTGGAAAATCCTCTTTTCTCTTGGTAATACTCCTTTATAAGATTACAAATTGGTCTGTGATCCCTGTTGTTGAGTCAGTTTTTCCAAGACAATTGTCGTGTCGTCAATATGTTCAAAGAGAAGTTCAACCCAGAAATCCATCTATCGCGTCAACCATTTATGCAGTCTTTAATCCTTCTATTGCGTTGGCCATCCCTGAGTCATTCTTGAATCATTTGTTACTCTGATATAATTCAAATCTTGTTACCTATTTCATGTCATTGATGTGGGATACATTAAGGCCCTCCTGTGACGAGTCTTTTCCTATCGAATTCAACTCATTATCCAGGAATTAGAATTAGAAACTAATTGGTACCTTGGAACTTGCATGCCTCAATGGAAGGCTTCCTCGTTTTCGACAGTGGGTTTTCATTATTGACCCCTGATCGGAAGATTCCACTGAGTGTTCGACTTCATCTCATTAATTCACATTCATTGGATTGTACTAGTGTACCTTGGGAGTCATTGACATTAATGGTGATTTCCCTCGCACTTGTTAATGGTATACACTAATGATTGGTAATCAAGTGGTTTCTACCATGTTCGACTTCGACACATGTATTTGCATGGTTAAATTCGTACTATAGAGTTGTGAAGATGAAGACCCTGGATCTTTTCTGACAGATTCAGGTTGCGTTGGAGTATTTTCAGTTTGTACTGTTGCATAGATCCACATTGTATGTCTCGTGGCTATGTTCAAATTTGAGTCTTTAACACATAGATCCACAGTGTATTTTTGGTGGCTATGTTCAGATTTGAGTCATATTGGCATGGATCCACAATGTATGTTTGGTGGCCATGACCTATCTTACTTGACATGGATCTTCGCATGTTGACATTTATTTTCTTATTCATTTGTATTCTGAGTATGGGAATGCCTACCTCAGTGATGATATATTGTTGTACTGTATTTCCTTGTTTGTTGGCAGGTTTCCGACCGACTGTTCTTTGTTCCCTACACACACTTGACAAAGTATTTTAGCTATCACTTTGTTCTAACTTCATACTTTGGGGGGCTCTCTGTTACACATTATTTTCGTCATCCCTATGACTGTTAATGATGTAAACCTATATGTTTCCTTCAGAGGGGTCAGTGGCCTGAATTCTTGAAGAAAGAAGGGAGAAGAATTTTTCCTAAGAAAAGAAGTTGCATTCTCCTTTGTAAAAAACCTATTAAAGAGGATGTTTGCAGGTTGCTATATAGGCAGGGTGAAAAAATGCTTGATTTTCGTAGGCTTCACCATAGCTAGGTCGTGAAGTGTTCACAGGTTGCTATATAGGCAGGGTGCGAAAATGCTCATACGTGGGAAAACCGAGCATCTTATCGATGCTTCTAGAAGGAGAAACTTCCATGGTGAGGTGGCATCCGAATGGTTTGGATCTTACTCGCTTTCATGATTTAGTGGGATCATCCTAACCTCCTCACCTTATCCTCTTCAACTTATAAAAGGAGAGGAGCTCTCATGGAGAAAGTTAGCTTTTGGGATTAGCTTGGATTGGATTGAGCTTTGGAGATTGTTAGCTTGGCTAGATGAGCCATTTTGTTACGATAGATTGTGAATATTATCAGATCTATGCTCTCAGAATTCTTGGAGTGGAAGTGTGTGGGGAACAAAGGATAGTTGGAAGGGACCTTAAGACATCAAGGCCTTGGTTGTAATCTCTCTTTCACATTTAATATGATACAGTAATACGACTCTTTTCTATAAAGCTTGTTGTGTTTTATTGTATGATTCCTTGATCACATACATAGGTTTATATTGAGTTTATTTTATTACTATCACTTTGGTTGGTTGTGTTCTTTTGCAGGTTCATCATTGTATGAGCGTTGGAACGGAGCTAGGATGGTGATGGCAAGAGGAAGCGGAGTTTAAATGACATGTCACATATCCCTCTTTAGTTAGTAAATTCAAGATCTAAAACTTAAGGAAAGCGTCAATTTCTGGTGTTTAGTTCTAGATCTAGGTGGATCTAGGGAGATCAGTTAGTGTCTGCACCTATCGATTTATCCAATAACACACATACTTCACCATAGAGCATGCCCCTATAAAATATAAGCTATCAACAAGAAATCCAATGGATAAAGAGGGCATTTTGAAAAAAAAACCTTGGGGGATGTTAAGTCCCCAATACCTGGTTAGCGAAGGTATGAGAGACAATCACAATAACCCACATGTAACAACCCTTATTAGTGAAACTACCCTCATGAAGACATGCACCCTCTAAGTGAACTAAAACAGAGGTTTGGCATCTACCGCAGGTACCACACATGCTTCCCACCTACAATCACCTTGTGTATATGCCATAGGAATGGCCATTAAGGATACCACTTCACAATCGATGGTCAGTCCAAGAAAATTCATGGGTAAGGACCACATGTATGGGGAGGGAAAGTAAGCCCAAATATTTAAGAAGCATTGTCCCCCTAGAGAGGATTGACACTTCTGAAATCATTGTACATAGAGTATTCCAATGGACACCAAAATAATCAAAGAGGGGACATCACCCCACTTTATCTAGTGAGACATCATGCTCGACTCCCGTGTTAGAGGAGATTTCCTGACAAGCACTCCTTACTACTAACATATTTTAACACTCACTAATGATTCCTAGTTTTGGTTTTATGTCCTTGGAGAATTTACTCTCCAACCCTACACCAAGGCCCTAAATCCTATTTTAATGTTGGTTTGCTAGTAAAAAAAAATTATAATGAATTTTAATTTCTAAGAGCTTTTCTTTTCAAGTTATTGATTACACAAGGGTAACATAATGAAACTTTAGTGTTTTTTTACGAAAATTTTCAATCCAAAATAAAATAAAAGAATGTATGCAAAAGAATACACTTTTTCTTTCAATGAACACTATCTAAAGGAAAGGAGAAACCATTTATACTTTCAAGTTTTATAACCAAAAAAAACAACCTCACACTCTCTCATTAATCGTTCCAAATGGCCAAATCAATTTGAATGAAATCCTCAAAGGCTAAACACACCAATGCAATCTTCAAACTAGATACTCAAATTCTCTACCCTATCATGCTTACAAAACAACAAACTATTCTTGATCTAAAAAAGAAAATGATATACAAATCACACCAGGAAAAAAAAAAGTTCATGGTTGTATGATATTGGTAGTGATGCTAAGAAGCACACCCCAATGTCTATATGTGAATCAAAAACCCAAAACCTCAATAAAAAACTAGTAATGGCATGTAAATTCTCCAAGCACAACCAAACTAAATGTAAAGGGATCCACAACACACTATTAGATATAAAAAATACTCGCTACAGGTGCTTCCCAAGTCATTGTTCACCAGAAAACAAACTCGAGCAAGAAAGAAAGATAAAAAATTCACTAAACACCTTAAAATCACTTGGAAACTCAAACAACAAATAAGAGTCTTATCTAGGGGTCAAATAAATGCCAACAGATCATTGACAATCTCACATACCCAACCCATACACATATATGAGAGGAAAACATCTCATAAACCCAAAAATGCACCTACGAAAGACATTCATGCCATGTCAATAGTGCAAGGGGTGACCAGTAGAGAGGTAGTCACAACCTACTAGTGCATCAATGTGTGGCCAATTTCTTTGGTTCTCAAAGACTAGGTTCGACCATGCCAAAAAATTGGGTAAAAATCCCAGATCTGACATATCTAAGGGATATAACCACCTAGTGAATGATGAAGAAGGTAAATATATATAGATATATTTCAAAGACCAAAATATCAAAGGAAATTACAAATATAAAGAAGAATCAAACATTCATCCTCAATGGAGTTTCTAGTTTTGTTATGGAAAAATTCCCCATACAGACCGGTGAGCACTCCCTCGGATCTACCTATGGTCATAGATACATTATATGTTATATAAAAATAAATTATTCCACTAGATATACTATATTTGATCCTAAATTATTCTGTGAGAAGGAGATAGAATGTTTCAGACTCGTTTCTCAGTAGTTGTCCCTGTGTATTCTCGGTTGATGCATCTCCATAGGTCCAACTGTTGATACTGAGAGGGGGGTGAATCAGTATCGAGTACAATTTAAAAAAAAATTCAACTTATACATAAACCATTCAATTATATCCAATGAGAAATGAGCAATAGTATAAGAGTTACACTAATACACCACAATACACCATGCACAATATATGAGAAATAATCAATAGTTATTGTTCAAGGG